>OW240921.1:87579746-87609123 GCA_933207985.1 Pelobates cultripes | reverse complement strand
GGGGGTAGGGGTACTGCTGGGGAGGGGAGGGGTTACTGCCGGGGAGGGTTAAGGGGTACTGCTGGGGGGTTAGGGGTACTGCTGGGCAGGGTAGGGGTTACTGCTGGGCAGGGTAGGGGTTACTGCTGGGCAGGGTAGGGGTTACTGCTTGGGGGGGTAGGGGTTACTGCTGGGCAGGGTAGGGGTTACTGCTTGGGGGGGTAGGGGTTACTGCTGGGGAGGGTAGGGGTTACTGCTGGGGGAGTAGGGGTTCTGCTGGGGGGGTAGGGGTACTTCTGGGGGGGTAAGGGTGCTGTGTCAGTATACCCCCCCCTCCTTCTTACCTTTAATGAGGGGGGAGGGGGGGGACACAGCCATCCCTGGTGGTCCGGTGGTGGTAAGCACTGCAGGGGAAGGGCTCCAGGAAGCAGCTCCCCTGTCCTCTCGCGCAATGCTGTGTGGAGCGTTGCCATGGTAACGCGCGGCAACGCTCCACACAGCATCGCGCGGGAGGACAGGGGAGCTGCTTCCTAGAGCCCTCCCCCTGCCTCCCAACCCGGACGCAGAGTAGGCGCCTGCCGTTTCGGGCAGACAGGCGCCTACTCTGCATTGATGGCGAACCTGTGGCCGCGTGCCCACAGAAAGGGCCCGGAGTGCCACCTGTGGCACGCGTGCCATAGGTTCGCCATCACTGCCCTAGGTTGTCTACTTTAACAAAAATATGTACATATGTGGTGTGATTCAGAGATTTTTGACAGATAACAGTGTTACAATGTCACTATTAATATATTTTAAAAATATATATTTTGAAAAAGCAATTTCCTATTTGTACTTATAGCCCTATAATTTGCACAAAAAAAAAAAAAGCATGTAAACACAGGGTGTTTGTAAACTCAGGACAAAATTTTGAATCTATTTAGCAGTTTTTTTCATTCGCTTTTGTGAATAAGTAAAAGATTTTTCAAGTAAAAGTCAAAAAACATGTTTTTTTTAAATGTTTCATCATTTAAAAAAAAAAAAAGTAAATTATGTGAGATGATACAAATAATGGTATGTAAAGAAAGCCCTTTTTGTCCTGAAAAAAACAATATATAATTTGTATGGGAACAGGAAATGAGAGAGCGTAAAATTACAGTTAAACACAAACACCACAAAAGTGTAAAAACAGCGTATAACATGGCCAAAACAGTCCGGTCCTGAAAGGGTTAAACTGAAGTTATTTTGGTGACTATTGTTTATTTAAAGAAAAAAACAAACAAATAACCAGGGTTAAGTATCACCTAATCCAACTGATTTAAACCAAATAGGCATTTAACTCTCCTTTTTTTATTTTTTATTTCTTAAGACAATTTATATTAGTTCTAGTTATTGCCCCTTATTTACATAGTTATAAAATAATACTCAGTTAATCCGGGTACTTTCTATATTAATTGTTTTTCCTATTCCCTTTACGTTAGATCTATATTGTATCCATGGCCCCTATATTATAGTAGATTGGGAATTCCTACTAGAAGCATATGCAAATAATTCGTCCATATGTTTTATATTCTCTACTCTATTTATCCATTCATTCATCGTCAGAGTATGAGTTGTTTTCCAATACAGAGGTATCAATGTTTTAGCAGCTAATAAAAGGTATGGCAAGCATGTGTTCCGTAGTTTATTAATTGATATAGAAGTATGTAAAGATAATATTTCCTCTGGATTCAAGGAGATGGGTAAGTCAGAAATCATACGAATCAACGGTACTACCATTTCCCAAAATGTTTGTATCTGTGGACAATGCCACCATATGTGAAGGAGTGTACCGACAGCTCCAACACATTTCCTAAGTTTCGAGATTCCAGGTATGCGATTTGACAGGAGTATGATACCAACGGGTAATTAGTTTATATCCTGTCTCTTGATATTTAAAGTCCCTTTAAGTTAATACAGCCAAGCTGAAAACTTTTCTTAATTGGTTATTGTGGCCTAAAATTTACAATTTCTTGTCAAAATCTTGACATATATCTCGACAGTTCCCAGTTTGGTGAATAACCCTAAGTGTGTATCTGTGTTTTGTTGTCTTCCCTTAGCTGAGCAGGTGTTTGATTTAGCAGACCCAGTGCAAGATGATCCAAAACTCATCAGTCTTTGTATTTTAATGTTTAGTCATTATTTATTGTGGCTCACACATTTGTTATACAGTGCTCATAAGCACAAAGCAGGTATTGTGCAGATTGTCATCACTCCATTGTTGTCGCCCGTGTCCTCCATTCCTGTCAGTGTGTATATCCTTTATATCTCGTGGTACAGGCACACTGTCATCCTGATGATGGAGTTACCATTCAGTAATCTGAATAAACTTGTAGATTTACATCTAGAAAGACAGCCAGGCTGGGATCGCATCTCAGGGAGAAACGGGGGAGGAGAGGTTACCAGAGCCATCAAATAATGACATTAAACTATAAAGGCTGATTGTAGAAAGAAGGGCACATTCCTACTGTTTTAAAAGGAAAAGGGAAGGAGGTGTGTATACGTGTATACAATATTGGAAAAGTGAAATGTGGGTCCCATAAACTTCCCCATCTGCCAAATGCTTATATTATGGCTTATTTTAACCAATTCACTGCGGTCTTAGGAAGATCCTGTGATACCATGAGATGCAAAGAAATGTCACTGGTATCTACTGCACTTTTATGTTTGGGCAATTTTATCTCCATTTTCATAGGTTCACATACGACAAAGCATCTGCTGGGTAGGTGATTGCGTGAATCGATTTAAGTGGGTATGTGTGAGGGTCTCTATGTCACTGTCAGTCTGATTGCATTTATGCGTCTATCTAGGTGTCTCTCTGTGTCTATATTTGACTGAGAGTGATGGCTGGATTACCCATTAGGTCATCAAGGTAGGTGTATGGGGTCAGGGCTCAGACAAGGGCCCTACCCAAGCCAGCAGCGAGATCAAAAGATCTCCATGCACTCCCTCACTTCACAGAGGGAGCATTGCGGTCTGTATCAATATCAGATTCAGATCACTTTAAGGGTGCCCTTTTGGTCCCTCGGCACTTATTAATAACTCATAATAGAGGAACCACAAGGGCACCCTTAAAGTTGTCTGTACCTACTACTCGTACAGATCATGAAGCAACCCCACCAGACCACCAGGGACACAGCTCACACTCTACCAGACCACCAGGGATCCATTCCTCTACTGGACCACCAGGGGAGGTAAGCAGGTGGGGCGAGAACACCAAACATACCACTCTCAACTAGCACACAAGAAACACATTCCCCTCCCCCCATACAGATCTTACCCTCATTCACACTCTCACACATACATCACTCACACAAACAGAGCCCATTGCTCTAGAAGGGCGGCCCAATTTCGTACCTTGCGTAGATCTGTGGGCAACCTTAATCCCTGTCTGCTGAGAGTGGTGAGAGTTGCATTTCACAGTAGAGCTTGGCACTTCAAATGCTGTGAAACAAAACAATACTATCATATAAATTCTTTAAAAGTAAAAAAGTATCCCAAGAAAATCATGCTTATGAACTGTTGAAATATCCATAAATCACTTCTTCTAATGTGTCTCCAGAACCCCTTGATGGCATTATGTCCCCATAATATATGCTCGCCATTATGTGAAATCCATCTGTTTGTATGTCTGCCCCTTCCGTTAGGGCATTTTATAACTTGGAATAGCATTGACTTCTCATTATTTATTTAACTGCCAAGCATTAATTGTTGGAACTAAACTCCATGTGTGCCCTATTATACATTTTCATGGTTATTATTATTATTATCGCCATTTATATAGCGCCAACATATTCCGTAGCGCTTTACAATATTATGAGAGGGGGGATTTAACTATAAATAGGACAATTACTAGAAAACTTACAGGAACGATAGGTTGAAGAGGACCCTGCTCAAACGAGCTTACAGTCTATAGGAGGTGGGGTATAAGACATGTTAGGACAGGACCATATATGCATAGCATTATATTATACTGCAATAATATACTTCAGCAGTTTTGGGATTAATGACAGTACCTTAAAGGGACACTAAAGGCACCCAGACCATTTAAGCTAATTAAAGTGGTCTGGGAACAGTGCCCCTGTAGGTTTAACTCTCAAATAGTAATTACTGCAGTTATTGAGAAACTGCAATACATACTATCCAGGGTTAACTACACCTCCTGCGACTGTCCCCTAGAGGAACATCCAGCATCACCCAAAACCCCATAGCAAAGCTTTTCAATGGGGCGGTCTTAATGCGCTCACCGCGCATACGCATTAGGTCCCTGACGCCTGGGAAGGGGGATCCTCACCCAGCACTGAGGGACAACAGCGCTGAATTCTGTGCTGCGGGAGGGTCGCGCAAGCAAATGGAACATGTGCTTTCTTGAGCATGGTTACTCAAGAAGGTGTTATTATTGGGAATTCAAACCAAATTTCACATTTTAACCAAAATAGTTGGAAACAGTAAACACTGGAAGCTAATTTCTCTTTTCTAATCTGGCTATTTTGATTTACAATTTGAAATTCTTAACTCACACTTTAGTGTATAAACCCTGAATATATATTTTTACACATTCAGCTCAATCGTTAATACTAACAGCAACATAATGCTATGCCTGCTAACACAGCTTGCTTCAAAAGCCAGTGAGCGCAGCGTGATTCGACAGTGTAAATGTTGTGATAAAGGTAAAACACAGGAGAACAGAGTAAAAGATCCGGGGCCTGGCAGACGTCCAGATGTTTGAACTTTACATACTGTGTTTTATTGCACTGTTGATACTTCAAATCAGTCCTTGACTATAGCATGCTTTGAAACATTCATCTTATTATGAATCCAGCTCCTAGGGGCAAAAATCACACCACAGTCCATCTAGGTATTGCCTATTCTGGGCTACTGCTACCAGACCTCAGCTGCTTTATTAAGGATAGATGGATAATATCCCAAGCGTCCCTATTTAGGAGGGACAGCCCCTATGTTCTATCTGAATGTCCCTCTTTCCTAGGATCTCTGTATTGTTGGTGTGTCTGAGTTTGTAACAGAGCTCGGCAGCAATAATACTCACAGTAATGTGCCTTTAAACTACAATATGTGTGTTTAGAAATCAGTCTGTGTAAATAAGATATCTTGTTTTTGCTCCAAATTACATTTACATTTTAGTTGCATAAATTGTTATTAATAAGTAATTTCAAATTTTTTAAAACAGTCTCTATGAGGAGATGCTGATTAGCCCAGTACAGCGTCTTCCTGTGCATGCGCAACAGCTTCCCAAAGATCTCCTATTGGAAAGCATTGGATTGGCTGAGATCATCAAGATTGATAATCCCAGCCAAGGGGCAGAGCCAGCTGTGAGGAGACCCTTGCGGTGCTGGAAAAAGCTGGGTAAAATCACCTTCTTAACCAGGGTCAAAGGGAGAACTATAATGACAGGAATACATGTTTTGCAGTCTTACCTAATCCTGCCGGTTGTCTGTCGGGTGCCTGTATCAGCTTCTGCAGAGCCAAATGTCGATCTTGCTGGCCATTCATTGTCAGCTAACAGCTCTCAGCCAATGATTGCAATTCTGTGTATAACAATTTGCATAGAATTGACGTTAGGCAGCCTGGATCTCTAGTTCTGGGTTGGTTTATGACACCTCAGTGATGCTGATGAGGTGAAATTACACCTCAGCAGCAGAGAGGATAATCTTTGTATGTGCACAATTGCATAGTGAAACACTGCACATGCAGACTCGAGGCACAGGCACTATGACCACTTCAAATTACTGAAGTGTTCATGGTGCTTTTAAGTGTTCTATTTTACATTTTACCGAGCATTTGTCATTATAATGGATTTGATGTATAGGTAGGCTGCCAATTGCCCTACTGTTTATCCATCCCGCCATGTAAACAAATACACCTGTGCTCCCTGTGCACATGTGGGAAATTTGCCTGATTAGCTTTTTGCTATCAACCTTAAAAGTGTAGAGTTTGGCAAATATCTTGATTTATATTGGGACATCAAAAAAAATAATGATCCATCAAAGTGATATAGATAATGATAATTTTCTTTTATTTATATTAAAAAAAAAAAAAAGAGCAAGACCAGAACCAAAACCATTTCCTTTGGGAAAGCAGTGGATTAGCTGAGATCATCAAAATTCATGATCTCAGCCAAGAAGGTGGAGCATGAGTGGGGACAGCCATAAGGAGACCCACATGACGCTGGAAAAAGGTAAGTAAGTAGAATACCTTTTTCATTGAGATGGAGGGGTGGTAATGGGGGATCAGGAGCCTAAACACTGTTTTACACATACTGTGTCAGCAATACATGTTTGCATTCCTGACACTATAGTGCTCCTTTAAAAGGACACTATAGGCACTAGAACCACTAAAGCTAAATGTAATGGTACGGGGACATATAGCTTAACCGTGCAGGCTGGGAATTGAAAACACTATTTTTGTCTGAGAAATTAGTGTTTACAATGCTGCCTAACACCTCCTCTAGTGGTTAATACACCAACGGCCACTAGAGAGACTTCCTGGGTTCATTTATGCAGATATTACAGAACCAACATTCAACGTGTCCACGTCAATGCATCTCTGTGGTGATTGGCACATGTTTAATAGTCTCACAATACTTCCCTGTATGGAAGCAATGGATTGGCTGAGATAATCAGGCTTGATGGTCTCAGCTGGGGAGGCTGCAGTGAGACAGATATTTTTTTCTTTCATGGGGGTGGGGGATTTGTTATAGCACTATTTTGCTAGGATTATATGTTTGAATTTATAACACTACAGTGTTCCTGTAATATACAAGCCATCAACATATTGTCCTAAGGCAGGGGTGCCCAAAAGGTAGATCATCAGATGTTGTAGAACTACAGCTTCCATTATGCTTTGCATGCCTTTAGAATGACAAAGCATTATGGAAGCTGTAGTTTTAGAACAAACATCTGGGGATCTACCATTTAGGCACCTCTGTATGTCGAATAATATGGCATTCCAAGTAACTACTACATTTCTTGATGCAAAGAGTGACTGGGAGCTGTCCTCTTAATTTGTGTCAAAACATTTTTGAGTATTTTCATCCTTTCATTGCTGATCAGTTAAACAAACACATGGCCATAGAGGAGTGATCAGAAGATTTTTGTTTTTGTCAAAATAGTTTGACATAAATGAGGAGTGTGGTACCCACAGACATTTTCCCCCTTATATGCTACTTTCTCCATAACATGTTTTGAAAAAAAAGTTACTAAAGATTTTGAAATGTATAAGTTTAGACTAAAGATAAACAATGTGATAACAACCTCACTAAGCTGGGAACAATGGAACCTAATCTTGAGATATGTTTTACCCTGATGAGGTTTGGAAACCTGAGCTGTCCTCCAGAGTGTTAAAAATGTGTCTGAAGGGAGGCGTTGCCGACCGTCGGAAGAAATGGCCGCATGTTACCCGGGCTCCGGCAGAGCAGGTACTCAAACGAGCTGGAACACAGGCACAAACAAACATGGGGAACCCCAAAAGGTCGCAGAGCACCCACACATGCGGCAGGAAAGCACCCGCCGAGAAACCGGGCTCTGTAACAAAATACTTCAAAGACCACGCCGGCCGCATGGCGGGACAGGGGGAGGCAAACAAGGCGCCGACCGCGGGAGAGCGCCTCTACAATCCTCCCAGCCCAGCAGCCTCAGAGACATCAGTAATGTCGGCAGACCCAGATATTAAAGAGCTGCTCAGGAACCTACCCTCAAAGGCTGATCTCACAGCAATGTTGGAGAAACTGGAAACCGCCTTCCAACGTAAGATGGAGAGCCTGGGATCTGACATCCAGCAGGTAGGCCTCCGTGTCCAAGACCTGGAGAAAGACAGGGAACAGATGCAGACACAACTAGAAACTTTGCTTAGGCTCCCACAAAACGCAAATGTCACAGCTGCAAAGATCACTGGATGACATAGACAATAGGGAACGCAGAAACAACCTCAGAATCAAGGGCCTACCTGAAACAGAGGCCGAGGTTCTCCCAGCATCACTGCAAGAATTATTCAACTTACTTTTAGAGCAATCAGTAGCAACGCCGATCCACCTTGATGGAGCGCACCGCTCGCTCCGGTCTAAGAGCAACAATGGGGACGCCCCAAGAGACATCATATGTCGGCTACACTACTTCACAGACAAAGACCGAATACTCAAGAAATTGAGGGACACCAACCCACCACTGCTGTTCCACGGACACGAGATCCAAATTTATCAAGATCTCTCCTGGCTCTCCCTCCAGGCACGGCGCCACTTAAAGCCGATCACAGACCAACTACGCGCAAGAAATATCAGATACAGATGGGGTTTCCCCCTAGCTCTCGTTGTTACACTTAAAGGGCTAACCACAGTATAACAGATCATAGGGATGTGACACCTTTCATCAAAGCGCTAAAACTTAATGAGGTATGCATAATGGACTGGTATGCGATGGATCCAGCACAGACCTTCAACAGAAAGCCAAGGGATCAGAGGAGACGCTACCCACCCAAGAGACAGAGAAAGGAAGACCAGAGACTTAGTTGATTTTTTTCTTTTTTGTCTATGTATATTGTTTACGTGTTTATATTGACTGTTAACGCTACTGTTCTTTATGCTGTAAAGATTCACTACAAAACGTACTTCCCAAACGTAGTTCCTAGACAAGGTTACGACACAAAACACAGGTACGACTGCCCAGGACCCAGACCAGAGTACCCCAACCACGGAAGAGGGAGTCAGAGCACATAACCAAATAGGAGACCACACCCGTTTACCACCACTCCCCTAGAGCCCCGACCTTAAATGGCGCTAAAAATTGTTTCCCTCAATGTCAAGGGACTAAACACCTCAAATAAACGCAGGCTCCTGCTTAGAGACCTGAAGGCACGCAAAACCAACATTGCCCTAATTCAAGAAACCCATATCCCTAAGACAGCACCGATAACACTGAAAGACAGACAATACCCCCAGACTCATGAGACGAGAGCACTACACAAACGGGCCAGAGTGGCAATATTGGTACACAAAAACTGCCCACTCCAAGTGACAGGGACACAGGCAGACCCGGAGGGCCGCTATATCTCAATAACAGGCACGCTGCACAGCACAAAAATAAGGATCTTCAACGTATATGCCCCTAACGTTCCAGCCCCCTCATATTGGGACAACCTCACGAAAATAATGAACTCAGACGGGGGAGGGATAACAGTAGTGGGGGGCGACTTCAACGCTGTACCAAGCCCAGCAATTGATAGAAGAACGAAAACGGGCTTGCCCAGGTCCCACGGGAGAGGCGCGCAGGATAAACTATTGCACACCTTTCTTACTAACACTCAGCTACTTGACGCCTCGAGGCTCCAGCATCCAGACACTCGTGACTACACGTTCTATTCAGCGCCCCACGGCACATACTCTAGAATCGACCACATATTCTTAAACGGAGTTGGGATGTCCAAGCTCACGCACACCGACATAGGCAGTATCACCTGGTCGGATCATGCAGATATTTTTATCACACTAGACAAACTCATTACTCCGCCACTTGGACCTGGCGCCTAAACACTAGCTTACTAAACAGTGAAACAATATGTGACCATATGCTCTTCTAATCAAAGACTATTTCACACAAAACACCACACTGGAGGTGGGCCCCGTGGCGATCTGGGCAGCACACAAAGCGGTCATAAGGGGACACTTTATAAAAGTATCAACACACAAAAAGAAGTGTAACACCCGAGCACTTATAGACTATCAGGATACACTGAGAAGATTAGAACAACAGCATAAACAAAACCCCACAGCTGAAAAATTTGCAGAACTCACATCACTACGACACGCAACCAGGGGGTCCTACTCGAGGGGGTAGCGCACTCCATTCAGAGGTCTAAGCGACTCTTCTATGAAAAGTCCAATAAAATAGACTCTATACTAGCCAGAACACTGCGCCCCCGAGGGGACCACAAGCCCATCACAAAAATACGTACACACACTCAGGAACAGGCAACAACCCCACGAGACATAAACAGGGTATTCACAGAGTTCTACTCGAAGTTCTACAGACAGACCCAACACCCACAGAGTATACCGGGGCAAATACATACTTCACTACGAGCCTTCCTCGCTAACATAAAACTCCCTGAGATCACAGACGAAGACCTCACGATCTTACAACAACCTATCTCCCAATTAGTGGTAGAAACAGCTATAGCAGTCCTGAAAGAAAACAAGGCCCCACGTCCCGACAGATATGCAATAGGATACTACAAAAAATTCAAAGAGGACCTAGCCCCCCACCTTACCTCCTTGTACAACCACTTCATGACAGGCGGAGCCCAGACACAGACATGGCACTAGCAAATATCACACTCATTCCGAAACCGGGGAAAGACACCGAACACGCAGCGAATTATAGACCCATTTCCCCGATAAACTCGGATCTCAAAGTATACGCGAAGATCCTGGCGACCCGGCTGGCACCTATGCTCACACGCCGAATCCATCCAGATCACGTGGGGTTTATCCCCAGTAGGCAACTATATGAAAACACACGTAGGGGGGCAGTACTGGCATGGTACATGCAGAAATCAGAAGTGCCCTCACTGGCCATCTCTTTAGACTCGGAGAAGGCCTTTGATAGGGTGCAGTGGCCATACCTGTTTAGTCTACTGGAAGAGTGGGGCTTCCCAGGAGCTTACGTCCAAGCCATACGCGCCCTGTACACCAACCTGAGAGCCCAGACCCTAATTGCAGGAGCCCCCAGGACCCCTTTCCCCTTCACAACGGAACACGCCAGGGCTGCCCATTGTTGCCACTGCTGTTCGCTATCTCCCTTGAACCGCTACTACAAGCCATACGCCAACATACAGGGAATTAAAATAGCGAGAAACACTTTCAAAGTATCAGCGTATGCGGATGACGTGCTGCTGACTCTCACGGATCCCCTGACCTCCATGGACCAACTTAAGACCCTCTTGGACACATATGGGGGCCTATCAGGATACAAACTGAACCTCACTAAATCCACGGCCCTACCATTTCATATCCCGACCCATGACAGAGAATCAATACACGACAGACACCTCCTACTCATCAACACAGACAACATACCGTATCTAGGGGTTAAACTCACAGCACAGCACGAACAACTACATGAGACTACACCCGCTACTGCGCGCACTCCAGAGAGACCTGGAGCAATGAACAGACAAACATATCTCATGGCTAGGGAGGCTCCATTCAGTAAAGATTAATATTCTCCCCAGACTGCTGTTCATGTTTCAGGTCCTGCCCACACCAATTAAAAGGAGCGACTTATCCTCACTCCAGAGAGCTATAGATATGTTCATCTGGCAAAAAAAACGCCCCAGGATAGCTAGAAAACTGCTGTACCGACCCAAGGATAGAGGGGGGCTAGGGCTACCGAACCTGTACATATACTACTTGGCTGCGCAAACGGCACAAATAGCATACTGGCACTCAGCACCATACACCCAACGATGGTTGGAGCTGGAATCCTCACTAATGGGTCAAGACCTACCACAGTTTTATCCCTGGTTACAAAAGACACACAGAGCACTTCCCAGGATAGCCTGCCCAGCAATAACAAATTCCTTAAACATCTGGGATCAAATAGCAACCAAATACTCCTTAAGCAGGTTCCCCTCCCCGATGTCCCCCGTACTGAGAAACAGATCCTTCCCACCAGGTATGAAAGCAGGTGACTTTGGCAGCCTGGAGAGAGCGGGTCTCCAGAGATATTGCCACTTATACAAAATTAGCCAATTAGTTACATATGACCACCTCAGGGAACAATCCCGTCTAACAAACAAAGACTTCTTCCTCTACCTTCAGTTACGAGACTTTGCCAAATCTAAAGAAGTAAAAGAGACAGCAACCCTACCTCTCACCTGGTTCGAGAATATTTGCTACCAGGAAAAACACCCTAGGGGCCTTATCTCACTGTTATACTCCCACCTTAGCGGGGAAGCCAAAGAGTGGGGGGAACTCCGCTACACGGAGCAGTGGGAGACAGACTTAGGGGAAAAAATAGAGGGCTTCGACTGGTGGGACATCTGGGAGGCGACAGCCCGTTCATCCATTTGTGTCACCCTCCAAGAGTAGTCATTTAAAACGCTTTTCAGATGGTACACCACCCCAGTAAAACAATTTCTTATGCAGATCACCTCTTCAGACCTATGCTGGCACGGCTGCGGGAAAAGGGCACAAACGTGCATATGTGGTGGACATGCCCCACAGTACAGGCCTACTGGTCTCAAATCATCACTCTAAGCTTGAACATAATGCAGAGACCACTACAGATGGACCCATGGGTCTACCTCCTCTCCAGGCCGACAGACGGCCTTACACGCCCAGAACAACAACTACTAAACATGGTTTATCTGGCGGCCCGAAGGGCACTAGCATAAAAATGTCTCTGTCTGGAAAATTAAAAAGTAAAAGGGCACATAACGAACCTATGCAGAGCAGAGGTAACAGTCATGATAGCAAAACGTTTTTCAGTTTCCTGCTTATAGCACTATCCGTTTGTATGTTTTTACTCTAATACATATATATAACTGCACCAAACGAGGTGACACACGGCCTCACGGTAAGCTTCAACAACCAAAATGCGAAATACATCCATAGCAAACCTTAAATTGACAGATAAACCACTGAATTGACCTAAAAATGTCACTATGCATGTAAACTGTACTAACGCACTACTCTTTCTTTATGTAAACGTAATTGCATAACAAAAAAAACAAAAAAAGAACCACAGTGGCTTCTGCGTAAGCCCAAGTATTATCGCATGTGTGCACCGCCTTATGTGATAAAATAAATTACACATAAAAATGGTGGCAACACCTCTTGTTTTTATGTTGTTTAATGTTAAAACTTAAATCTGTTTTGTTTTATATATAAATGCAAAACCCTGACAGAACAAGACCGCAAAGAAGAACTATGAACAGTAGCATTAGCATCTAACAATTCAATCTCTTTTTTCTGTATCACTGTGAAACTGCTGTAAAACACGAATTTTGGCTTTTGCATAAGCCCAAGTACTGTCCGCATGCCTGAAATTTCTGTCATTGAAAATAAAGAGTTACAAAAAAAAAAATGTGTCTGAAAATGAAAGACTTGAATCAGGAGAAGCAATTAAATTATACGATTAAAACTAACATTGGCTATTCTCTATGATTCATTTTCAGTTTCACTATAGATTAAGTGAACAATGTCTTCTGAGAGACAGGGAGGAGAGAAAATTCATATTTGTCTAAATATATAATGTTAACACCTGGGATGTAAACCAAGCTATAGTAAGGTGACACAAGAGAGTGGTAAAATATGTCAACTTGCGGTTTCTACAGGCGCAGCTTGCAATATATATAACTTTTAAAACTAAAGACAGAGGAATGACATTGTTAAGCCTGCAGCTCACAATATTTACTACTCCATAGGCATCATGTGTCATGAAGCACAAAGCAGGTAGTGCACATAGGAGATCGGTTACATTGTCCTGTCCAACATCATGTTACCACTCTCGACTCATGTTATAGGACACAGCCTAATCCATCATGTTTTCCTTGGACATATATCACTTCTTCATTCTAATTGGCAGCAAATATGTGCAAACCTCACACCGCAGGAAGGAAAGCAGTAAAATGGATTGTAAGCTCATCTGACCTCGGGGCCTTGTTCAGCCCTTTCTCTAATTGTAAAGTGCTACGGAATATGTTTAAATATTAATAATAAATAATAAATATCAGGTATGTAATAGACAAGTGCCTTGATTAGTTAATTCATTCCCTTCTGCAGCACACTATTGCTACATACTAAAAGGAAACATGCAAGGTTATATGAATCCATAAAAACATGGTGGATCTGGAATGTCTAAGAGCAGGGCCTGATTAATTTAGGATTAATATATGTGTGGGATTTTGTACTACGTTTCACATGCTCTTGCTTTGTGCAGAGGGAATTAAGTATGGAACTTTAGAAGGGATGTATGGATTGGCTGACTATAATATAGTTCCAGACAGTTCCTACCCTATGGGCAGTGACATGATTCCATTCACTATAACAACTCCTTTTAACCCGCCTAGGGTATGGAATTTGTTGAGAGATTAAAGCGAGAGATTGTTATAATGCATATTGTGAGTTTCCCTGCGTCACCACCTCCACCAGATACATGACATTTGGGAGTTTTAACTGTTTTAGTGTTTTCAGTCACTAAGATTCTGTAATTAGGCCCATTGTAATTATCAGTACCAGGCACAATAGGCTCTTAATCCGGCATTGCCTCAGAGTACATGGAGAAAGAGATGGAGAATTGTCACAAATTCCAAGAATGTTTCAGGCCAAAATAGTCAAACTGACAACATGGCTAACATTGAAATCAAATTGAAATGTGAAATTCTATGGACAACCTAGCTGACATGGAATATTTCAGATTTTGCCATTTTCGCCTAAAATATGAAATTCATGTTGAATTCACATCTATTCACATGTTAGCTAATAACCCTGAACCTCAGGAATTGAGAGAATGAACAGTCTAGGCCAATCAGCCAATCTAAACGAACATGTCAAATACTCACAATGAATGAGAGAAATACCAAAAGCAGGGTAGTAAATTCAAACTGTGATCCTTATAAATAGATTAAAAACTTGGCAACTCTGCACAGGACAATTCATGTCTCGGTTCTACATACAAATATAAAGCAGTCACTTGCATGGGCCTAAAGAGGAAATGGACGATGTTTATAAAATGGGTTTGAAAGAGCAGGCTTTCCTCCCTGATTACATTCTAAGACTCTCTAGTAACAACGGGGAGTATTGTGTGTTCTTAAGGAGCTCGATTCACTAGAATGCTTTCCAAGTAACCATGTGTATAGAATTATTAATGCATCAACAACGTACCAGGATAACAAGGGCTTACACAATGCTGGATGTCCAACGAAAATATTCCCGTTACCTTTATTTTCAAGACTGCTACATACGCATAGCTTTCATGAACGACTATTTATAAAAAGAATAAAACTTTATAAAGGATTTAGGGGACAGAAATTCTCAGTCTAATGCAATTTGATGAACTCTAAGTTCACAGATACAGATGTATACAGAATTACTAAATGTGTGTTATTTAAAGTATGTAGTAGTCAATGCCATTCTATGCAAACTAATTTTCAAATGGATAAAAAGAGCCCCTTGCAGAGTAACATAGGGGGTACACGCTAAATGATAATTTGCTACAACAACTTCAGCCACCCAAGCAACCAAACTGAAACCGCATTGAGCCAAATATGTAACTTCTGTTTTTAAATGAATGCCATTGGGACAGTGAGCTCTGTTTGAATACACCTCCAGCCAAATTGCAATAAATCTAAACAACAGCTGATTTCCAGAACAAGGAAAAATGTAAGAGTTGGGTATGTGGTGGGTGTAGCATTGTCGGTCAATTTGCAAACAAATCCCTCTTTTCTCAGAGCTCCATATTGTTGCTGTGTCTGAATGTATAACAGAGCTCCACAGCAATAATACTCCCAGTTATGTTTCTTTTACCTACAATAAATGTGTTTAGAAATCTGTCTGTGTAAATCAAATATATATTGCTCTTTCTAAATTACATTTTAGTTTTATAAATGGTTATTAGTAAGTCACCTAAACTTTCTCAGAACAGCCCCGCACCGCCCCTGGCCACACCCCCACTCCCACCCCTAAAACGTTAGTGTCCGACTCTCCGTTTAAAAAAATGGGATATGTGACATTAAATCAGAAGAATTAAGGGCATTCAGTTGCAAGGGAATATCCAAATGAGATATAAAGAGATTCAACAGCTTACTGAACAACATCCAAATGGTAGTGAAAATATGGCTGAAATAACCAAATCTCACTCTTGTGAAATAGGTTCTGAAAGCAGCCAGATTTAAACAAGCAAACACCATCTGGCACACAGTGAAAAGGCCTCTAATTTATTAGTATTTCAAACCCACTCTCAAAAATGCATTTCTTAAGTAAAGTAATAAGTAAAAGTGTATCAGGAAACAAAATAGAATAGGTCATGGTTATCATGGAGATTGACATGTATGACATGTATCTGCTGGTTAGTCTGCATTTAGCTCCGTGTCTGAAAACTGTGGCAATGCAGTCTAGAGAAATATGTCCTAATGCTGCTTCTTTTCACTTTTCAGGTGTGTTTACCCGGTGCTGGATATGTAAGCAGTTAAAGGTATTCAATATGTTATACACCTCAACACAGTCAGCACCAATAATTGTTAAAGGGCATGGTCATACTCTATGCCAGGGGTGCCAGAAAGGTAGATCCCCACATGTTGTAGAACTACAACTCCCATGATGCTTTGCATGCCTTTAGAATGACAAGGCATCATGGAAGTTGTTGTTTTAAAAGATCTGAGGATCTATCCTGCTCTCTACTGTCTATGGTGGGATGTATGCTGGGTCATCTACATCTTTATTGTGTCCTATAAGTGCCAAGCAAGAAATATAATTAAATAGGCATTCAATCCCAAACAGCAGATCTAATTTATAGGTCAAGCACTCTCAAATCATAAATTTCATGATCTCACAATGTAGCCTCTCTATTCAGACTGATAGATTTAATGCAGATTGACCCTATCCCGTATACACGTATTGTTTTTCTGTTCCCACATTAGTTAAAGGGACCTGTCATTCACTGTAATGAGCTACTGGCCTAGGGCTATACATAGCCTGAAAGATCTTCTGATGTTCCCATACAGGTTATCTCTGCAGTTAAACAAGATTGTAATTGAAACAGCTTTGAGCTATAGCGTATACAACTTTAGTTTGTTGTTGTAGTTGTTTTTAGGTAGAAATTAAACCTGTATAATGAATTAACTCCCTTTCCCATATCTCCTATATCACTTTAATGTTTGGGGGGGTGGCCAGGGCTGGGGCTGTTTAGGTGACTTACTGATATCAATTTATTCAATTAAAATGTAATGTGGAATGAGAACAATGTATCTTATTCCCACAGACTGATTTCTAAATACATTTATTGTAGTTCAAAGACACATTATTTCAGTGGAGCACTGAGACTCAGACACACCAACAACTAGGGACTGACCCTCCTAAATAGGGACATTTGGGAGGTATGCTTTCCTTATTGCATCTAAGGCTGCAAAGAACCCTTTCTAGTTTACTGCTCCGCTCTTGCTGCCCTGCCTCAGCGGCCCCTCTGGATTATCATAACCTGCTGCCACCATAGATACCATACTTGTGTGAGCCTCACTGCACTTCTTTTAGTAAGTTCACTGCTCTGGGTGACCCCTAGTTGCTCTATATTCCTGGGTGACCTTTCCTCAAACTGGTCTGTACACTATAATATTATAGAAAGCTCAGCTTTAAAGGAACACTATAGAAATATAATGTGTATTCTTGGCACTATAGGTTTAAAATAGCCATTTAGGCCCCAGCCTTCCTTTATGTATGGGGCTATTGCAGTAAAAATTGTGTTGGGCTCTAGAATTGCCAGGCAGCAAAGATGCATATTAAGGCTCTCCGTATACAAAGTCTAAAATTAAAATCCCACAGACCAAGTAGGCCGTGTCTTGCCCCTACTCTCTCATTCCGTGTTTATATTACTAAACCATGTTGTTTTCATCATTTGTCCTCTATATTGCTCTGTGAAGGAATCCGTGACAGGCTTCCAGTTCCAGCTCACCAAACACAAAGTATCTTCATGTAACCCCTTTAAAAAGGTAATTATTAGCCATGCAAGAGTTTTATATTAACAGCATCAGGCAAATCAAGCATACTCATGCATAATGCCACTATTAACAGCACATATTGTAAGGCTCCCAAGAAGGCCGCCAAATGACAGATTATTGGTTATGGTAATCTTCACTTTAATGTGCACCAGGCAGCAGATATGAACTTGCATCCTTTTACAAATAGTTTCTTTGTCTATTCGTGTTTTAATGACATGGCTTTTGTTTTATATATGAAATTTAAAGGACCACTGCGGTCACCATAACAGCTTCATTTGAATCCCTTTAAAGACAGATTAGAAAAACTGGTAGAAATGAAGATATTGTGACCTAAATTCTTCAATCCACTAGAAAACACCTGTTATTAAAGACACTCTACCAGGGCTATCCACTAAAGTGTGAACTGTCTGCAATTGAAATTTAAAGGGTTACTCCAACCCTTATAAAAAAACTACATTTTTAAAAATGTATTTACAATTCTCTACAGGCAGTGGCTAACTAAAGTAGAGAAGGCCCTGGTGCACGACTTGTTTTACCCCTCACCACGCTTTACAAGAGTGGCTAAAAGGTAGATCCCCATCTGTTATACAATGCCCACAATGCTAGGCCAGCTGGGGATCTACATACACTTGCACGGTTGTATTTAGCACTGAGCAGTATTTGTGTGTTTGAATGTATGTTTTTTTATGGAGTATGTTTGAGTGAATTTAGGGATGTGTTTGTATGTAGTGTTGACATTTGAATGCAGGCATGCATTTGGTTGTAGTGTTGGTTTTTCTCATTCTTTGTCTTTTTGAGGTAAGTAGAGTAACATGACAAGCAATGAAGGATTCAATATGTAATATACAGGCAGTATACAGTAATTCAAAAACGATTGGCAATACCTCATATTTTGTATATTAATGGCAGGTTTAATAACAGGTCAGACTGACAAGTCCACATTAAAATCAGGTGTTAAACTTGTGAGGGGAAGCCAGACATGTGGATTATGATCATAATTAAAAATGAAAAAGACAACAGGTCTAAAGTAAATAAAAACATGAGAGCAAGATGGTGGCCAGTAAGAGCATGAGAAATTAGATCTTAAGCAGCAGGCTTTTATACAGTGAGAGTACACTATCATCCAATTCCCGAGCCCCAAGCTGGTGCGCAGGCTTGCATCTCTAGGCCACGGACTCTGTGATTCTTCAAGTCCCTCCTGTGCAAGGGATAGCTGGGGGTCTTGTTTGTTTGTTTCCGCCGACAGCAGTCATTCCTCCGATGGTGTGGACGATGCGTCGGGGCCAAACCACTACAGGCTTTCTGCCCAGACAGGCTAGCAAGAGATATGGTAGGTGTCACAGGGGTTATGCCCAGTGGGGGGCTTCTCACTCCCTGCTTCTCGTTCTTCTGATCACCTGCCAGAGGTACCTGTGATTGTGCTGCTGAACATGCCTCTAGTGTTGTCCAAAAACGCCTGAAAATGTCCTCCAGCTTCATGAAGGCTTGTTCTAGTGTGCTGGGTGGAGGTGCATGTCTTAGCGCCAGGCCCACCCTGGTCGGAGCTAAGGCGTGCACCATCTTTGGAAGTGCGCTTATCCCCAACAGCTGGTAAGAGTAGACTTGTGGAAGTATGAATACGTACCCAGAGCAGTCAGGTGGAGGCCAGGATAACGGGACTGTAGATGAACCTTGGCGGTGGCGATGCCTCGCGGACTAAGGAGAGCGGCTGCCTCTCCCATTCAGCAATCCACCAGGCCGCACAGTCACCACAGAGAAATCCAGCGGCAGATTCCGGTAAATACTGATCCAGAGCACCCCATCCTGTATAGAGGACAGACATAGTTGCTTTAATGCCAGCAGAGAGTGCCAGGAGTTGGATAATTTGTTATTTTGACAGTCAGGACTTGGAGCTCCAACAAGATGCGTCCTGCCACCATAAAGCTCAGGCCCCACCCCCCCATAGTGTTGGTTTTTGATGTAGATGTGTGTTTATATATAATGTTGGGGGTTTTAATACAGAGTTGTGTTTGTACGTACTGTTGACATTTGTATGCTGGGGTGTATTTGTGTATAGTGTTGGCGTTTGAATGCTGAGATATATGCACATATACAGCCACACACTGATACAAACAGTGTCATATACGGTCACACACAGATAAAAAAAACAAAAAACCACTGACATACATACAGGTAGACACACAGAAAGACACAATTACATACGTACAAATACAAACACATACATACAGATACACAGAAAATTTTAGTCACCTTCAAGTTTCCTACCTTTTAGGTGCAGGAGGGTGGCTTCTGCTGACTGAGGCTAATGGGAGTAAAGGGCTTGCTCTCCTGGTCAACCACCCTTCTCTCTGCCTACACTGAGTCTTGGGTGCTAATGACCATGACGCCGGTTCACCGGTTGTCCTTTCTAGCACCACTTCTGATAGATACTAACCACTCCATGGTGGCCATAATTTGACCAGGAACACACTCCACAAGACATTTTCGAGATGCACTGACACTATTTGGCCCTTTTCAAAGTTACTCAGATCTTTACACTTGCCCATTTTACCTGCTTCCAACACATGAAATTCAAGAACTGACTGTTCAACTGCTGCCTAATTTATCCCACCCTTTGACAGGTGCTACTGTAATGATATAATCTGTTATTCACGTTCCTTGACATTAGTTTTATTGTTGTGGCTGATCAGTGCAGGTAGCACTGATGGATGCCAGTGCCACACCACAGATGTGCACATGCATGTTTTACTCCCACACAGGTGTCTAACACATTAAGTACGGCAACGGTTCCCAAACCAGTCCTCATGACTCAGCAACAGTTCAGGTTTTGTTGGTATCTCCATTGGAATAGAAAAGAGAACTACATAAATCCTAGAATGTTGCCAGGCTGCTCCAGACTGGCCCACCGTGATACCGAGAAATTTCCCGGTGGGCCGCAGCACCTGGGGTCCAGCAGACAGCCCAAATCATCAGAATCATGTAATTTAAATGATTTGTGCCAGCCCGAGGGGAGTAAAGAGAGAGAGGAGCTGGAGACTGCTGTGGTTGCAATTAGGCTTCTGGCGGCCGGAGGGAGACCTGTCAGGCTCTCTGCACAATTTACCTCAATTTTGGCCGCATGCCACGCCCTGAAGGCAAGCCCCACCTCCTGTACAAAAGCTCCGCCCTGCACACATGTTGCTGACTTTGCTGGAAGGAGGAGGTCACAAAATGGCAACTTCACCTACCAATGCCAGGTAAGCTTTAGCCATGACAGTGATTGTGTGTGTGTTACTGCTAGTGAGTGAACTTGTGTATGTGTGTATGGCTGCTAGTGATAGAGCTTGTGTGTGTGTGTGCCTAATAGTGAGTTAACTTGTGTGTGTGTGTGCCTGATAGTAAGTGAACTTGTGTGTGGCTGCTAGTCAGTGAGTTGTGTGTGTGGCTGCTAGTGAGTGAGCTTTGTGTGTGTGCGTGTGGCTGCTAGCAAGTGAGAGGTGTGTGTTGCTGCAAGTGAGTTAGGTGTGTGTGGCTGCTAGTGAGTGAGCTTGTGTGTGTTGTTGCTATTGAGTGCACTTCTGGTGTTGCTGCTATTGAGTGCACTTCTGTGTGTTGCTGCTAGTGAGTGAGCGTGTATCTGTGGCTGCTAGTGAGTGAGCTTGTGTGTGTGTGCGCCTGATGGTGGGTGAACATGTGTGACTGCTAGTCAGTGAGTTGTGTGTGGCTGCTAGTCAGTGAGCTTGTGTATGTGTGTGTGTGTAGCTGCTAGTGAGTGAGCTTGTATGTATGTGGCTGCTAGTGAGTGAGCTTGTGTGTGTGCCTGTGTGTATGGCTGCTAGTGAGTGAGCTTGTGTATGTGTGTGTGTGTGTGTAGCTGCTAGTGAGTGAGCTTGTATGTATGTGGCTGCTAGTGAGTTAGCTTGTGTGTGTGCCTGCTTGTGTGAGTGTTTGTGGCTGCTAGTGAGTTTGTATATGTATGTGTGTGTGGCTGCTCCTGAGTGAACTTGTGTGTGTGTGTGGCTACTAGTGAGTGAGCTTGTCTGTAGTGAGCATGTGTCAGTGGGCTTGTCTGTTGGAATCATGTGTGTGACAGTAAGCTTGAGTGTGTTAGCTTGTCTGTAGTGAGCATGTGTGTCAGTGTGCTTGTCTATAGTGAGCATGTGGGTGTCAGTGAGCTTGTCTGTACTTAATTTGTTTGTGTACCAACAAGCTTGTCTGTCAGTGAGCCTATTTGTGTGCATCAGTGAGCTTGTGTTTTTATGTCAATAAGCGTATGTATATCAATGAGACTGTATGTGAGCCTGTGCATCAGTGAGTTTGTTCATGTCTACATGTGGGTATGCTTACTGTATAATTAAATGTTTTACTCTGAAAGGACCAATATTTTGAATTCGAAAAATAAATATAGCAATAATATTATTTAAGGCTATTTCTTGCCCCCCTAAATGATTGAGTAATATATAAGCATACACAATATATATATATATATATATGTTCTAAAGAAGGATATCATGGCACTAGAAAAAGCACTAGAAAAAGTGCAGAGACGAGCTACAAAATTGATAAGAGGAATGGAGCATTTTAGTTAAGAAGAAAGGTTAAAAAAATGTAAATCTCTTTAGTTTGGAAAAACGGCGCCTCAGAGGGGATATGATAACATTATATAAATATATTCGGGGCCAGTGCAAACCATTATCTGGAAATCTATTAATAAACAGGGCTATACATAGGACACAAGGTCACACATTTAGGCTGGAAGAAAGGAGATTTCATCTAAAGCAAAGAAAGGTTTTTTTACAATAAGGATATGGAATTCTCTGCCCGAAGAGGTGGTGAGAGTCCATACAGATTGCAATTGGATAAATACTTGCAAAAACATAACATTTCTAATTAGTGGGGTAATAGCTGATTCAATGAGACATCTGACTGCTATTTTGGGGTCAAGAAGGAATTTGTTCCTAGTTTGCTGCAAAATTGAAAGCGCTTCAGACTAGGTTTTTTTGCCTTCTTTTGGATCAACCGCAAAAACACATGTGAGGAAGGCTGAACTTGATGGACGCAGGTCTCTTTTCAGATATGTAACTATATATATATATATATATATATATATATAACAATCATCTGGAGTGGCAACACATAGCCTTACATATTATTGGTATATTTATTTTTCTAATTCAAAATATTGGTCCTTTTCAGATTGTGTGTAAGTAATATATATATACATACATACATACATACATAATTACACACAATACATGGCACAATCACTTATGGGGCTGGCTTAGATTTTTTTTTTTCCAGGGCTGCTTCATATTCCCAGTCCAGCCCTGTTGCCAGGCCATAAGGACTGGTTTGGGAACCACTGGCTTAGCATGCAATTCTAGCACTGAAAAGGATGTTAACCATCAAATTGTGGTCTCCCATGATCGATGACATATAAAGTGGAATTATTTGGTGCACGAGCATTATCATGACACTGTGTTATTTTGTGAGATATCATGCAACAGACCCTGGTGCTATCTTGAGTTAACATAGATATGCCTATTGATACAGGAAGAGACAGAAATACATGTCATCTAAACCAGGCTGCTAACATGGGAGTAAATAGATTCATTAAGAAAACACATCGTAAGACATAGTACAATTTGTTTGCAAACATGCTGTCACAAACAGCTCCAGTTTCCATTTTATTATGGAGTTTAGATACTGAACCAAATTTTATACTAAAGAAAACTCTAAAATGTAGGCCAATATAGCCAAGTTGTTAATATAGCAAATTTGGAGAAATCTTTCAAATCAGCACTTTCTCCTTAGATTTTGCAATTCAGTTTTCAATTCACTACAGTTTGTGATTAGTGTATACATATAATATACTACGTGCCTTAAGAGCAAACAGAGGAGTTCAAAGAATTTAACGTCTCTCAGTATAAAGATTACTACACTCTGTAAACACAATTTGTGATTTAAATAGCACTATAATAACTAATCCTGATAGTGAACCTCTTCCATAAAAGCATCAATTGCTGGGAATTAAAAACAATATACACAACCTGTATCCAAAACCCTGAACTGACAAAAATAGCTGATTTGAAGAATCTTTCCAATCAGCTTAATTTTGCTTTAATGAACAACCTGTTCTGGAAAAGCTTCTATTTAGAAATAGCTGGAAGACATCTTTGATCGGAAAATGTGCAAATGAATGATTGACAGTCTAATTTGAGCGATTACACGGGAACTGACATTTCTTAGTCTTTTCAATAATAAGTTTACTTATGTCCTTTATCAAATAGATGTTTAACCCGTTAAGGACCAAACTTGTCATGTGTCCTTAAGGGGTTAAAGTGTCGGTAAAATAAATGTAGAAATCCACATGGCTGTATTAATCTTTATCATGAAACATCTTGGTCAATGTCAATCATTGCTATAAGCTTTGCCCCTTGCATTTGGCACTCAGCATAGAGAAAGAAGAAAAAAAAAAAGAACCAACGAGAGATTTATTAGTGTTATGTTCCCAAAAGTGTTGCAAATATGTAAAAGGGAGAAGTCACAAAAGGAATGTGCCTGATTGCCCCGGTTTAAGACACCTATTATTTTTCAGAACACAACATAAATCCTTCCTCAGTGTATCTGCTTCTCTTTCCATGTATTGCGTGCCCTGGTGGTACTAGGACTGAACTGGATTATGTCAGTTCTTTTATCTTCCATGTACATTTAACAGATAATGGGGCATTCCATGAAAATGGTTAACACATTATAGATGATGTTTTATTCTATATAATTTACAGAAAAGTAACAGTTGCCTTTAAGTGCCATGTTTAGTAAATTTTACATGTTGGATGTTTGTCATAATTCTGCTAATTTGCATGTTCACACAGGGAACCAATATCGGAACATTAAGCTTTGGTATCAATTGAAGGAAACTTTGCATTTTTTTTTTAAGTAAGCTAGACGAGTATCTAGAGCAGGGGTTCCCAACCCAGTCCCTCAAGTACCCCTAACAGTCCAGCATTTAGGGACTACCCTGTTGTGTCTAAAGTGTTTTTGTTTTTCTTTCTTTCTAAAAACATCTCAGACACAACTGGGTAATTCCTAAATCCTGGACTGACAGGGGGTACTTGAGGACTGCGTTGTGAACCACTGATCTAGAGGATTGTAAAGTCTTCGCCCAGGACGCAGTCATTCCAAATTCCTTTACACTCTAATAGGCTGCTTCAAAATAAATCCATCTATCGTACAGATGCTATCTTCTGTACCGTCTATTAAGGATTTGTGTGGTAAGGATTTTTTAAATTTTCTTTTTGCAAAAAAAGCAAGAACGAGTAGCAAGCAAGGTCACGAATTAGTGTTTCACACCTGCTAAAAAAAGTAAATCTACGAAGAATGTGAGTTAACAAGTCATGGCATGTCGGGCTTAACCATTCTCCTGCTAGTGTAGTCTGCCGTGGCACTCTGTAAATAGGAGATCTGGTATTGAACCCTTTGAAACCAGTGAGGATATCGTTTAACACACAACATGACAAGTGGGAAGTCTTGATGATTCACCTATGATTCACCTATTTGTGTTTCTGTAGGATACTGCCATATTAAATGTGGCAATGCAAAGTGATTATAGTGTCAGGGATAAGGGCTATTTGTAAACTGAGATAACAAGTCAACATTTTATTTGTATTCATTGTCCATCTTTCAGATCATGGCTGAAATATGGTTGGATATATGGAAAATATACATAATCAGTTTAATTTGCACTAACTAGTGGTTCCCTAACCCAGTCCTCAAGGCCCACTAGCAGTCAAGAATTTAGACATTTCTCATTTCAATGCCATACTAACATTGCCTTGGTGTTCTTTATGACTGGGTGACATCATTGGAACTGGGTTTACAAGCTGCAACACATTTCTAACCTTTTTGGAGTAAAGAAACGCTTAACGATTTTCTTGTGTTCAATGTCAATTGAAAAGTAAAACAAAAAACAAAACAGAAAAAAACATTATGGAGGATAAAAAGGAATTTTAAAAAAAGGTGAAAAAAGTACAAACCGATGAGCAGGCATTTAGATCTGACAGGTAGCAAATGAGGGGCATAGAGGAAATGAGATAAAGAGGTATAACATAGAAAAAGGTATCACACACAAACAATAAAGGAAACAGAGCAGAAAGGACAGTGGACATAGTAATAATAATAATAATAAAATGCAAATCTGACTTTGAAAAAGACAAGGAGCTCATACAAAACATGGGGAACTGCCACACATTATGCAAACACTGTGCATCTTTCTGCGTTCATATGTACTTTACCGTTAACACACAGAGCAAAACAGGGCAGTGCAATATAGGTCTTGTATAAAATTATTGCCAGATCTAGTCTTTACTTCAATAGCCCACACCCACCAATTCCTTGAGACACAGTATAGATATCAAGAGTGTGGGGAGGTGAGGCGTATTCACATGGCTCGGCCTCTGGCAGTCTAAATCTGAAATACATGACTGACTTGGTCAAAAATTTGTTTTCACTGGATTCCCACCAATTAAAAAAAAAGCCAGAGAAATGTTATCCAACGTGTCAAGTTACCATGCAGGCTCGGTGTCTTTTTATTTATTTATTTTTCCTCTTCATTAAAAAGGCATTCCAAAAATGGAGATGGTACCATTTTAAATAATAGCTTTCTTCTTAAACACATATTTTAGATTTAAAAAAAAAAAAAGGCTGCCCTGCAAAATGCATTTTTCATAAGGAGTCTAATGGAATGGGTCATATGCAGAATTGCAGGACTCATAAGACCTTCACCAGCTTTTTTTTGGTACTCTTCCAGTCAGAACAGTGTCCAACAGAACACAGGAACAAGCTGGCTTTACTCTAATATGGTTAACCTTCATATTTATGGAGTCTGCCTTTTTAATACATACATTTAAGGAAGCAAATGTTTTCCAGAGGCAGGTGAGCTGCTAGCACTCATTAGTAATTATGTTGCAATTAATAAAGATCAGCAGAGTAGAGAGTCTTATTGGAACATTGTTTTACAGTTTTTGGGAAAGTTTTTCTCTCTGTAGATAATCTTCAGATTACAATAAATGTGCAATTTTTTTTGAATGAAGGGAATAAAACGCTCATGCATAAGTAGTAGTCTCTATATTGAGAGGCTTACACAACTAATGTAAAATATATATAAAAAATTAGGCACTAGAGGTCTAACAGTACTGCAAGTACATTAACAGTTTATTGGCAGGTATCCTTGATACAAATGTGAATATTACATTCAAGTCATTATGATTAATAGAGTTCACCCAATTATCAAGGCACTTTACGAGAGGCAGGTACCGTTCATTATTCAGATCTGTTGTATGAAAGTCCAGTGCACCAGGGAAGGAATGATTTCATCTGTACCTGAATCGTACCATAAAATGCTGGTGTTATTTTTGTTCCCCTGCTTTCCTTAAATATGGATTTTTTCCTGATTTCAACAACAGCGACACACAGCTCAACATGTGCTCTTGTACAACAGGGGTTTAAAAAAAATGTAAAAATGACATGATGCCATTAGAAGGAAGTGCAAAACATGACAATTACAGACCTAGTGATAAAGACAAACAGGACAGTGCAAATATACACACAGCTGGTAACAAGACTTGCAACTTCCTTTTTGCATCATTGGTTAAGAATTAAAATCTCAATTGACAAGAACAGGCTTCTGTCAAGAGAGTGGTGTGTGGCTTAATACTATGAAAGACAAGAAATATCATATATCACACTTAACACATGTTACATAGTTAAAGAGAATAGAAAATAGATGAGAAATTGGTAGAAACAGCCTCTAAATGTCGACATCTGGAAAGTCTTCTGCGAATGTTTAACATTGGTCCATGGACCCTAAAATCCAACAAAACAGAAATTAGTGAGAAAGCAAGTGGACAAGTTACATATCACTTTATATACTTTTGAACTATTGTTGGTCTAATCCAATTTTTGTAGATCAGGCACATGCATGGCTATTTTACGACAATATCAAGCATGTGGCTTATTGATAGACTTAAAACTTGTTAACTACCTTATAATTAGAGGAATTCTCCAATGTTTTGGACAACCCTGCTTTAAATAAACAGAAGCTACGCCTGGAACAAAATGATGCTGCTATTTTCAAGACATATTATTCTGGCCTAAATTAAGCATGTTGCATGAATTTATTGGAGGAAAACAACATTTTATCCCAAAATTGAGTTGTCAGCTTAGGGAGAAATAAAGAGAAAGTTGATAACAACTAGGAAATTAGTCATGCTGCAGTTTCTTTCTCATTCGGTCTTTGACTGTACTTTTTTCATACACAGTCAGCCAAACAGTTGAAGTGTCATGAGTTGTCCAATCTTCTATGCCGTGACTGAAGTTTGACTTAAAGGGTCACTGTAATCCTTTTTAAAACACACACACACACACATATATATATATATTATTATTTTTTTTTAACTTAATATGCCTAATTGAGCATTACTGGCTAGGTTCCCCCTTTTAAAATTCCATTAAAGATTTTAAACTTACGTGAAATCCAGCACCGTTTCCACTCCTCTTCTTATGTGGTCCAATCAATTACAGGGAGTGCAGAATTATTAGGCAAATGAGTATTTTGACCACATCATCCTCTTTATGCATGTTGTCTTACTCCAAGCTGTATAGGCTCGAAAGCCTACTACCAATTAAGCATATTAGGTGATGTGCATCTCTGTAATGAGAAGGTGTGTGGTCTAATGACATCAACACCCTATATCAGGTGTGCATAATTATTAGGCAACTTCCTTTCCTTTGGCAAAATGGGTCAAAAGAAGGACTTGACAGGCTCAGAAAAGTCAAAAAATAGTGAGATATCTTGCAGAGGGATGCAGCACTCTTAAAATTGCAAAGCTTCTGAAGCGTGATCATCGAACAATCAAGCGTTTCATTCAAAATAGTCAACAGGGTCGCGTGTGGAAAAACCAAGGCGCAAAATAACCGCCCATGAACTGAGAAAAGTCAAGCGTGCAGCTGCCACGATGCCACTTGCCACCAGTTTGGCCATATTTCAGAGCTGCAACATCACTGGAGTGCCCAAAAGCACAAGGTGTGCAATACTCAGAGACATGGCCAAGGTAAGAAAGGCTGAAAGATGATCACCACTGAACAAGACACACAAGCTGAAACGTCAAGACTGGGCCAAGAAATATCTCAACACTGATTTTTCTAAGGTTTTATGGACTGATGAAATGAGAGTGAGTCTTGATGGGCCAGATGGATGGGCCCGTGGCTGGATTGGTAAAGGGCAGAGAGCTCCAGTCCGACTCAGACGCCAGCAAGGTGGAGGTGGAGTACTGTTTTGGGCTGGTATCATCAAAGATGAGCTTGTGGGGCCTTTTCGGGTTGAGGATGGAGTCAAGCTCAACTCCCAGTCCTACTGCCAGTTCCTGGAAGACACCTTCTTCAAGCAGTGGTACAGGAAGAAGTCTACATCCTTCAAGAAAAACATGATTTTCATGCAGGACAATGCTCCATCACACGCGTCCAAGTACTCCACAGCGTGGCTGGCAAGAAAGGGTATAAAAGAAAATCTAATGACATGGCCTCCTTGTTCACCTGATCTGAACCCCATTGAGAACCTGTGGTCCATCATCAAATGTAAGATTTACAAGGAGGGAAAACAGTACACCTCTCTGAACAGTGT
>OW240921.1:87555356-87579646 GCA_933207985.1 Pelobates cultripes | reverse complement strand
GATATGAGTGGCAAAGTACACGGGCAAAGGTCTGCAGAGCACACGCTGAAGGAGGCCTGACACCCGCTTTAAGGACACTGATTGCTATTAGCTTACACTGAAAAACTTTTTTTCTTTGTAAAAGCATGCTATAGAGACACCAGATATGAGTGGCAAAGTACACGGGCAGAGGTCTGCAGAGAACACGCTGAAGGAGGCCTGACACCCGCTTTAAGGACACTGACTGCTATTAGCTTACACTGAAAAACTTTTTTTCTTTGTAAAAGCACGTTATAGAGACACCAGATATGAGTGGCAAAGTACACGGGCAAAGGTCTGCAGAGCACACGCTGAAGGAGGCCTGACACCGGCTTTAAGGACACTGACTGCTATTAGCTTACACTGAAAAACTTTTTTTTCTTTGTAAAAGCACGCTATAGAGACACCAGATATGAGTGGCAAAGTATTAACGGGCAGTTGTCTGCAGAGCACAATTTTTCGAAGGAGGCCCTGACACCCGCATTTCAAGGACACTGACTGCTATTAGCTTACACCTCGAAAACTTTTTTTTCTTTGTAAAAGCACGCTTATAGAGACAATTCAGATAAAGGAAAGTGGCAAAAGTACACGGGCAAAGGTCTGCAGAGCACACGCTGAAGAGGCCTGACACCCGCTTTAAGGACACTGACTGCTATTAGCTTACACTGAAAAACTTTTTTTCTTTGTAAAAGCACGCTTTAGAGACACCAGATATGAGTGGCAAAGTACACGGCAGAGGTCTGCAGAGCACACGCTGAAGGAGGCCTGACACCCGCTTTAAGGACAATGACTGCTATTAGCTTCCACTGAAAAACTTTTTTTCTTTGTAAAAACACGCTATAGAGACACCAGAGATGAGTGGCAAAGTACATGGGCAGAGGTCTGCAGAGCTCACGCTGAAGGAGGCCTGACACCCGCTTTAAGGACACTGACTGCTATTAGCTTACACTGAAAAACTTTTTTTCTTTGTAAAAGCACGCTACAGAGACACCAGATATGAGTGGCAAAGTACACGGGCAAAGGTCTGCAGAGCACACGCTGAAGGAGGCCTGACACCCGCTTTAAGGACACTGACTGCTATTAGCTTACACTGAAAAAAAAATTTCTTTGTAAAAGCACGCTATAGAGACACCAGATATAAGTGGCAAAGTACACGGGCAGAGGTCTGCAGAGCACACGCTGAAGGAGGCCTGACACCCAGACGCTTGCAGACAACTAACTGCTATTCAATCTATTACAGTGAAAAAAAGTTTTTTGTTTTTAAATGCAAGCTATTGTGACACCAGTGAGTGAGTGGTGGCACTGGGCACAGTATCCACTGTGAGCCTGACACACCCGCTTTAAGGACACTGACTGCCATTCAATCTATAACAGTGAAAAAAGTTTTTTGTTTTTAAATGCAAGCTATTGTGACACAAGTGAGTGAGTGGTGGCACTGGGCACAGTATCCACTGTTAGCCTGACACACCCGCTTTAAGGACACTGACTGCTATTCAATCTATAACAGTGAAAAAAGTTTTTTGTTTTTAAATGCAAGCTATTGTGACACCAGATATGAGTAGTGGCACTGACTGGGCAAATGGGCACAGTATCCACTATGAGCCTGACACAGAAGCTGGCAGCAGTGGCAGACAACTAACTGCTATTCAATCTATAACAGTGAAAAAAGTTTTTTGTTTTTAAATGCAAGCTATTGTGACACCAGTGAGTGAGTGGTGGCACTGGGCACAGTATCAACTGTGAGCCTGACACACCCGCTTTAAGGACATTGACTGCTATTCAATCTATAACAGTGAAAAAGTTTATTGTTTTTAAATGCAAGCTATTGTGACACCAGATATGAGTGGTGGCACTGACTGGGCAAATGGGCACAGTATCCACTGTGAGCCTGACACAGAAGCTGGCAGCAGTGGCAGACAACTAACTGCTATTCAATCTATAGCAGTGAAAAAAGTTTTTTGTTTTTAAATGCAAGCTATTGTGACACCAGTGAGTGAGTGGTGGCACTGGGCACAGTATCCACTGTGAGCCTGATACACCCGCTTTGAGACAACTAACTGCTATTCAATCTACAACAGTGAAAAAAGTTTTTTGTTTCTAAATGCAAACTATTATGACACCAGATATGAGTGGCACTGTGAACTGGCAGAGTACACGCTGTAGGGCTGACACACCCGCTTTGAGACAACTAACTGCTATTCAATCTATAACAGTGAAAAAAGTTTTTTGTTTTTAAATGCAAGCTATTGTGACACCAGTGAGTGAGTGGTGGCACTGGGTACAGTATCCACTGTGAGCCTGACACACCCGCTTTAAGGACACTGACTGCTATTCAATCTATAACAGTGAAAAAAGTTTTTTGTTTTTAAATGCAAGCCATTGTGACACCAGATATGAGTGGTGGCACTGACTGGGCAAATGGGCACAGTATCCACTGTGAGCCTGACACAGAAGCTGGCAGCAGTGGCAGACAACTAACTGCTATTCAATCTATAACAGTGAAAAAAGTTTTTTGTTTTTAAATGCAAGCTGTTGTGACACCAGTGAGTGAGTCGTGGCACTGGGCACAGTATCCACTGTGAGCCTGACACAGAAGCTGGCAGCAGTGGCAGACAACTAACTGCAATTACATTACACAGAAAAAAAAAAGCAGACATATTCTAGCCCTTAAAAGGGCTTTTTGGGGTGCTGTCCTTACAGCGGAGATCAGATGAGTCCTTCAGGACTGTAGTGGACACTGTATACCCTAACCTAGCTATGCATTTCCCTATCTAATCAACAGCAGCTACACTTTCCCTCCTCTCACTAAGCATGCAGCTTGAGAATGAATCTAAAATATATGCTGTCCAGTAGGTGGGAGGGTCTGCTAGGGAGGGTGTGCTGCTAATTGGCTGGAATGTGTCTGCTGACTGTGAGGTACAGGGTCAAAGTTTACTCAATGATGACGAATAGGGGGCGGATCGAACCGCGCATGTGTTCGCCGTCCGCGGCGGACGCGAACACGCTATGTTCCCCGGGAACTGTTCGCCAGTGAACCGTTCGGTGCATCACTATATAGGAACTCAGATCACTTTAGCTCAATGAAGTGGTCTGGGTGCCAGGTCCCTCTAGTTTTAACCCTGCAGCTGAAAACATAGCAGTTTCAGAGAAACTGCCATGTTTCACTGAGGGTTAATCCAGCCTCTAGTAGCTGTCTCACTGACAGCCGCTAGAGGCACTTCTGCGATTCGAAGACGCTAGACGTCCATAGGAAAGCATTGAGTAATACTTTCCTATGGGCGGTTTGAATGCACCGCATGCGCATTCGGAGCTGAGAGGCGGATTTGGGTGGAGAGATCCCCAGCGCCAAGGGAGCCCGGTGCTGGAGAAAGGTAAGTGCTGAAAGTAGTATGGTGGGGTGATGCTGAGGGTGGTGGGGGGGTGAGGCTGAGGGTGGTGGGGAGTGAGGCTGAGGGTGGTGGGTGGTGAGGCTGAGGAAAACATTGAGTAATACTTTCCTATGGGCGGTTTGAATGCACCGCATCCGCATTCGGAGCTGAGAGGCGGATTTGGGTGGAGAGATCCCCAGCGCCAAGGGAGCCCAGTGCTGGAGAAAGGTAAGTGCTGAAAGGGTTTTAACCACACACACACACACTCACGAAGAGCCGCATACACACTAGCTAACAGACACACACATTTACTGACAGACACACACTCAATGACAGACATACATACATACACACTCACTTACAAAACATACAATCTCACTGATAAACACACACTCACTAACAGACACACACAAACTAACACGCTCAGTAACAGACACACACAGTAACACACTCACTGACACACACACAGTAACACACACACACACTGACACACATACTCATATTTTTATTTATTATTTAATCCCCAGCCTCCTACCTTTGGGAGAGCTGAGGGGATTCCCTGGGGTTCAGTGGGGCTGCTGGGCGGCCGGTGACGGCAGGTGGCAAGGGAGCACTGATGCTCCTGTTCAGCTTCATCCTCGCACGCCGCTTACTGATGCCGGAGCCAGAATGACATTATATTCCGGTTCGGGTATCAGTGCGGTGCACGCGAGGGAGCTGGGCAGAGAGCGCTCAGGGGAGAATGCTCCCTCGCGCGCCCACCCAGTGAGAGCACTGCCAGCCTCTGGGGGCCCTGAGGTGGCCAGCTCCTGGGCCTCCCCGGAGAAGAGTCTGCATACTGGCGTACATACTCGGTCGCAGTTGCGACCCCTGTGACCGCGGTATGTACGCCAGTGGATCCAAGGATAAATCTGACTGCCATTCTGGGGTCAAGAAGGATTTTTTTTTCCTAGTTTGTTGCAAAATTTTAAGTGCTTCAAACTGGGTTTTTTTTGCCTTCTTTAGGATCAACAGCAAAAAACAAATGTGAGGAAGGCTGAACTTGATGGTCGCAAATCTCTTTTCAGCTATGTAACTATGTAACTATATGACTAACATTCTAAATGCAGTCGCATTCTTAAAGGATTGTAAAGGAGTTCCATACTGAACCTATATCATAGGGATTGCACTGTGAGCAAGCATGTTTGTACTTACTACCAATCCATGACCAGTGGTGTATCCTGGTTTTGTGCTGCCCTAGGCAGGACCCCCCGCCCCGCCTTCTAAATACACACACACACATTTACTGACAGATACGCATACACTAGCTAACAGAAACACTCACTCACTAACACACACACACACTAACAGACACTAACAGACACACACACACACAGACACACACACACACACACACACTAACAGACACACGCACACACACACACACACACTAACAGACACACACACAGTAACAGACACACACACACACACTAACAGACACACACACAACACACACACACTAACAGACACACACAGTAACAGACACACACACACACACTAACAGACACACACACTAACAGACACACACACACACTAACAGACACACACACTAACAGACACACACACAACACACATTAACAGACACACACACACACACACAACAGACAGACAACAGACACACACAACAGACACACACAAACACACACTAACAAACACACACACACACTAACAGACACACACAGTAACAGACAGACACACTAACAGACACACAAACACACACACACACTAACAGACACACACTAACAGACACACACAGTAACAGACAGACACACACCCTAACAGACACACACAAACACACACTAACAGACACACACACACACACTAACAGACACACACATTAACAGACACACACACACTAACAGACACACACACACACTAACACACACACACACACTAACAGACACACACAGTAACAGACATATACACACACTCACTCACATTAACATATTTTTTTTTTAATTTAACCCCCCATCCACCTTTGGGAATGCTGGGGGGGGGGGGATTCCTCTTTCTCCCTGGTGGTCCAGTGGCTGATGGGCGCTGGGCGGGCTGGCGAGGGAGCTCTTCCTCTGAGCACTCTGTTCAGCTCCCTCGCACGCCGCAGAGTGAGGCTGGGAGCCGATGATGTCTCCCCGCCTCACTGAGTGTGCACTTCCTGTTAGTCCGGCCGGGTACAGGAGACAGATGCTCCCTGTACCCGCGGACCATACAGGGCTCGGCCACGCTACAGAGAGGGAGTGACAGCCCCTCTCCTCAGGCTGCGCCCGGGCGGGCAAAGCTGCAGCCGCCTGAGGCTCTCTGCAGAGCGCTCGGGTGGCTGCAGCAGGAGGGGGGCCGGCGCCCCCTCCCAAGGCACCCCCCACCCTGCTGGCACCCTGGGCAGACCGCCCCCTCCACCCCCCCCTTAGTACGCCACTGCTTCAGATCCTGAGTCTTGGGAAGCAACCTGTGATTTACCTTCACTGCTTCTATCCTGATTTACTACCAACCCTGCTCCATACCAACCTGGATTGCTTACAGCCCTGATTTATCCTGCCAACCTGATCTACTACCAACCCTGCTCAATACCAACCTTGATTGCTTACAACCCTGCTTTATCCTGTCAACCTGATTTACTACCAACCCTGCTCCACACCAACCTGGATTGCTTACAACCCTGCTTTATCTTGCCAACCTGATTTACTACCAACCCTGCTCAATACCAACCTGGATTGCTTACAACCCTGCTTTATCCTGCCTACCTGATTTACTACCAACCCTGCTCCATACCAACCTGGATTGCTTACAACCCTGCTTTATCCTGCCAACTTGATTTACTACCAACCCTGCTCCATACCAACCTGGATTGCTTACAACCCTGCTTTATCCTGCCAACCTGATTTACTACCAACCCTGCTCCATACCAGCCTGGATTGCTTACAACCCTGCTTTATCCTGCCTACCTGATTTACTACCAACCCTGCTCAATACCAACCCGGATTGCTTACAGTCCTGCTTTATCCTGCCGACCTGATTTACTACCAACCCTGCTCAATACCAGCCTGGATTGCTTACAACCCTGCTTTATCCTGCCAACCTGATTTACTACCAACCCTGCTCCATACCAACCTGGATTGCTTACAGCCCTGCTTTATCCTGCCAACCTGATCTACTACCAACCCTGCTCAATACCAACCTTGATTGCTTACAACCCTGCTTTATCCTGTCAATCTGATTTACTACCAACCCTGCTCCACACCAACCTGGATTGCTTACAACTCTGCTTTATCTTGCCAACCTGATTTACTACCAACCCTGCTCCACACCAACCTGGATTGCTTACAACCCTGCTTTATCCTGCCGACCTCATTTACTACCAACCCTGCTCCATAACAACCCTGATTGCTCACAGCCCTGCTTTATCCTGCCAACCTGATTTACTACCAACCCTGCTCAATACCAGCCTGGATTGCTTACAACCCTGCTTTATCCTGACAACCTGATGTACCAACCTGGATTGCTTACAACCCTGCTTTATCCTGCCAACCTGATTTACTACCAACCCTGCTCAATACCAGTCTGGATTGTTTACAACCCTGCTTTATCCTGCCAACCTGATTTACTACCAACCTTGCTCCATACCAACCTGGATTGCTTACAGCCCTGCTTTATCCTGCCAACCTGATTTACTACAATCCTGCTCCATCCCAACCTGGATTGCTTACAGCCCTACTTTATCCTGCCAACCTGAATTATACAAACCTGCATAATCCATATCTGGACATTGCTGCTAATTCCTATTAACAAGGTGTTATTTTCTTACCCTGCAACCTTATTGCTCTTTTACTTGTCTTACTATTCTACCTATACTTATCTCTATATTTATTATTTACAAACAACCTGTTATCTTTATTGGGCATGTTGCCTTAATGTTTATTTCTCTCACTTTCCTTCTCCCTATTTCTTTCTATAAGTTATCCTGTTATGTCAATACCTACTAATAAAGCCTCTTTTGTTAACTCTGGCCAAAGCCTCCTATCTGACCTGAACAAGATCATGACAATAAGTAAGCGATCAGGCAGCGTTTTATTATTTATATAGCATCATATATTCCGCTGCACTTTACAGTTATGCATTGGGAATATAAAACCGCAAGTATTGACGTGCAAGGTAATTATCCAACCAACTATCTATCTATTACTAATATATGATATATTATTTCTTTTATAATATTACTTACCAAGATGCAGTTCTTCTGTTTGCTTTGTTAAATCCTCATACAGCTTTTGAATAAATAGTTTTGCATTTGTAAACTCTTTAATGTCCTCAATATGATCGTTCAAAAAATATTTGAAATTGCTCATTCGTTTCTCTGATTCGCGATCACATTGTAAACAGCAGAAAACTTTTGTGTCTAACATGAGAATCGTGCAAAGAATAATGTGATACAGCATTGTGTACCAAGTTGCAAACGCAGTATTTGGTTTTTAAACTTTTGGGTAATTTTCTAAATGGTTAGATTAATGTCTAGAGATCAGGCTGTAGCTTTGCTGTGACTCCAAGCAAGCCAACCTGCAAATGTAAGGGACAGAGACCAGCTGTGAGTTTCATACTGAGAAAGTGATGTCATCAGAATGACATCATAAACCATACAATGATTATTTGAAACACCACTGACAAATATTTTACATCTTAAGCCTCTATGTTAACTATTAACTATTGGTAGTAGTGGTACACGCAGTACAGTACTATCTCAGCCAGTAACTCCTTCATGAAACATTGAATGCATGCATATCTGATGCGGCTGATGTTTCTCTCTCTCTCTCGTGCTAATTAAATTGCTATTAGCTGTATAGCTATTATCTCTTACACGCCAATATTGGCTTTCCTGATTGGACTAAAGAAGCCTTAGGAGGGTGACTTATTTTCAAATAACTTCAAACTCCACATGTCCTAAACACCTGTTTTCCTAACCCTAATTTAACCCCTTAAGGATCGGACTGTTTTTGCGATGTTGTACACTTTTGTTGTGTTTGTGTTTGGCTGTAATTTTCCGCGCTCTCATTTACTGTTCCCATACAAATTATATATTGGGTTTTTTCAGGACAAAATGAGCTTTCTTTACATACCATTATTTATATAATCTCATGTAATTTAATTTAAAAAAATATAATGAAAAATTGAAAAAAATACATGTTTTTTTACTTCTACTTGAAAAATCTTTTACTCATCTACAAAAGCGAGTGAAAAAAACTGCTAAATAGATTCAACATTTTGTCCTGAGTTTAAAAATACCCAGTGTTTATGTGCTTGTTTGCTTTTTTTTTGCAAGTTATAGGGCTATAGGTACAAGTAGGATATTGCAGTTTCAAAACATACATTTTTTTAAATTTATCAATAGTGACATTGTAACACTATTATCTGTCATAAATCTCTGAATAATACCCCACATGTACATATTTTTTTTAAAGTAGACAACCCAGGGTATTCAATATGGGGTATGTTCAGTCTTTTTTAGTAGCCACTTAGTCGAAAACACTGGCCAAAGTTAGCATTCATATTTGTTTGTGTGTGAAAAAAGTAAAAAACTAAATTGAACGCTAATTTTGGCCAGTGTTTGTGACGTCCACGGTCCTTAAGGGGTTAACCTCCTAAAATCTTAACAAACCCTCTCTTTATTCCCAAAGTTAAGCATTCCAAACTGAAACTTAGAAAAAGATTAAGGTAAAGAGATAGTTTCCAACTCCTCTTAGAAAACTAAAATACCCTCACATGTAAATCCTGCCCAGTGGTGGACTGACCACTCAGGCACATCAGTCATAGATCTGAGATTTCCCCAGCCAGAAAGAAAAATTCTACATGTTCCAACGATAGGTTGCTCCTGCAACCTATAGTGTTATAAGGTGTGTGTGTGTATCCCCTTCCAGCTACTGAGTGAGACCTGGCAGCAATCCTCCTGTTGTCAGGTCTCCTCCATCTTCTCCCTGTGTTGGGGTTCCATGTGAAAAGGTGGAGTCTGGGGATGGGAAGTAACATCACTTCCTGCCCTCTCCTGCAGAATATGCTGAATGCTCTGAAGCTAAAAAGCTGCATGACAGACAGCCGGTTTGCAAATCTCCTATTCCACTAGAGCTCCACCCCTCTCATATCCCATCTGCATCTCCATGCACCTACTGCAGTCCTTATGCTTCCCTGCTCCTCATACAGTCCCTATGCCCCACTGCGCCTTCTACAGCCTATATCCACACACACAACCAACTCTATTGCTGTGGTTAAGAAAGCACAGCAGCGTCTTTTTATAAGGAATCTGAAGAAAGCCTGCTTATCACCACAGATAATGATACATTGTTACTGCTGTACAATTGAAAGTATTTTAACAAATTGTATTTGATCATGGTACGGTAATTGTCCACTAGCTGATAGGAAGGCTTTTCAACGAGTAGTGAAGACTGCTCAATATATTATTGGTGGTTAACGCCCATCGATTGAAGAAATCTACGCATGGACTCTGAGAATAAGTGGAATAATTAAAGATATATCCCATCCCAATTATGGATTCTTTTAGTCTTCTTCCCTCTTGAAAACGCTATAGGAGTCTGTATTGTAAGACCCGTAGGTTTGGGAATAGTTTTGTTTTGTCTGTGGTGATGTTTTTAATCCTATTGGTTTGTTTGCAGGAGGATACATTAGGCTTTATTGATTGGTAGATTGTACTTTTTTTATTTTTTTATTATGCACTTAAGTAGGTTTAATATACAACAACACTTTGTGTGTAGCATTGCACATAATGGCACATATTATTGTGCTCACATGTGCACCTATGCACATGATATGGCGATTTCATTTTGCACTCTTATGCAAATGACTGTGCTTTTATTTGTTCTACGATTGAGATGCACTTTTATTAACACGACTATGTGTTCACGTTGCACTTTTATGCTAACATTGCACTTTAAGTACATGGTCGATGTGATCATGCTCTGCACCTTCTAGCACATGATTGTGTGTCCACATTTTGCACTTTATATGCATATGTATTTTTGCACAGGTCTTCACTTTTTTGCACTTACCATATGTGTTTTTTAAACTTTATGTATATGGTTTATGTGCTTATATTTTGCACGTTATGCTTGTGGCTTTGGGCTTACATTCAGCACTTATATGTCACGTGATTAAGATACACCATTAAGGAATGGGTTATTATTTGCACTAGAGTATTAACTGAATGGCAATTGGTACACTTCATTTTTACTTAGATTGGGGTATAAGCTGTGTTTTGGATTTTTATATGGTGGCACTATTATGTCGAGGTATTCTTTGGCTTGTAATTGGTAGCAATGTAGTTGGATTGTATTCTTCAGTATCAGGAAATTGTGGTATCAAGTATTACTGTAAAGCTTATGCTGGAAGTACATCTTTTTTAAAATAATATTGTAAATTACTGCTGCATATCTGTTCAGAGGCTAACTGTGTTTCATTGTCCTTGTTTGTACATGGTATGATGACCATAAAGTTGAATCTGAATATTGCAGCCTCAATATCCCCTACGCACAGTAGGGTCTCTACTAACACATACTGCAGCCTCTATATCCCCTACACACAGTAGAGCCTCTATTAACCATACAGTCACACACTACAGCCCATGTATCCCCCAGATGCCTATCCCACACAAATACAACAGTTCCAATCCACTAACACTCTGAAACACAACCAGCCCTCTCCGCTCACATACTACACTGCAAACAGCCCCATCCATACATAAAACCACACAAGAAGCCTCCCTACACACACATCACAAGCAGCATCACCACCATTGCAATACTGCATACAGCCTCCTTACACACAAACGCGCAATTATTACAATCACTTGTATAGCACCAACATATTCTGCTGCACAGCACAATAGGTAGAATAATTCTAACACAACACGTTGACATACAGGTACACAACATCATAAGTGAAACACCACACACTGAAGCCACCAAGTAACCTACAAACACTTTTTGTGTTTTTACATTCCACCTTCAAGCCGCTCCAGCAGAGACATAGCAATGTGTATAACTATAACAATACTCGATATGTGTGTGTGTGTGTGTATATGTATATATATGTGTGTGTGTGTATGTATGTGTGTGTGTATATATATAGATAAGAGAGAGAGAGACGTCCCTTAGTCATTTCTGTGCCTTATATCATAAAGGAAGGGCTGGGAGACTCCAACTTCCACCATCAGCAGGTCCCTCTCTCACGAGCCCTGGCTGTTTTTTTTGTTTTGTTTTTGTTTGTTTTTTTGTTTTTCCACTGTTTACCATGGCACCGCTGCGATGCTTGCCCAATGCCGGGGTAAACGAGAGAGAGAGGCCTGCGGGAGGTGGAAGCTGGAGTCTGCCAGGCCACTCATTTACTAAAGAAGACAGGAAGCTGGGAGCTCCAGTACTACTGCACCACCAGGGAATGTACTTCTCCTCATGGATACCGGTAAGAGGCATTAAGGGGGGAAAACCTTCACTTAATTTTTATAAAAATTAAACCTAAAATGTAATTGGGGAAAAAATACCTGCTCACCCCACAAACTCTCACACACAGAACATATTATGCACACACACGATGCATACACAAACACTGAATCCACTACACACAATATGCATCCACTATACACTCAGACTGCATCCATTACAACTCACTACACACACACACTGCATCCACTATACACACACACACTCAGGGCCGCCATCAGGGGGTGACAACCAGAACGGTTGTCACGGGCCCGGCCGCCCGGGCCCCATGTGGAGCGGCGAAACTGCCGCAGGTGCATCTGCCCCGGGGCCCATCAGGTGGCCCAAGCATTTAGGGCCACCCGATGGGCCCTATATCTTCAGGGGCCCGGTCAGCGCTGCGGCTGGGTAATTGCGCGACCAGGCCCCTTTAAAAAAAAAAAAATTGCGGCTACACCGCAAGTGCTGCTGGAAGGAAGTGATGACCAGTCACTTCCTCCCAGCTTACTCCGCATGGGCTGAGAGCAGAGAAGAGGGAGAGCGGAGGACACCAGAGGCATCCACTCCCATCATCCCCAGCCACCCTCCTGCAACTTAAAGGTAAGAGGAGAGTGACTGATAAATGAAGTGTGTGTGTGTGTGTGTGTGTGTGTATACAGTTGCAAGAAAAAGTATGTAAACCCTTTGGAATGATATGGATTTCTGCACAAATTGGTCATAAAATGTGATCTGATCATCATCTAAGTCACAACAATAGACAATCACAGTCTGCTTAAACTAATAACACACAAAGAATGAAATGTTGCCATGTTTTTATTGAACACACCATGTAAACATTCACAGTGCAGGTGGAAAAAGTATGTGAACCCTTGGATTTAATACCTGGTTGAACCTCCTTTGGTAGCAATAACTGCACCGCAAATGCTGCTGGGAGGAAGTGACGGCCGGTCACTCCCTCCCAGCTTACTCCGCGCAGGGGGAGAGCAGCGGGAGAGTGGAGGAGAGGGAGAGCGGAGGCCAGGAGAGGACACCAGAGGCCAGGAGAGGACACCAGAGGCATCCACTCCCATCATCCCCAGCCACCGTCTTGCAACTTAAAGGTAAGAGGAGGGTGGCTGATAAATGAAGTGTGTGTATGTGTGTGTATGTCTGTGTGTATGTCAGTATGTATATATGTCTGTGTGTGTATGTCAGTATGTATATATGTCTGTGAGTGTGTGTGTATGTCAGTATGTATATATGTCTGTGTGTGTGTCAGTATGTATATATATCTGTGTCAGTATGTGTGTGTGTGTGTCAGTACGTGTGTGTGCGTGTCAGTATGTATATATGTCAGTATGTGTGTGTGTGTGCGTGTGTCAGTATGTATATATGTCAGTATGTGTGTGTGTGCATGTGTCAGTAAGTGTGTGTGTGTGTGTGTATATGTCAGTATGTATAAATGTCTGTATGTATGTCCATATGTCAGTATGTATGTATGTGTGTGTGTATGTCAGTATGTATGTCTGTGTGTCAGTATGTATATATGTCTGTGTGTGTGTGTGTGTGTATGTCAGTATGCATGTCTGTGTGTCAGTATGTATATATGTCTGTATGTATGTCTGTGTATGTCAGTATGTATATATGTCTGTGTGTGTGTGTGTGTGTGTATGTCAGTATGCATGTCTGTGTGTCAGTATGTATATATGTCTGTATGTATGTCTGTGTATGTCAGTATGTATATATGTCTGTGTGTGTGTGTGTGTGTGTATGTCAGTATGCATGTCTGTGTGTCAGTATGTATATATGTCTGTATGTATGTCTGTGTATGTCAGTATGTATATATGTCTGTGTGTGTGTGTGTGTGTGTGTCAGTATGTATGTCTGTGTGTCAGTATGTATATATGCCTGTATGTATGTCTGTGTATGTCAGTATGTATATATGTCTGTGTGTGTGTGTATGTCAGTATGTATGTCTGTGTGTGTCAGTATGTATATATGTCTGTGTGTGTGTATGTCAGTATGTATATATCTGTATGTCAGTATGTATTTATCTGTATGTCTGTGTGTGTGTGTATGTCAGTATGTAAATATGTCTGTGTGTGTATGTCAGTATGTATATATGTCTGTGTATGTCAGTATGTATATATGTCTGTATGTCTGTGTGTATGTCTGTATGTATGTGTGTATGTGTCTATCTGTATGTGTATGTCAGTATGTATGTCTGTGTGTATGTCAGTATGTATATATGTCTGTGTGTATGTCAGTATGTATGTATGTCTGTGTGTGTGTGTGTGTGTGTGTGTGTGTCAGTATGCATGTCTGTGTATGTCAGTATGTATATATCTGTGTGTGTGTCAGTATGTGTGTGTGTGTGTATGTATGTATGTCTGTGTGTATGTCAGTATGTGTGTGTGTCTGTGTCTGTGTGTATGTATATATCTATCAGTATGTATCTGTGTATGTATATATCTATCTGTGTGTGTGTATGTATATATATTAGTATGTATGTGTATGTATGTCAGTATGTATGTATGTCAGTATGTGTGTGTATCTGTATATGTGTCTATATGTGTGTATGTCTGTTTCAGTATTTGTGTCTGTCAGTATGTGTGTATCGTTGTGTGTGTGTGTCTGTGTCCTTTTGTGTGTGTGTGTGTGTGTGTTCCTGTGGGCGGGATTTGGAGGCGGGCAACCTGGACCTTGAGTTGTGTTAGGGGCCCCACAATTTCTGATGGCGGCCCTGCACTCACTGCATCCACTATACACACACACACTGCATCCACTACACACGAACACTGCATCCACTACACACGAACACTGCATCCCTTACACACATACACTGATGTTCAATTCTTATATAGTCTCCTTTTTTCTTTTTTTTATGATTTTTGTCAAAAAACAAACGTTGTTTAATATGTAACATGCAGTGAATATATTATTTTAAATGGACCAACCCATAGTTACATAGGCTGAAAAGAGACATGTGTCAGCCTAGTTCAACCTTCCTCACATTTGTTTTTTTGCTGTTGATCCAAAAGAAGGCAAAAAAAGAAATTAAAAAAAAACAGTTTGAGGCACTTCCAATTTTGCAACAAGCTAGGAAAAAAAATTCCCTCTTGACCCCAGAATGGCAGTCAGATTTATCCTTGGATCAAGAAGCTTTCACCTACATTGAAAAATTAGATTCTTGAATATTCTGTTACTGCAAGTATACATCTAGTTGCTGTTTAAACATCTGTACGGACTCTGATAAAACCACTTCTTCAGGCAGAGAATTCCATATCCTTATTGTTCAAACAGTAAAAAAATATTTTCTTTGTCTTAGACTAATTCCTCCTTGTGTCCTATGTAAAGTCCCGTTTGTGAATAGATTTCCACACAATGGTTTGTATTGGCCACGGATATATTTGTATAATGTTATCATATTCCATCTGAGGCAACTTTTTTTCTAAACTAAAAAGGTTTTAAATGTGTTAACTTTTCTTTATAGCTAAAATGTTCCATTCCTTTTTAAATTTTGTAGCCCGCCTCTGCACTCTTTCTAGAGCCATACTATCTTTCTTTAGAACAAGTGCCCAAACTTGCACAGCATATTCAAGATGTGGTCTTACCAGCGATTTATAAAGAGACAAAATGATATTCTCATTTAATGCTCTTTTTCATGCATGACAATGCCTTATTGCCTTAGCCACTGCTGATTGACATTGCACGTTGCTGCATAGTTTGCTGTTTATAACAATTCCCAAAAGATGGGGTACATTGACGTTGTGGCTGGCTTATGCAATGTGTGATCATATAATGTAACTAAACTCCCATTATTTTTTGCCTGGATTAGGTGTTTAAAAAAAAACAAAACTAAATCTGTCAGCACTGAAGTTGCTGTTTAGTGGATAATAGAGTGCGCTGGATTTTCTGTTGTATAAACTGGCTTTCAGCAGCACCCTACTTATGCATATTCAAGTGAGTGCAGCCAGCCCCCTGTTTTCATATATATATATGGTGTTTGGTTGTCGCGTGTCTGGAACTATTTTCGGACACTCAAACTCCTGAACACCGCTGAGACTTCCAAAACCACTTAGTTTTGCACAGATTTATACGAACAAGATGGCGTTCGGTAAACATAATCCACGAACGAGGCGACACACGACCAGCAAACTCATGAACAATAAAAAGCATGACTGTTCGGTATTTTAATTGTATGAAAAGGGACCGGCCGCACCAGCTGAACACATGGAACTATTTTGGGCAGGAGCCTTGTGTGCGGCTGGGCAGGGATGGGACATCCAGCTATCTCCCGAACCCCTGAACCGATTCGTATGATTTTTTAATATGTTTGTCCCCTAATTATGTTTGTTCTGAAATGCAAGTTTTATTGGAATTCGATGTATAGTTTTGATGTTCTAAAAATTGGGTAAAAAGTATATTTTTCGCCTGGAGATAATTGAGCTGATACAGCCATTAACTCAATTATCTCCCAAGTAGAGGAATTTACTGTAATGAATGGGAGTGTTTAACTGTGTAGCTGTAAATGATTGGTTGTTGAGTTTGTGTTTTCGGTGCCCAACAAGGTCCACATGGGTGGTAACCTTGTGGGAAAAGTTGTATAAAAGAAATGCTTGTGTGCCCATTAAATCAGTTCTTGCTTAACCCCTAATACGTAGCCTCATCTCGTTATTGAAGGGAACCTGCATCTAGCTAAATCACTGGCTCTTGTAAGAACTCTGCTACTCTCCCTATCCTGATCCAGCTGCTGGGACATCTGGAATACTCTGGAGTACAGCCTGTCGCCAGGGAGGGACGTCTCCAACAGCAGACACCCTTCTGACAACCTGGGTGGCTGTTACAACTCTCTTTAATTATCACCGTTCTGTTGCAAAGCACTGACCTCCTTTTGCCGAACCACTTTATTTATTGATGCTTGCATTTGGCCCCTAACATATATATGACCTAAAATACCAATCTGTGGCTTTTGAAAACAAAAGTGCTCAACCCCAATGAAACGATGATTGTCTAATAATTTGTCACTATTAAGGCCATCTATTGATTGTGCAGCTTGTAACCTTCCATTGCCTATTAGAAGCTGGTTGTCCAATATTAGTTCACTTTAGTACCATTTATTTAATCTTGGACATCTACACTTTTCTCTGATTGGCCCTGTAATTATCTAGATCTTGATATGTAGCACCATACAATAAACTTTAGAAAAATATAACAGTCCACTGGTTTTAACAGTTTAAACTATTATTCTAAAAAGATATTAGGATGCTTGAATAGAATTCTAATCAATATTAACAAAAACAACACAAAAAAAATGCATCCGTTGAAAATTTTGGTTATTCGATCACTTCTTTATTTTCTTTGGGTACATTTAGCTCTGTTGGTGTAAGAAATCCTGACTAGTAAAGTTTATAAATGAAAATATATTGCCTGATAGAATGTATTTAACAAACAAAGGGCAGAGATTTCTGGTGAAGACATGGTGATTCATTTCCCAGGGAGCTGCCGATACTCTGCACTGGATGATCAGGTACCTGTAAATGTCTGCAGTATCTGAAATCTAAACTTTTGTTGAGGTTGTTACTATGATGCATGTTACTGGAGAGTATGCAGGGTGCCACTCCGTAGCGGGGGATCGCATATGCAGCAGGTGGTGGCTTTTTATAGGAAGCTGAATAAAGACTTCTTATATCATTGGAAGAACTTTCTCTCCACTTCCTTTCCTTTTCTTCCTTAAGACCATAGTTAGTAGGTGGCTCTGCAAATATATATATATATTTTATATTCAAGAAAAATACTATATTAAATCTTACGAAAGCACATGCTTTGCAGCATTCTGTGACTATGAACTAGCAATTTCTGATTCTGATGACAAAGTGACCAATGCTAATCTTTGTTGATGTCTGAACTGTGTCTTGCAACGTAGAAAACGACTTTCTGGAACCACGTTCATCTTGAAAGCTCTTCCAAGCACTTAAGTTCCCCAATTATTATATGCTAGTAATCCAGCTTGCAAAGCACAGTACACATTCTAATATCAAGGCAGTTAGAATCTAAAGCAATGAGGGACCCCAACGCTGAGATATTTTTGGGACCATTAAAGTGTACTCACTGTCCACCATTTCACCTAGAGAGGGGTAGATATCTGGAAGCCCCCTCCAATATAATGAATATTTCAAAGTATGTTATATAAAGCACAAATAAATAAGCTGACAGCATGCCCATTAAGTGGAATTTAAAGATGTCTGTTTACACTATAACAAAGAGTTGTTACATATGTTATCAAGAGGATATGTAGCTCCACCTGGCGCCCAATCACTGAACAAAGTGTTAGATGGACATATTACTTCTGATTGTTTAAAATTAGCAGAAGCTGTAACAAAACCATTGCTGGATGATATACAAGTATAGAATGGGGCGGGGAGGGGGGGAGAGCTACTGATGAGATGAGAATGAGTTTCTATTCAATATTCCCGTATCCAACATATCTATTCCTTACGTCAACACATTTTACTTATTAAATGCAGCAGTTGTGCATGCAGGCGACTATTTACACTTTAAGAGTTAGAAGCAGATCAGTCTTACCTACAGTAGGATAATCAGAGCACTCAGGAACCCAAGCTAAATGGGTTCCATTAAACGTTCGAAGAGGAGGCAATGCAGAATTTCCATGCCTTATGTAATGGTCATCATATACCGACACCAAGTTTCTATTGTTGGGTTCTCCATGGTGGGTAATTAAATGTTGTTTTGGTAGACCCTACAATATAAGACAAAATGGAATAGGTGTTCCATAGACATTAAGCAAACCATGGTGGAACCTAACTGTTTAGTTTACTTGAGATAATTTGATTTACTTATGTGGAAACACTGAAAACCGGTCTTCAGAACAGGTCTTCTCAAGATCCTCCATTTCTTATACGAGATGCTTTTACCATAGGTAATAAACTAACTCTACAATAACAAATTGTACATTAAACAACACACACAAAAAAACTTTACAATCTTGACAATGGGGAAGCACGAACATGTCCCATTGCAACAAAAATATAATGGTAGTTTTGTGAAATCAGTGAGCTGGTTATATAAAGATATATAATTATTTATAGAAACAAAACAATTTTAATCTGTTGATGGAAGAATGGTAAAGGTAAATGCGTGTGCTCGATTCTTTGGTAACATTGTTGCATGTAACATTTTTTCAATGCCCTTTTCTATATATTACAGAAGTAAAAATTATTTTCACGTTGAGCTTAGCATTTTGTAAAAAAAATTTAAATATGTAATTCATCTCTTTAGCATCTAGTTCTAACATGCCACAAATACTTTCATGTATTACAACATGAGTGAAGCAACTTAATAGCAGCATGGTAGTTTCAATGAACATATTGTGTATCTTCCTTTGTGTTTTGTTTCGATTTTTTTCCTTTAATTTACAGAGCAGCAGGAGTGGTTATTATGCTTGCTTGATGTATTGTTTTAAACAGGCACTACCACATCCCATGATTGGAAGTATTATGTTTAATTATCCCCTTTATTTAAAAATTAGGTATTTGTAAAACTATTATTAAATGAAGAACTCAACACATTATACACGTATATATCATGGGCAGGGCCGGATTAAGAGCCCATTGGGCCTGGTACTGACAATTATGATGGGTCTAATTACAGAATCTTATCGACAGAAAACACAAAAACAGTCATACCTCCCAAGCATCATGTATCTGTTGGAGGTGGTGCTAGAGGAAAAACTCACAGGATATAGCTAGCTATCTGAAAACACATACCCGATGCTAATCTATCTTTCATCTTTCAAGTAAATCCATACCCTCTAACAGCAGTGTATGGTGAAGCAGGATTTTGGTGGACGGGGTAAAAGGGTGGGCCACCAGAACCACTCAAAGGAAAAAACATGCCCAAAAAGGGGGCATATCTGCATTAAGAATTAGATGGTCAGTCTGGCATGAATGCACGTCAGACTGCCTGCCAATCATGCAGGATGACCAACCAAGGGCATACTGTGCAGAAAGCACCCCGAGCTTGGCATAAATGCACCTAATGATGCGCTAGCTCTACGCTTTCTAAGGACTGTCCCCTAGCACTCGCCGGTCCACTCCTCTCCTAACCTTCTTATGAACAGGCAGAAGCTCCTGTTATACATTCTTCGACAGTGAATAAGTGTATATAGTGAGTGTAGATGAAAGGGAACATGCCACAGTGTTAGAAAGACTGAAGCCGCAAGAGCATTTGCGCAGAGCATTTGCATAGTGTGCATAGTCCGCTTTACCTTAACAAATTTTATTGTCAGTCAGTCCACACCACATCCCTCTTAAGTTTCCATGCTTAAGCAAGAGCATGTGAAAAGTAGTTTTAAAAAAAGTTTTTTTTTTTTTTTTTTTATTATTATTTAATGGGCCTATTTCATATGCATGGGCTTGGAGCTGCAGCTCCATCAGCCCCTATGTTAATCTGGCCCTGATCATGGGAATGAATTTCTCTATCATGGCTCCCTGTCAATCATTGCCTTTGGCACCTGACACTCAGCATAGAGAGATGAGGAAAAACAGAAACTATGGGAGAAACTTGACATATTTATGTCTAATCTTCACTGAATACTTTGCACAATTAATTAAATCTACTAGATTTTTTAATCTGTTACTCCGTTTACTGTCTAACCATCAGTTTTCAGTATATGCCATTTTTTTTCAGCATAATAATGGATTTTTCAATTTTACACCATTTTTTTCCAAGAGAAAACCTTTCTGTTTCACTACTCTATTTCCCACCATTCTACATTTATAGGTCTTTAGAAACAGAATATATTATGATTTATTTAAAAAAGTAACCAGCACATATTAGATTATTTTTAGAATTCTTTCATAAATACAACTAAAACTAATGGCTGAAAATAACTGTAAATTTTCAAAACACTGACAAATTTGCCCCAACCTTTTTTTTCTTTTTCCAATACGTTGTGTGCATAGTGGTTTTTTTTTTTGTTTTGGTTTGGTTTTTTTACTTGTAGATTTTAATTTAGCAAAAAGAGAGTATTAGGAAATAACAACAGTGGTTAGAAAAAGAGACATTTGTATTAATTTACCTCCATTCTCTTCATGATAGACCTTCTCAATATTGGACCTGATGGATTGCCTGGGAAATAGACAAAGTCTATCCCATAGCAACTGTTGTGGGATTTGGAGCTTCGCTGAAACTAAACATATAGGTGTGTTATAAAGCATATCAACATATTACGATGAAAAGCAGAGTGTTTTTTTGTTTTGTTTTTTTATTCAGCTTACTTTATCTAATGTTTGTCACTTTATTTTCTACCTGTTGAGATGTGTGCCTTCAAGCATTTCTTCATGGGACATTAACAAAGGCTAATATAATATGTACCGGTATGTAAAAGCTGTATCCATACCTACTGTAAAGTAATTTAAACCATCTACACAGCATGCAGAGGATATTTCACATTTTGGAATAAACTGCAAATTTCTATTTGTTATTCATCAACAAATTAACAGTTATCCATTAATAGTGTTCAATATGATCACAATTACATTGGTCATTACTTTTCTGTCAGGATTACAGTATGATCCAGCACATAGAATTGTGTAACACAGAGGACTGATTGTAGCGGATGGCACTGGGCTGTCCTGGGAATTGTATTGGTTTTGGCTGCATTCATGTAAATGGCAAAGTTATATGTGTTAAATGTATTGTGTTCGTCTGATTGTTCGGTAGTTTCATTCCCTTAGTTTGTTCGAATGAAACCACCGAACAGTCAAACCTCCCCTGTGTGAAATGTGCCTTCAATTACCCGTTGCAACATTGTTGCGAACGGGTAATTGACAAGCTAAGTAGCAGTCCTTTGTTCTCGGGGGTGGCCCCCGGGAAACGAACACGTGGCGGCGGCCATTTTAAAACTCCCGAACAGGGGGTTTTTTTGCCGTCGAGTGTCTGGAACTCAAATCGGACACTCGACTAGGCGAACACCGCTGAGACCTCCACAAGCCCAGTCCTTTGGGTTCCAAACTACCGAACGGCCCCTCGTTCGGTAGATAGAAACAACCGAACGAGGGGATTCAGGCGAACCCTCCCCAGTCTCTGTAACTAGAGGCTTTCGTATGATTTATTCCCTTGTTCCAGGACCGACCGCAGGGCCCCATCGCATGGAGCCCCATTCGGCTATTCCTTCCAGCGAGGTCGGTCATTTTATTCCCTCCATGAATTTCCCGAACCCCTGGTCTGATCTGGGTGATTTTTGGATATGTTGTTCACCCAGATCAGGGCTACCAGGGGATGTATAATTTAAAGTGGTACCCCTAGGTTTAGGGGTACATCCAGAAACGGGGGGAATTGGTGTCCTGGATAAGGGGATTATGATGCAGGCTGAGGGGAGGGGATGTGTGGGAGGTTACCGGAGCAGGATTGGATACTGTAGTAATTAATGGAAATCCCTCCTTTGCATGGGAGCATGCTTTATAAGGCCACTGTGAAATAAAGGTTTTCAGTTCTGCTCCTGATGCTGTGTGCCGTCCAGTTATTGGGATTGCTGTTGGGATACTGTTGGAATATTTTACCTGCTGGAAACCTTGCTTTGTGGATTTATAATTACTTGTTCCTGAGCCTCACTGGGATCTTAAGCGGAGATAATCTGTGGAATATTGTATCTCCGCTACACTGATCGGTAACGTATACCGGGCCTTAGAATGGCCGGACTAACGTACCAAAGAATAGTCAGGAATAGCCGAGGTCAAGGGAAACAGAAAGAGACACAACGATAAGGAAAAGCCAGGAGTCAGGGATGCCAGAAAACAGGGCAGTCAAAATCAATGCCAAATAACCAGAATCAATAACGCTCTCTCGCATAACCACAAGGGAAACCACGACAGGGCACTGAGCAAGAGGAGAACTTGGCCTAAATACCCGCCTGTGGATATGATAGGTTGCAATCGGCCTTTGACCCCAAAGGCAGTTACCAGGTTCCTATTTGCATGATTGCTGCTCAGCACAAACCCTCCTGTGGATTGATTGCAGGACAGTAAATGCCATTAATCACATTTTTATGTGCAGATGAATACGTGACATTTTCTATATTACTTTTACCATAGTTGAATTAATCAAGTAAGGCCCTCTACACACACTGTTGTTTCCTAAAGGGAAATTTGCCAGCAATTCAAAGTGAATTTAATTTCAGAGTTGAAATGGAAAAAATCTCCAAATTAGCTGTACTTCCAATTTGGCTATTTTAGTCTAAAATTTTAAATTCACTTTTAATTCCAGTCAATTTGCACTTTAGGGAATAACCCTGCTTAAATTAAAGGGACACTATAGACACCATAACCATTTCATCTCATTGAATTGGATATACTGCCTGAAGTTTTCTCGCACTGTCGCTACATTCAGTGTTGAAATATTTTTGAGCAGTTTAACACTGAATAAGGATCCTTGGCCACTCATAGCCTGGCCCCTACTGAAGTTATGGCTAAAGCAGAGACTGCGCACTTCCTTCTTGTGCTACCAAATCATACCAACAATAAGTGCTGTCAGACGATGTTCTCAGCCAATGAACTAGCTCTGCGGTGTTTAGCTCAGGAAAGCTAACAGAAGCACCTACTTGGGATCTTATGGCTCTCAACCAGAAGTAGCGGAGGGAGGCAGGGCCGCCATCAGAAATTTTGGGGCCCCTGACAAAGCACAAGGGCTGTGCCACCCCCACCCACCCTCCCCTCCCTCCCTCCACCCCCCCCAGGTCCGCCCACACCCTACCTAGTCCGCTGACAATGATGCAGGACTGAATATGGTGTGTATAGTGGAAGTGAATTAGAATGTGTGTAATGGATGTAGTGTGTTAACACAACACACACACTGCATACACTAACACAACACAAACACTGCATCCACTAACACAACACACACACTCTGCATCCACTACACTGACACACACTCTGCATCCACTACACTGACACATACACAATACACTACACTGACACACACGGCATATTCTACACTGACACACACTCTGCATCCACTCCACTGACACACACTCTGCGTCCACTCCACTGACACACACACTGCATCCACTACACTGACACACACACTGCATCCACTACACTGACACACACTCTGCTTTCATTACACTGACACACACTGCATCCACTACACTAACACACACTGCATTTATTACACTGACACACACACTGCATTCATTACACTGACACACACACTCTGCATCCACTACACTGACACACACTCTGCATCCACTACACTGACACATACACAATACACTACACTGACACACACGGCATATTCTACACTGACACACACTCTGCATCCACTCCACTGACACACACTCTGCGTCCACTCCACTGACACACACACACTGCATCCACTTTACGCGACACACACA
>OW240921.1:87541766-87555256 GCA_933207985.1 Pelobates cultripes | reverse complement strand
CGGGAGGGGGGGTATAATGGAGGGGGGCTACTGGGAGGGGGTATAATGGAGGGGGGCTACTGGGAGGGGGGTATAATGGAGGGGGTAATGGTGGTGTGGGAGGGGGGACTAAATACCTGCTTTCCCTGGTGGTCCAGTGGCTTCTTTCCCTGGTGGTCCAGTGGCTTCTTTCCCTGGTGGTCCAGTGGCTTCTTTCCCTGGTGGTCCAGTGGCTTCTTTCCCTGGTGGTCCGGTGGTGCTTTCTGGTCTGCAGCTCCGCGCAGTGTGCAGAGCTGCAGACCAAGTGTCTCGCGAGACCCGGTCAGAGCGTTGCCACGGTAACCCGCGGCAACGCTCTGATTGGCCAGATCTCGCCAGACACTTGGTCTGCAGCTCTGCACACTGCGCGGAGCTGCAGACCAGGGGTTGCAGGCGGTCTCTCGCCAGGAGGGGCCTTGCACCCGGCGGCATACCGGGCAAGCCGCCGGGTCCCCTCCTGGTGTCAGGTCCTCGGTCACTGACCGAGGACCTGACACAGATTGCCCACAGGTGGTTTAGGCGGCCGCGAGGCCCCAGCCGGCGCGAGGCCTTAGGCGGCCGCCTAAACCGCCTAATTAGAGAGCCGCCTCTGCACACTGCATCCGCTACACAAGCACACACTCTGCATTCACTGCACAAACAGTATCTAATACACACAAACACTACATCCATTACACACATTCTAATTCACTTCCACTATACACACCACATTCAGTCCTGCATCATTGTCAGCGGACTAGGTAGGGCGTGGGCGGACCTGGGGGGTGGAGGGAGGGAGGGGAGAGTAGGTGTGGCCCAGACCTTGTGCTTTGCAGGGGCCCCAAAATTTCTGATGGCGGCCCTGCCTCCCTCCGCTACTTCTGGTTGAGAGCCATAAGATCCCAAGTAGGTGCTTCTGTTAGCTTTCCTGAGCTAAACACCGCAGAGCTAGTTCATTGGCTGAGAACATCGTCTGACAGCACTTATTCTTGGTATGATTTGGTAGCACAAGAAGGAAGTGCGCAGTCTCTGCTTTAGCCATAACTTCAGTAGGGGCTAGGCTATGAGTGGCCAAGGATCCTTATTCAGTGTTAAACTGCTCAAAAATATTTCAACACTGAATGTAGTGACAGTGCGAGAAAACTTCAGGCAGTATATCTAATTCAATGAGATGAAATGGTTATGGTGTCTATAGTGTCCCTTTAATTTAAGCAGGGTTATTCCCTAAAGTGCAAATTGACTGGAATTAAAAGTGAATTTAAAATTTTAGACTAAAATAGCCAAATTGGAAGTACAGCTAATTTGGAGATTTTTTCCATTTCAACTCTGAAATTAAATTCACTTTGAATTGCTGGCAAGTTCCACTAAACACATCCACTATACACATCACATTCAGTCCCGCATCGTTGTCGGCGGACTAGGTAGAGCGTGGGCGGGCCCGGTGGGGACAGAGAGGGGGCCCCAGACCTTGTGCTTTGTCAGGGACCCCAAAATTTCTGATAGCGGCCCTGGTGGATGTAGTGTGTGTATTAGACGCAATGTCTCTGTATAGTGAATGCAGAGTGTTTCAATGTGTGGTGGATGTAGTGTGTGTACTGTGAATACAGGATGTTTGTGTAGTGGATGCTGTGAGTATAGTTAATGCAGAGTGTATGTAGTGTAGTGAATGCAGAGTGTGTGTCAGTATAGTAAATGCAGAGTGTGTGCATAGTGTAGTGAATGCAGAGTGTGTGTTAGTGTGTAATGAATGCAGTGTGTGTTAGTGTAGTGAATGCAGAGTGTGTGTCAGTGTAATGAATGTAGTGTGTGTGTTAGTGCAGTGAATTTAGAGTGTGTTAGAGTGTAGTGAATGCAGAGTGTGTGTAAATGTGTAGTGAATGCAGAGAGTGTGTTAGTGTGTAGCGGATGCAGAGTGTCTGTTGTATTAGTGTATGCAGAGTGTGTGTTGTATTACTGTATGCAGAGTGTGTGTTATATTAGTGTATGCAGTGTGTGTGTTGTATTGGTGCATGCAGTGTGTGTTGTATTAGTGTATGCAGGGTGTGTGTTGTATCGGTGTATGCTGTGTGTGTTGTATTAATGTATGCAGTGTGTGTGTGTTGTATTAGTGTATGCAGTGTGTGTGTTGTATTGGTGTATGGTATGTGTGTATGTGTGTTGTATTGATGTATGCAGTGTGTGTGTTGTATTGATGTATGCAGAGTGTGTTGTATTGATGTATGCAGAGCGTGTGTAAATGTGTAAACTGGGGGGGAAGGGGCATTTTCACATGAAATATAATTAAATGTTATTCCCCCCTCCCTGCTTCTTACCTGTGTCCAGGGAGGGGGGAGATTCCATTCCCTGGTGGTCTGGTGGCATGGTGGGGCCCCCGCCTCTCTGTTACCACAATAACTCTCGCAAGACCTGCGGTCTGAGTGCCGCGCGGAGTGTTGCCATGGTTACCCTAGGCAACACTCAGAAGGCCACGGGTCTCGCGAGAGTTATTTGAGGAAATGAACTGAATGTGAAGACGCAGTGTGCTGGGCCCCCTCTGCGGTAACAGGGAGCCAGGGGCCCGCGGCTGCACACATAGCGATATTCACTATCTATCTGTGCAGAGAGTCCGGGTCCCCAGAGCAAAGCAGTCCGGGCCCCCCAGGACCGCCAAGCCCGTGACAACCATCATGGTTGTCACCCCCTGATGGCGGCCCTGGATGGAGGTATCAAAACAGTTTCATGAAGTATAAGTGGGAGCACCAGTGTGATATAGTGTTTATGTGCATGGAGTGTTCCCTTAATTTTCTTCTTATTATTTATTCTTAAAGCATTTTATCCATAAAGAATGTGCAGATTACATAGGAGGAAGATAGTGGAGAAAAAGAAGCAGATCTTTAAGGTAGGTATATTTCTCCCTCCCCCACCTCCCTAGTTACCCTCATACAATGGACATGGTGCCTGGAATTGTGTTTGCAAACACACTAGAGACCTCTGTGACAGGTCCACTTTAAAGTCTTTGGTTTTCCTCCATTCATTCAGTAAGAGTCTGTAAACCCTGTCCAACACAAGCCAGCCAAATCATTCTTTTTGGGGTCTATTCATTACAGATTTTCAGACTTCACAACAGATTTTAGTTAACTGAAATAGCAAAGTTTAGGTTAAAATAGTCCAGACTTATTTTGGATATTTTCCCTTTGACACTTTGTTTTGAAATTCAACTTTCCATTTACTACATTAAAAAAAAAAACGTATTTTCCCTGTTTTTTGTTGTTTTGTAATACAATTGAAAACTGCTACAAGTTGCATATTTTGCCTCCATTTAAAATAACAGCAAGTATAAAAAAATGTGTGAAGAATGTGTGAAAGATTGGATTTGATGTACTTAAGCTTTTATATACTGGGATATATGTACACTGCTCAAAAAAATAAAGGGAACACAAAAATAACACATCCTAGATCTGAATGAATTAAATATTCTTCTGAAATACTTTGTTCTTTACATAGTTGAATGTGCTGACAACAAAAATCACACAAAAATTAAAAAATGGAAATCACATTTTTCAACCCATTGAGGTCTGTATTTGGAGTCACACTCAAAATTAAAATGGAAAAACACACTACAGGCTGATCCAACTTTGATTTAATGTCCTTAAAACAAGTCAAAATGAGGCTCAGTAGTGTGTGTGGCCTCTACGTGCCTGTATGACCTCCCTCCAACGCCTGTGCATGCTCCTGATGAGGTGGTGGATGGTCTCCTGATGGATCTCCTCCCAGACCTGGACTAAAGCATCTGCCAACTCCTGGACAGTCTGTGGTGCAACGTGACGTTGGTGGATGGAGCGAGACATGATGTCCCAGATGTGCTCAATTGGATTCAGGTCTGGGGAATGGGCAGGCCAGTCCATAGCATCAATGCCTTCATCTTGCAGGAACTGCTGACACACTCCAGCCACATGGGGTCTAGCATTGTCTTGCATTAGGAGGAACCCAGGGCCAACCGCACCAGCATATGGTCTCACAAGGGGTCTGAGGATCTCATCTCGGAACCTAACGGCAGTCAGCCTACCTCTGGTGAGCACATGGAGGGCTGTGCGCCACCCCAAACCATTAGTGACCCACTGCCAAACTGGTCATGCTGGAGGATGTTGCAGGCAATAGAATGTTCTCCATGGCGTCTCCAGACTCTGTCACGTCTGTCACATGTGCTCAGTGTGAACCTGCTTTCATCTGTGAAGAGCACAGGGCGCCAGTGGCAAATTTGCCAATCTTGGTGTTCTCTGGCAAATGCCAAACGTCCTGCACGGTGTTGGGCTGTAAGCACAACCCCCACCTGTGAACGTCGGACCCTCATACCACCCTCATGGAGTCTGTTTCTGACCGTTTGAGCAGACACATGCACATTTGTGGCCTGCTGGAGTTCATTTTGCAGGACTCTGGCAGTGCTCCTCCTGTTCCTCCTTGCACAAAGGCGGAGGTAGCGGTCCTGCTGCTGGGTTGTTGCCCTCCTACGGCCTCCTCCATGTCTCCTGATGTACTGGCCTGTCTCCTGGTAGCACCTCCATTCTCTGGACACTACACTGACAGACACAGCAAACCTTCTTGCCACAGCTCGCATTGATGTGCCACCCTGGATGAGCTATACTACCTGAGCCATTTGTGTGGGTTGAAGACTCCGTCTCATGCTACCACTAGAGTGAAAGCACCGCCAGAATTCAAAAGTGACCAAAACATCAGCCAGGAAGCATAGGAACTGAGAAGTGGTCTGTGGTCACCACCTGCAGAACCACTCCTTTATTGGGGTGTCTTGCTAATTGCCTATAATTTCCACCTGTTGTCTATCCCATTTGCACAACAGCATGTGAAATTGATTGTCACTCAGTGTTGCTTCCTAAGTGGACAGCTTGATTTCACCGAAGTGAGATTGACTTGGAGTTACATTGTGTTGTTTAAGTGTTCCCTTTATTTTTTTGAGCAGTGTATATATGGAACCATTTAAAGCAACCAAAGATGTTTGTACCAGTTTGCCATCACAAATATTAGTTTAAAGTAACAACTTCCCAGAGGGGATTTTAGCCCAAAATTTGCTATTCAATGGTAATTTCCAAACAATTGACCAAAAGTAAATAAGCCTGGGATTGCCTATGGTGGTTAGACCCCTCCCCATTAACCCTTACATTTACAACGTTAACTAACCCATGCAAATCATTGCTCAGTTCTGTCACTGAAAGCACTAAGGAGTAGAGCAATTGGATCTCTTCATTTATGTTCAAATCATATCCTTATAAAACCCAATTTACCATGCCCGTACCTTTCTTCTTTCCTCTTGCCAGTTTCCAATTAAGACTTTGTTGGAGTATTTCTGTTCAATTCTCCATCCTGGCTCGGACAATTCCTTGGACTTCTTTGCATTATTAGACATGATGTGAAGTGGATTCTACGGGACTCAGTGTTCAGTGTTGTTAACCATGAGCAGATAGTTGCTAATGTAAGATCACATTTCACTGCTCTCAGTAAAAGATAGAATGTTTACTGTTACTATGGGGACACAATAGAATGCCCTCTCATTGCTTTCTGTATGGAGGCTACCATGTTAACAAAAGTGACTATTATATCACTTCTACATGAAGGTTTGCACACTGTCTTGCAATGTGTTGCAATATATATATATATATATATATATATATATAAAATATATATATGTTTAGTCTACTAATGTGTCTGTAATAACTCTTTAATTATATGAAATATCTCTGCAATATGATCTAACAAAACAAAAAAACAGTTGATCACGACAAAGATTTGTCAGCCTAAATTAGTTTTGCCTACTAATTTCATGTGGGGGACTAGGATGTATTAAATATCTAATATCTCGGGAATTATCATTATGATAATGATTTATAAAGCATAAATATCCACAGTGTTGTACAATGGGTGGACTAATAGACAAGTATTTGTAACATGACGAATTGGTCACACAGGAACAGAGGGTATCCAGAGCCCTGGTCAAATGAGCTCACATTCTAAGTTTAATGGGGTAACGTGACACAAGAGGTAAGAGTAGGATGTATTTCATGTACTGGAAAATTATATGAAATATCTCTGTAATTATTTGACATCTGATGTAGAAACCACTTATTTTTGCATTATCTAATAAAGATCTATTCGAAGGAATTATATTTCCCTAAAACTTTAACATGTGGGATAGCTCCCACAGACCCCCTTCCGGGATAAAAAACCTAATATCTCGGTAAATATGTGAACTATTTCTGTAATTATGTGTCATCTAACAACTTAAATGTGTTTGTCTGAAACTTTCATGTGGGGTGCTAGCCTATCCTCTTTAAATACTTAATATCTATGTAATTATGAGACATCTAATGAACCAACTAGCTGATCTAACAAATATGTACCAAAATAGCTAGCTTTTTGTCCAAATTTCTGTTAAGGGAGGATTGATAACAGGTTAGCCCCCACAAGAAATAATTATTAATATTGCTTCTTCTATGTTAGATCTAACCAGGGCCGGACTGGGGATACGAAGCAGCCCTGGAAAAAAAATCTATGGCAGCCCCATAAGTCATTGTGCGTAGTGTGTGTTATATAACTACATATATATATATATATATATATATACACATTATATATATATATATATATATATATATATATATATATATATATATATATATATATATATATATATATATAATAAAATAATATATATATAATGTTATATACAATTTTGTTTCAATATTTTCAATATTTTATTTCTTTATTTAATTATTTTATTTATTTATTATTGTAATTATACATATGTATTAAGGCAGTTTTGCCTGTATTTGTGGGAGGGGCTTAAATTAATTCACTCCCCTATATAAGGGAGACCCCTTACCTGACTCATATCGCTTGAGGTCAGCATCAGAATGATTTCCACTTCCGGGTCATCCAGACGCCATTTTACCTGATTACTCCATGAGGTTTTCTAAGCAGAGCTGTGTCAGGAATCCAGCCACAGGCTTCTCCGGCCTACCACCTTCTTTCTTCAATCCATCGCCGTGGATGGTGTCCAAGTGACTCACAAACCGTAAGTCGACCTACCCGTTACGCCAGGCATCAGTCCCACGGCACTATGTAAGGGTCAGGTCATCACTTTACGGCTGCATTTTGTCTATGTCTGTTCTAAAACCATTGCATGTTCATGAAAATCATTCGTTTAAACCCCCTACCGGTCTTTGGGTGTACTACAGGCTTCTTAGACATTATTGCATTTCATGTACAAACCAATGAACCACTGCATTTTCGCCTACACACTGACCCCTACCGGTCATTTGGTGTACTACCGGCTTCTCAGACATTATTGTATTTCATGTAAAAAATCAACCAACCACTGCATTTTTCACCTACATACTGACCCCTATCGGTCATTCTGTGTACTACAGGCATCTTAGAAGTTTTTTGCATTTTCATGTACAAACCAATAAACCACCTCATTTTAACCTACACACTGACCCCTACCGGTTTTTGGTGTACTACAGGCTTCTTAGACATTATCGCATTTCATGTACAAATAAACGAACCACTGCATTTGCGCCTACACACTGACCCCTACTGGTCATTTGGTGTACTACAGGCTTCTCAGACATTATTGCATTTCATGTACAAATCAACGAATCACTGCATTTGCGCCTACACACTGACCCCTACTGGTCATTTAGTGTACTACAGGCTTCTAAGATATTATCGCATTTCATGTACAAATCAACGAACCACTGCATTTGCGCCTACACACTGACCCCTACCGGTCATTCGGTGTACTACGGGCTTCTCAGACATTATTGCATTTCATGTACAAAACAATAAACCACTGCATTTTCACCTACACACTGACCCCTACCAGTCATTCAGTGTACTACAGGCTTCTCAGACATTATTGCATTTCATGTACAAACCAACGAACCACTGCATTTGCGCCTACACACTGACCCCTACAGGTCATTCAGTGTACTACTGGCTTCTCAGACATTATTGCATTTCATGTACAAACCAACTAACCACGGCATTTTCGCCTACATGCTAACCCCTACCGGTCAATCAGTATACTACAGGCTTCTCAGATTTTATTCCACTTCATAAGCAAACAAACTAACTACAGCATTTTCGCTTTCATACTGACTTCTATCTGTCAAATGGTAGCATTAACCCCTTAAGGACACATGACATGTGTGACATGTAATGATCCCCTTTTATTCCAGAAGTTTGGTCCTTAAGGGGTTAAAGGGTATTTTAACATACAATCAGCATTTCTGGCCCCTACTGGTCAACAGCAAAACTGTCTTCACATGTCATATACAATTTACCTGCCAATATAAATTACACATAAGATTGTTTTAAACATAACTATAGACCATAAATTAAACTCCAGCACGGGCTCAACTTCAGGTTTAATTCACAATAATTTACATTTCACATCAAGACCAACAGTGGTTCTATCAACACTGCTACCTACAGGTCTGTCAAGTACATTGACAATTTTCATGGGGTTTTACAAACACCAAAACACTGACACCTATAGGTCAACAGACAAACAACATTTCACATACCAATCAGTATCCAACTACACTGCCACCTATAGGGCACTCGGCAGATCTCCAGTGCACTTGCATTTTGCAACAACATGTTCACTGACCCCTACCATTCAATAAGACATACAACAATTCACATAGCAAGCACTATATCAACATCTGGTATAAATACACATATTATTACACAGTAGCAGAAGCATCTGTATATATGTAACTGGTAATATAGTTCACATACATTTTTCACAGCACGCTGCTCCCGCAACAGACTTCCCCTAGCAAGGGGACATACAACATACAAGGTGGGGACAGACCACATTTTCACTTGTACTTACGGCACTTAATGGGTTAAGATTGATACATATTTAACCAGTATGGCTACGATGTTTAATATTTACACATCACGTCACTTTACTTTTCACATATACTGTACGTATTAAGATAAGCTTGGTCTATGCCATATTTCCTTATGCTATACGGTTTTATCCATTCAGGTTACAGTTACTACTAAAAAACCTATACGGATTGTCAGGTTCAATACCATACTACCAGGTACATACACCTGCTCACGTAGTTATCCATCTCTTACCTTCCCTGGAATAGTAATAGTGTACTGGCAATTAGGGTTCTAGGGGCCCAATAGGTATTACCCCCTTTTTTCTCTGCATTATGCTTCGGTTAGTGGTCCCGCGAGGCCAACACCCCGCCTCACACTCGGAGGCATACACCCCTCGGGCCACTCGTGAGCTAGCCACCTCGCATTGTATCATAGAGAGGACCTCACCTGTCACTCCCCTTCCTATTTTCTGGTTACTGTCACCGAGAGGCCAACATCCTGCCACAACGTTCGGTGGCCACACAAAATCCCCTCGCACCAAGCATAGATAGAGCCTCTCAAGCCACTTGGCAACTAGCAGGGCCTCACCAGTCACCAAAAAAAACACAAAGCCTAATCGTTTCGCCTTACGGCTTAGCTAGCAAGCCAGTACAAGAACCCTGGGTACAAATAATAATTGCAATCTTTATTGTTATTTAAGTATTTCTCAAAAAGATGGTGAATAATCACCTCTTCCTAGCACCCCAGCTAGAATTGATACACCTTCAAGCAGAGGAGATGTTGCTAGTCCAGCAGCAATCAGATCCTGGACGATCCCACACATTACCACCGACCTAAGGAGGTGACAAATCCCCTACCCTGCTACAGCAAGGAAAGCAGTTATTCAAACTCCTCCATACATCAACGGACAACACGGAGGCAGGGGAAGGCCTAGCTACATCAACTCAGGTGACACCCAGGCTATGCTAGCTTCACTCATAAACTCATGAGCCAAAAAATTTATGACAGACTGGCAATCTCGAGTTGGTCACCACAGCCCTCACAAGGCTGGGCCTCACGCTACAGTACAACCAGCACCAACCGAAACTCTGTTACCTGGTACAATCAATTCTTATGACACACAAGATGTTAAACCTGCACGTATGATCCCAGCACATTGGGGAAGCAATGCATATATATGTATGATGATGTATCTGTGATGGTCAGATCCAGGGATTCCAGGTAAATCGGGAACTGACCATCCCTTGGTTGGGTTGGCATTTGGAATATGTGGAGATGTTTATTTGTGCAGGTACCTATACAGAAGGGATTTTGTCCCAAACAAATGGACGAGCACTCTCAGGCTCCAGGTACCAGCACCTCTGAACTACCAGAGACCACTGATATGAGTAGTTGCATTGCATACAGACTGTTGCATATATGTTCAATAGTTCAGGGCACATGACAAACCATGTGTCCCAATACAACTTACAAATAACATATTCACCATCTGTACACACCAATGCATTTTCAACACTACTGACTCATCACCCTTCCAGACTTGTAGTAGATTTACTAAAGCTCTGGAGCTTCAAAGGGTTCCCATACAGGTATCATAAACACACCTTCAAGGAATATAGCATGCCCTCACTTACAGTCAGCACAACAAAACCATTGGCTGTAAACACACTCATAGCCAAGATTTGCAGAGGGGTCTTCCAATTTCCACCATTTACAGCATACACACACATTGGTATTGTCACAAGGAATCTTCCCTTAAACAAAGACTAACCATAGACTTATTGGCACCACACACCTCCGCTACCCCAAGTCTCAACTCCCTCATACCCTCCGAGGATTTTTCTTACTATACAACACCATTGATCTACCTTTACAGCTATCACTCAAGCATGGGTTGAAGCTTCGTTAAGTAAGACCAATATCATCAACGCAGTAAACAGCTACCATCTACCCGTACACACTGGCACTTACATGGCATAAAATGGGCAATCCTTTCCCCGCTAAAAGCAGCTGCTGTGGCATGGGGTAAATCATGGTCAGGGTCATCAATCCGTTGTTACGCATGGTATTGCTGGGGAACTCACTTGGTTGGCCACTTACCACATTTCTTTTACTTTCATGTACCAGGCGAGGGTATACATCCCTGCGGACAATTGTCTAATTTATATTCCAGGCATGTTCATCATATGCTTCCTACAGCCGCCCATACAGTCTCGGCCACTCTTTCGTTCCATAGACAAAATCATGGATTAGACATACTCATGCAGCATAGCATGCACTATCCCACCTAGCACTTTCATCCCATACTTGTAGAACGCATAACACAGCTATTCACCTGGCTTTAAAGAATCTCATTGGGACACGACATAGCTCAACCTGTGTCATAACATTTCTCCTAGGTTTTGCTTCATTTTTTGCCACCTTAAACTAAAACCATCTCACACACCATTAATTATATATTTTACAGGCATTCAACAACACAGGATAACCTATGGCCAAAACTACCATAACTTCATGATATCATACCAGACAAGAATATACTCAGGGGTTTTCAGGAATCCATCCCCCCACGTTCCTCTCAGAAAGTACCAATAGCCATCCAACTTGTCCATCCATATCGGACCTATTAGATCTACAACCATTCAATTATTCTACCAAGTCGGCCATTACCAGCCATGCACACTGCCTTTTATGCCTTTCTCAGGCCAGAGAATCCACTACCATAACCACCACTCAGACAGATCATTGTCTTCAACAATCCCACGTATGTAAACACATATATCATTACCTATTGGCTCTACCACATTCCGAAACGAGTCAACACGCACCAACAGTAGAGATAACATACTATCCTACCCACACCAAATGGTGTCCAGTTGCGGTCCTAGATTCCTACCTTCAAAATCCTTCAAGGAATTAAATACCGTAATGCATTTAAGGAAATGTCTGGTTAATTTGTATATATTGTTGACTGTATTAAATCTTTGATTATTCTTTTTGCCCTCTTTATTTACAGGCCTACCGTATCGTCGATCTCGGCACACCACAACCGACTTGCTCCCTTTATACTATCCTAAGCTTATGCTGGAACCTTACTCCATATACGACTATTTGCCCCGAACACAAGTTTTAAGGCCGTTTGGCCTGTATTTGTGGGAGGGGCTTAAAATAATTCACTCCCTTTTATAAGGGACACCCCTTACCTGACTCATATCGCTTGAGGTCAGCATCAGAATGACCCTCCCACCCACTCCTCATTTCAACACTTTCTCTTTTCTTTCCATTTACTTTACTTTACTTACTCCTTGGTGGGCCCTCTTTATTTACAGGCCTACCGTATCGTCGGTCTCGGCACACCACAACCGACTTGCTCCCTTTATACTATCCTAAGCTTATGCTGGAACCTTACTCCATATACGACTATTTGCCCCGAACACAAATATATATATATATATATATATATATATATTGTTTTGGGACATTCTTTTGTTGTATATACATTATTTTTCTGGCTTTGGATCCATTAGGACATTATATAATCTGAGTGCTATGCATAGCCTGGGAGGCGTGGATTGATTTAAGATATTGATGAATTGGTTATTTATTTCAATGCTGTATCTTTAGGATAAGTGATTTACTAAATATTTCTTAGATGAATTTTTTTCATATCTGGAATGAGATCATCAGATAGCTATGTGTAGATATATGAATTGCTTGGTTTCTACATCTCATTAAATATATTAATTTTTTTTTGCATATTGAATAACATTTTGCTTCTGGTATTATTATTATCAATTTTGAGTGCGGTATTTAATTTATTTTTTTAGTATAGCCTAATAATGTTGTGTGACCTTTATTTTGATGTGGCAAAAGTGGCGAAAGCCCCCCAACGTTGTATTCTTGAACCAGTTGATAAGGTGGTGGTCTGACATAAACTTCGATATATGCAGTAAGCTCTGTCATAGCAGTGTGCGTTTTCTTTGAGGGCCAACTGTGTGAATTGCTGCTGTAACTTAGCAAATCTTCTTACCATAGGTAATTCTTGGAGCTGGGGAGCGATCGTGGCTATCGGTGAGGCAGTTGTTAGGGACCTCTTGAAAGCCTGAAACTGAAGACTAGATAACTGGTCAGCAGCTGTATTGTAAATGCCTGGTACATGGTAATATACTAGATAAAAATGGTGACAGGCTTCCCCTACGTTAGCCGTCTGATAAATTCATAATAAGGGATACAAGACCGGACTTGTTTATATGTGGCCAATTGACAAATAGTCAGAGACCTCGAACTGGTCTGCTTGCCCATGAATGACCCCACGTTGCTGCTGCAGTTACGGTGGGATATACCTTGAAGCGTGCAGAGTTCTACGGAACCCTTCGATCTGGCTTACTTTTCCGTCCGCTTACACCATACAAACTGTCCCCCGAGCTTGCAGCAAGCCCTGTGTAAGACGTTACATCAGGGTGACTACATATGTAGATGACCCTAGTAAAACACATATATATGTATGGGGAAGACACTCTTGAATATATTGTGCCTAGGTGACTTCCCGCTGGGTGTCCTTCCTCTAGAAGAACCTGAAATATGTATGAATTATGTGG
>OW240921.1:87429748-87541666 GCA_933207985.1 Pelobates cultripes | reverse complement strand
GGGGGGCAGTAGGTCCCCCCCCCATTCTCAATATGACCCCCACCCGCCGCCCAGGGGTGGGGGCCGGGGGGGGGAGGACAGTAGGTCCCCCCCCCTCATTATCTTCATGGCCGCCACCCGCCGCCCAGGGGTGGGGGCCGGGGGGGGCAGTAGGTCCCCCCCCCCTAATTCTCACTATGGCCCCCACCCGCCGCCCAGGGGTGGGGGCCGGGGGGGGCAGTAGGTCCCCCCCCCCCATTCTCATTATGGCCCCCACCCGCCGCCCAGGGGTGGGGGCCGGGGGGGGGCAGTAGGTCCCCCCCCTAATTCTCACTATGGCCCCCACCCGCCGCCCAGGGGTGGGGGCCGGGGGGGGGCAGTAGGTCCCCCCCCATTCTCCTTATGGCCGCCACCCGCCGCCCAGGGGTGGGGGCCGGGGGGGGGGGCGGCAGTAGGTCCCCCCCCCATTCTCATTATGGCCCCACCGCCCCGGGGGTGGGGAGTACCCCTCATTCTCACTGTTTAGGGGTGGGGGCCAATAGTTGTTTTTTTGTTGTTGTTGTTTTTTTACAGTGAGCAGCCACAGGCTGCTCACTGTTTAGTGGACATGCCCCTACTCGCGGTATAGTGAGTAGGGGCATTTGGGAGATTTTTATCTCCCTTGTGCTATTATGGGGGTCATATTGACCCCCATAGAGTGAGAGGGGGACCTGGGGGGGCTTATGAAGTGGTGGGGAGCACTGCTCCCTGCCGCTTCTATAGTTACATATTACAAGGAGGGAGCTGCATGCCGGTAGCTCCCTCCTTGTAATAAACTGAACGAACAAACTAACACTGATACATAGTGTTTGTTTGTTCGGCTGATCTTTCTATTCACTCATTCGTCTGTCTGATGAATGAATGAATAGCTGAAATTCCCGTTCGCATGTCCAGGTGTTTCACTGGGCATGTGCGGGAATCTCAGTGTCTGCCTAGTGTGGGCTGATGACGTGTCCCACAGGGACTTCACCTACCCACACAAAGATGGCGGCGCCCTGAATATAGATCGGGGCAGAAAATAAAGATTTAAAAATAGGTAATGTGGGGGGCTTAGGGGCATTTGGGGGTGACTAGTGAGTCAATTGGATGTAGTGGAGGCGGGAGGGGGGTTAAAAAAAAAACAGAATTCGGCATGACAGTGCCGCTTTAAGGGTAGGTGGTGTTGTCTTATGAAGAGGAATGACAGTGACATTGCACTTGTCAAATCCATGGTGCTTACTTACTGTGCTCTTCACAATCTTTGTGAAAGACATGGAGAAGACTTCCACCAGGATTGGAATATGTCTGCAGAAGAGCCAGGGCGGGTAATTACACAGGATAGTGAAGAGTGCAGTGAAATACGTCAGGCTCTGATGCGGCACCTCAACATTTCATTTCTTACCCTGATTTTATTAACGTTTTATTAAAGTTTTACATTTAGTCAGACACACACAAAATCTCTCCTGTTTTTTATTCAACAAAAAAAAGTGATCTTTCAAAATATACTTACAAGTACAAAGTAAAAAAATATATTTACAAATAAACCTTTTCTACAAAAAAACAAAAAAGTGTACAGGTCCTGTGCTGGCTGAAAGGCACTACTGCCTGGGCGGTGACCTGGGATCACGACTGCCTCCCAGCACTTGAACAAGCTGCCCAAGGACACCAAGGAAGGCCTGGTTGAAGGTAGCCAACTGCTCCATCTGCTGCCGAACGATTTCTGCCTCCTGGTGCCTCACTTCTTGGGCATCCTGACAGTGCCTGAAACCGCCGTTCAGAAAGGTTCTCTATCCGTTCCTGCTGCCTGTATATCCTCCATGACTGTGTGCAAATCCAGCTGAAACCGTCTCCTATCACCTGGAATATACAAAAGACCAGAATCCCCACTCCAACCTTATCTCCTTCATGACACCCCACTGAGATTAGCTACTGGATCTTCCCCTGATAAGCTATTTTGGCACAAATAAGCTATTTGGGCATACCGATGTCACTTATTAGCTATTTTAGGACACAGATGGCATTGGATAGCTGTATGGGGATAGAGCTGGGCACAATGATGGCACTAATAAGCTTTCTGGGGGAAACAATGGCACTGTAGGAAGTGGATGACATGTTACCTGCTAAAGGTTGGGGGTCCAAAGAGTTGGGAGTGATTTCCATAGAAAATGAGTGTAGTTAGAAGTTGTATGCTTGTTAAGGACTTAGGGATATACCCACTTCCACTCGGGGGTGCCAAAAATATTGCACCCAGGCGTCAGTGACCCTAGGATTGGCCTTGGTACAGAATATGGTATATGACCTTATGTGGTTCTTCACAGCGACCAGGGACAAGTATAACCGTATCATGGGCCGGCTTCAAAAAGGATAGTGCAAAAGTCAAACAAACAAAAACAGCTAGTTGTACAGAACTTGCAAGTGTTAGAGGAAGATACAGAAAGGTTATTGAGGTTTAGGAGTTAAAATAATTGCCATTCGTCTTTATATAAAACAAAAAAAAAATGTGTGTCTCATACACAGAACGTATGTCTTTTGAAGAACTAAAACATCAATGAATAGGAAGAGGAACTCAACACTAATATTACGCATCTATAATAGGCAACTCTTAACTAGAGTATTTTCTACTCTCAACATCTGTGTCACACATGTACACTGGTACAGATACATAGACTTATGGGCGATTCAATTAAAGGTCTATGTAGCAACACAGGAGAACACGATAATTGAATTAAAACATGCATAATCACTTGGCTTTCTCCTGGTGGCTCCACAGCCGGCAAGCTTAAGCTGCTGGGCAGAAATCAGTGTCTTATGCTGACCTTCGAGAACACAAATATATAAAAAACAAATATTTGAAACAATCCTTTGCCAAAACCATCTGGAGGAATTCAAAGATCTCTGCTTTCTGTGGACACTTTGTTTTCTGTCTGCGCAAAATATTAGATTACATCTTTTAATCATACTGCTGTCCTTTCACTGACCCGTGTATTCCTAAGGAAAGAAATGCTATTGCACTGTTTACCTCTTGCTTTATGTGGTGCATATTTTTTTTTTCCAAAGCAAAGCAGTAGAAGAGCACAGCAGGCTGAGGTTAGCTGAGCATGGTAACAATTACCTCTGCAACGGAACAACCTCAGAAAAAGGCAAACAAGGGGGAATTTTTATTTGATTTTTTTAGTAATGGTATGCAGGGCTTTTATTCTTCATTTTAACCATACATGCATGACAGTATCCTTGTATGCAATCAGTACAATACAAAATAGGCTACAGAGTAAGCTTGGGCAGGAATATAACTTTAAAACATGAGGATGCAAAAAGAGAGTCTGCAGTGATCCAGGAGTGGCTGAGAACATATGGTTCACGAGGCACTGGTCCAGGGATATGAACAGGAACGCGTTTTTAAAAATACGTAGGAACGGTAGCAAACTAAGAGTGCTTAAAGAGTTGTGAAGGTGATCTTGCACGGCTAGAAATGTCCCTCGAATTGTATTTTGTTTGCACTCTCACTACAGGTTTTGGTGACTTCCAACAATATCCCCAGAAGAAGGACACAAGGGAAAGAAACACAATGGGTTATTGATCCTAAATTGGGACAATCATGTTTATGCCATTACAATTCCTTTTTAGAAACCATTATGTGTATTAAAGGGATAGTATTGATGCCAAAGCAATTTTAGCTTTGTGGCGAAACCAACCTCGCCACTGTACACTGGAGAAGCCTGGTTGCTCGCCTGCTGCCTTTGGACTATGGCCCCATGTTAAAAGACATCTTTTTTCCCTGCAGAAAAGACTTATTTGTGCTTTTCTGCCGGGTGTTCGGTAGATTCAATCTACCGAACAACCGCACGAATGAATAGACCACCTGGGAGCTGGAGTGTGCCGGCAATTAACCTCCCTGAAGCTGCGGTTAACCGCAGCTTAATTGACGAATGCTGGGTGGCCGCCATTCGTATCACGAACACGAGGTCGCGGCCATTTTAAACATGCGAATGCACAGCGGTGTTCGACGCTTAATTCATGGAACTGAAATCGGACACAGTTTTGCGCGAACACCGCTGAAGCCGCCGACCTCCCTTCTTGTTCGGTGAAAGTGCACGAACGGCCCGGTGTTCGGTAGTTTTGTTTGAGTGTGTTGTGCCCCAGATAGGAATCCCATGGAGCCCATTCGCATGAAACTGACTGTGTAAAGACTTTGGCTCCATGGCGATTAAACTGTATTCGTGTGGTCTGAGCGCCATTCGCTTAATAATGTGCTCTCAGACCTGAGCTATCTGGGGATATGTAGAACATATATGTTTTATGTACTGAATGTAACTGTAGGTAATTTTATGTATTTTACTGTTTGTTTTCTGCCATGTGGTTAATGGAGTTTTGCCTCTGTCTTTGGAGATAATTGAATTACTTCCCAAATTATCTCCAGGGCAGAGAGGAGGGATTGTGATGCATTGTGAGATGGTTGAAATGTGTAAGTCTGTGATTGGTCCTTTTATCCTTTGTGTCCCAGTCTCCCATTTGGTCCCCTAGGGGAGTGTCTACCAGGTGGGAGACCTGCATAAAAGCCGGGCAGTTAGCCCCAGTAAATCAGTTCCTCAAAGTGAAGTGTCGTCTCATTATTGGGGGAGGATTTACTGTATGCTGTTAGAGACTGATTGCCAGGAGTGTAAGCTGCTTGGGGGCTTTTCCTGTTCGTCTGCTAGCAGCTATTCGTGTCTCCAGTTTCGGGAGTTTCGAGTATTCCCTTGGTTGCAGTTCGGGAGTTGGTGAATTCGTGGGTTTGCAGTTCAGGAGATTGGTGCGTGCAGTAGCTGTCGGTGCAGCTGAAAAAGGGGAATATCGCCTAAATGGTTTTTAACCTCTTTTGGGCAAAACGGTCCGTTACAAGCTTAATGAAGCAATTTTGGTGTATAGATGATGCCCCTGCAGTTCTACTGATCTATACACTAAAACTGCTTCATTAAGCTAAAATTGTTTTGATGCCTATAGTATCACTTTAATTGTCAGATTGACGCAACATGCATAAACGCCATACAAAACACTTTACAAAAGTAGGTTGATAGGTTTTCATTGCTGCTACCATCATCGTATACCGGTCTTTTAGCAACAGCATACATTATCAGTGAACCGTGGGTTTTCTCTCAATTCTGCTGAGACAGATATTTTGCTAGGCACTATCTATTCAATATAATATGGAATCACTCAGGTAGTAGTAAATGACTGATGGTGAACTGGCAATCATGGACTCCAAAGCAATATATGAACTGGGAATCATGGACTCCAAAGCAATATAAAAAAAAAGAGAACACATTTTTCCTACCAAAAAAATAAATAAATTGCTCTGAGAGAAACATAAGGAAACAAGTTATTTCTGATGTTCTGTATGCAAGACAACCCCATTTGCCCTAAACAAACTAAAAGACCTCTCTGGTTTCAAGGCATATTTATATAATTAAATGTATTGTAGGTTTTATAAGAGTTGTTCATATAATCTGTCTAAAAATTATTTTTAATTTTATTTCCATTTCCGGTTTTTGGCACACCTATAACATGCAACATTTCTGATCACTTTCAGAGAAATTTGAGGCAAAGTCCAGAGTTACAAAATACTCAAAATTGTCATGACCTCCTTGATCACTAAATTGAAAGATGTTCTGGTACTGAAAGGATTAAACGGTGTAATGTGCTAATTTGTCTCCTATATAAGACAGAATCATATTATTGTGATTTAAGGAAAAGCTTTATCGACGGATCTGTCTTAATTTATAATCTTTATTATCATGTAAAAAGTATCAACTTGATTTATTATATTGATCTACCAATGGTAAATGTAGGTCATCTACAACCTGGAGAGCAATTTGACTTTAAATAATCAATAATGTTTATATTATTTCACCCCATTATTAGTTTTAGATTTATCTTCTAGTATTCGTGTAATCAGACTTAAAAGGACACAGAATCTTGTTACCATTGTTTTGTCAAAGAAACAAGTGAATTTATTTTACTACACTATGCTTTTATGCTAAGAGTAATGACACAATGTCTGTTGCAAAGGAAAAATGATGGTAACAGAAAAAACAGGTAGGACATATCTGAAAACCAGCCGCAGCTATTTTTAACATGGAGAAATCTCTTGCATAAACCAGGATTGTTTGACGTCTTTAAGAATTTCATGGTTGCAGCATTTCAGATGAAATGGTAATAGAGAGCTGTAGCCTATTATCTCCTTCTATGAGCAAGGGGGTGGGGAGGGAGTCATGTGCTTTATATTTGCTTTAATCTCCTTTTCTATTAATTTAATGTGTGATCATGTCTTTTTCTCTGGTTCACTGAACGTGTGATTACAGGCAAGGTGAGACTGATAAGCATCGGTTTCTACACTGTATGTTGAGTGTTATTATAAGCACCCAGACCACTTCACCTCACTGCAGTGTCCCTGGCAATGCTTTCCTATTGGGGAAGTCCTAATGTGATCGCCGCGCATGTGCATTAAATTCCTCTCCGGGGAACATCGGCGCTGAAATAAGGTAGGTGACAGAAGGGAGGAGGGCACGATAAGTAGCTTGTATATTCAAAATTGTAAACTGAAACATTGCATTTACAGACTCCAAGAAGCATGACAACTTCAAATCAGCAAAGTGATCACGGTGCATGGAGTAACTCTTTAAATAATGTGTTGCTTCTATATTATCCATGCCACATACTTTAATCCTGTTCTTCAATCAGTGGCTGAAGATCAAAGTAATGCTATGCTGGAAATACTTGCAATTAAATGACTGCCTCCACAACAAACAGAATATATATAAAAAAAGAGCTTAAATATAGACAAAGGTTAAAATTTTTGTAGCCAAAGACAAAAGCATTAATAAACAGTTTTATTCAGGGATATCGGACAATTATAAATTCATTGCTTTTTTTTCTCCAAGTTCCAAGAAACATTTTTATTCAGGGATTTTGGACAATTATAAATTCATTGCTTTTTTTCCTCCAGGTTCCAAGAAACAAAAGATTTAATTTCCCCAATTTTCCAATACGTACCCTTAAATATAATGATACTGCATAAGGGCTCATAAATTTCTAGAAAATCACAAAAAGCAAATGTCGGAGGAGCTCTGTATCCACAGCCGTTGAATTTCCAAGTTGTATTATAATATTTGTAATGTGCTTTGACAACCAACCAAGTTATTGTTGAAGTTGCACCAAGGTCACTGGGCAGTGTGTGCTTCAGAGGTGAATAGATTTGGTGCGGTTAGAATTCAAGAGTGTAATGATTACAATGTAAACAAGCACAACATCTTACACAAAACATTTCTTCTTTTATATATATTTACATCAAGCCAAAGATGTACATATTTACATATTAGCAAAATAAAGGTATTTCTGTAAAATGAGTACAATTTAAATGTATATATTTATAATTATATATATATAAATATATCTCACATTTTAAATACTGATAACCCATAATATAAATTATTATTAGTATTGTATCCCCTTATTTTCAAATATACTTGAAAGGCAGTAGTGTATTACTTTTAATAAGGTTGTGTATTTATATTCATTCTGTTTATTCCACATATGGACTATGCAGAACATGTATGTTTAGTGGTGTGGGTTTGAGGAACATGGGGGGCAGATTCTTACTCGCAGCTCAGTGTTTTAAGAATCCACATCAAGGTGCTCGGAGTCTTCTGTTAACCTTAACATCAGCTGTTGTTCGTAGTAAAGACTTTTCGCATAATTAATTTCTTGAGAGATTTTCACAGCCAGTGCTTCAGATTTTACATGTACCTTAAGAAGGGAAAGTAAAATAAACACAATACCAATAAAAATATGTAATTTTTTTTTAATTATCTTGATATCTCAGGACAACTAGATGATTAGGAAAGTGCTCCACACTGCAATGGTAGCAAATACATATCATCCAAGATATGTATTTATATTTACACAACAAATAAAGTGTGAAGCTTTCTTAAGGAATACTCAGACTAATAACTGCAGAAAAATTTATAAATCACCAAGCACTCCAATGAAAAACTGAACGGTATTATCCCCTTAAGGATTGAGGCAGTTGTGATCAAAACAAAACAGAAACAAAACTTTGAATTTGCGCTATTTGTCTGCTTGACCAGAATTCACCTCTTTCATATTACCGTATATACTCGTGTATAAGTCGATCTCATGTATAAGTCGAGTGCAGTTTTGTGACCAACAATTGTGAAATATGCTATGCCTCGTGGATAAGTCGAGGGTAAATCTATGAAATTCTGTGATTTTTATAATTATATACACACACACTCATACAAACACACATTCTGCATTATATACATACACACACTCATACAAACACACACTCTATTATATACACACACACACACTCATACAAACACACACTCTGCATTATATACACACACTCATACAAACACACACTCTGCATTATATACACACACTCTGTGTATATAATGCAGAGTGTGTGTTTGTGTAGTGTGTGTGAACTGGGTGGGGGGAGGGCATTTTTATTATTTTAATTTTTTTAATTTTAATATTATTATTTTTTTTGCTTGTTAACTGGTCAGGGAGGGGGGCTATCTTAATCCCTGGTGGTCCAGTGGCATGGGCTGTGAAGTGGGGGAGCCAGCAGGAAGCATTTACTTACCTTTCCTGCAGCTCCTGTCAGCTCCCGTCTCCTCCGTTCCGGTCAGCTCCACTGTAAGTCTCGCGGTCTGGTTGCCACGCGGATCGTTGCCATGGCTCTGACGGCCGCAGCTCTCTAATTTGCCATAATACAGACAGTGACTCGAGTATAAGTCGAGTAGGGGTTTTTAAGCACAAAACATGTGCTGAAAAACTAGACTTATACTCGAGTATATACTGTAAATGCACCCACACTACTTATATCATCATTTTATTAAGAAACAGGGCTTTCATTTCATATTAAATATTTCTATATGAAACATAATTTAATATGAATAAAATATAAAAAAAAATGTGAGAAATTAAGATATTTTGTAATTTTGTTTAGTTTTGCATGGCATTTTAACTGGGAATGTCATAATACTGTTAGCGGTTACTGCAATAAAGTACACATATTTGTATTCAGCAATGTATCACAAGTAAAACAGAACCCCCCCATGAATAGGTTTTATGGCGTTTTGTAAAATTACAGGGTCAAATATAGCATGTTAAATTTTTCAGTTTATACACATTGAAATTTGCCATACTGTGATTGTGACTATGTGGCTACTAAAAAAGACTGGACATGCCCTATTTGCAATACCTTGGGTTGTCAACTTTTGTAAATGGTATGCCATCATGAGGGTAATACTTGGGCTACCATAAGGCCTCAAAGGTAACATAACCAATCTGGCAAATTTTAATGTGAAAAAACTGAAATGCAAGGCAAGTCCCCCCATCGCGATCGCCGGAAGGGGATCGCCAGCAATCAGGGAAGTGGAAAGTACTATTCCGCCCACCAGTGTTTAGGACTGGGTACCCAAGGACGACATAGTATGCCGCCATCCTTAAGGGGTTAAAGACCAAGTGCAAACTGGGACAGAAAAACCCAAGACTAACACATTTCAGACTTTTCAGGAGCTTACTCAGAGTCAATGCATATCTATGAGGAGATGTTTATTGGCACATGCACATAGCAGATTAGCTGAGATTAAAATAGACCATACATCACTCTAATGTTAGGAATACGTGTTTTTATTCCGAGCATGGGAGTGTTACTTTATTACGTTTTTCTTTTCTATTAGAGAGCTTAGTGATATGTCTATTCTGGGACGTTCAGTTTGGTACTTTGAAGTAAAAACTTGAAGGTTGGTAAGAAATTTATTTTCTAACAAGATGTTTATGCATCATATTTTTATAAATGTACAAATCTGTTTTAAATTTATAAAACATTTAAAACATCCACTGCATTCTAAATATAATTAGAGCAAATTTGCTCCAGCTATATGTGACTCAAAGAAGGTTGTGATTTCTGGTATTGTACAATAACATGTTTTTTAAGACTGCATTGCTGACATTTAGTTTTAATACCTGGTGCCAGGGGGGTCAAATCAAGTATGGGAAATGTCTAGTTTCACCAAACGTTCATATCCATAAGGTTCTTCTTGCTTTTAACCATCCACTTCCATATTAAAATATCATGTTAATGCACTTAAATGTGTATACTATTCTATTAACATACACTACTCTTCTAACAATGACCCTTAAACTCTCCACATTATTGCCTGGCATAGAGTTCAAAGAGCAGACTGGGCCAGTACTTGCATGCCCCCAACAGTCTTTATTTTGGTGAGAAACTACTCTTTCGTCCTGTCCCTCCATCCCAAATTAGTTATGCGGTGTCCCACTTAGGGATGTAGGTCCCTGCATAGAGCACTGAAACAGTGCTCCATGCAAATCTTGCCTTCAGTGGGCTGACCTGCTTCATTGGCAGGCATCCTGGCATGCATTAACGCCAGACTGATCTGCCAGTAGTCTGGGCAGACCAGCCCCCTTTCTAGGCCTGTGTCCTTTGGGAGACGCCAGTGACACGATTGCGTCACTGGTCCACACTGCTTAACCTCGTCCTATCGGCGTTTTACTTCTCACGACAACAATGTTGGGGGTATGCACCTCACAGGCAAACAATTACTTTATACTAATCCCTCTTTATGTATGTTCCTTCCCTATAATTTAGTAGATTACTTTTATATTGCTTAAATAGTTTCATCTGAAACTCTTACCATTGGTTTCTGCTGAGAGGGGCCTGGAAAAGCTACTCCACTGCTGCTAGTGTCGGCTTTCTTAGTAAGCTGCACATAGATTCTCCCATGATCCTTTGACACTAAGCAGTGGTATAGATCATCATACTTAATTTCCAGAAAAATGGCCTCTCGATCCACGTAATCTCCCCACTTCAGGAAATATACTGCTTTAGAGGAGATCAGCACGCAGTAGCTATCTATATGTTCGACAGCAATAAAACTGGAGAGAAAATAAAAAAGGAAAGAAATGATAATCCAACAGCAGTAGGAAATAAAAGCTCGGACACCCAACAGTGTCAAAGGGTTAATTTAGATAAACAATACAGATATCATACAATTTCTGTGTTATTAGAATGGCACCAAAGCATTTGAGGGGCATGCTTTAATAGAAATTATATTGCCTATTTGCCTATTAAACATAAGGATACACTAATGAAAGTGTGATTTTTTTTTTTTTTTACTTTTTTCTTTTTTTTTTTTATACCAAAGCAAGAAATATTTCACCTAACCTGTAGCATGAACATTTGTGCTTTTTAAATATTTTTCAAAATCCCATTACTTTCATGAAGACCCTGCTGAAGTAGAATACAAATGGTTACATCTATGCCTGCACAGCTTGTTTCTACTATGAATATTTCTTAAAAAGAAAAGATTAGACGCATTTCCCAATTCATATCACGAACCTCTATAGCTTTGTCTTATTCTCTTCCATTTTCATTTTTAAAATAAACCTTATTTGGCAGGACAAGACACACATAGATCTTATAATACTATTTCAAAATTGTGGTTCCCCCATACTGGAAGAAAATTCTGGTGTTCTGCTCACGACACTGGCTACAGTATTTAAAGGGCACTGCAAACACTGTGACTGCCAGACTGATTTAAAAAGTAAACCGATGCAACGTAAGAGTCAGCTGGTGAAGTTTTAAGATGGTGGGGTGCCAGTACAGAATTACTAGATGGCTGAGCACTCGGGCTCAAAAATGTTCGCCATCACTGCCCTAGTACTATCAGCTAATGATGGCGCTGATCCAGTCCACTCATGGCTGGCTCTGCTCTCTGAACTGCAACTCAATGGAAATTCCTTCTTAAAGGACACTAAGCATGTGCAAAACCATGGGTAGTTGCAGCACACAAACTCAAGAATATTACTGTACCGAAGGCCATTGCTCATTAGCAATGGGCTAAGATTCCTCAAGAAGGCTGCCAGAAGCTGGTGTCTGGCTTAGCATCTCGTTTGCAGCAGGTTATAACAGCAAAAGGGTGCTCTAATAAGTCATAAAGATGCTTGCCATGAAGGGGCTGAATTATTTTGAGACCAAAGAAGGCATTATAAGTTGCATTTTCAGTTGAATTTGGGGAAACAACTTGAAGCATTTGTTGTGTTGAGATATTTCAATTGCTTTCATTTGATTTCTCCATTGCAAACAGCTGAAAGTCTGTACATGTTGACAATAAACCTGATCATCAATGGGGGTTGAATAATTTTGATTACAAGTGTATGTGTGTGTGTAAGTATGTGTGTATGTATATATATATATATATTTATTTTACATTTCTTTCATTAGAGTGTTACTTTAGGTAAACACTTGTAAGAGGTTTAGATCTGCCAGAAAGTCTTTGTATTCCAGGGATGTTTGCACAAGCAATAGCTGTTGTTTCTAGGCGGAACAGCAGAGCCAAACTATGGTCTGATCATCCAAATTAAAGAAATATATTCACTGAGCATATTTTATTTCTTCGTATTGTTTCTTTCTTTGCTCTATATATTGCATTTAAAGAAGTGCATCTAATAAAATGTTTTCAAAGATACATACAGTACTGCGATCTTCATAATTAGCACGGTGATCTTCACACTTGAACCGTTTCTCTTCCAGAATAAAGTATAAATGATTTTACTTTCATATATTTTGCAGATTGAAATTTTGAACATGAAGCCTCATAAACCCTTATTTATACTCTAGAAATGATTATTGGCCACTAGTCACCGATATAATTCCTGCTGAAAATGTCTGCTCACCCCCTGCTTCCAAACAGTAAGGAAAATTGCAATGGGTCATATCATTCTTACATTCAGGGAGGGAGGAGGAGTTTATGGAGCTACAATTTCACTGTTAGCATTGTAATATCATCCCATATATTGATAAATATTGCTATAACAGTTTTAAATACCTATATTTTAGAAATATTTGACAACTATATTTATAGTTTGTGGCCATTATGCTCAAATGCAAGCATTCTTTTAAAATAGTTTTTACATTTTCAGTAAGCTGTAATGCAAATACCTGTAAGCAAGGCATTTGACCATTTTTACTTATTGATGATGAAAATTGTGCTTGTGGTTTTTATACTAACATTCCAGACACTGTGTGAAATACTGAAAGATAAAGGACATTGCATTCTGTTAAAAGCTTTTTATTTCCCATGTATGTTTTTTTTTTTTTTCTTAAAGGCTGAATGAATAAGTGAACTTTTATTTTGTAAAGTTACATAATTGTAATTTTTAAGTTTGTTTGAAAAGCAACCTGTACACAAATGTCCAGGTAGTTCACCTTGATAAATTCAGCTGGGTCTAGGACATTCTTTTCTTTGCCCAGAGGATATCCCTACACAAGCTAAATAAATACTAGGGCCCTCAGCATGGATACCAAAGATTATCAACTCTAACATATAATAAATAAGTGTCCATGCCCTAGATCTTAAACTCGCGGCCCACAATGGACATCTTTGCGGCCCTGCGAGCCGCGAGTACATGCTTAGTGTTAAAGCAGAGTAGGCACCTGCTTTCTCCACATTGCAGGTGCCTACTCTGCAATAATTTACCCGGCTGGGAGGAGAGGTCGCTGGAGGAGCTCAGTCTTCCTGTTCCTCACTGTTCCCTCGTGTGCGACGTCTGCAGTGATGCCGGGTGCCGGAATATGAGCTCATATTCCGGCACCCAGCATCATTAAACTGCGTGCGTGAGGGAGCAGTGAACAGCAGGAAGGATATCTCCAGATAGAAGATCCCCACTGGACCCCAGGGATAAATACAATGATGTGAGTGTGTACCTGTCAGTGTGTGTGTGTCCGTATGTGTGTGTGTGTATGTCTGTGTGAATCAGTGAGTGTGTGTGTGTCTGTGTGTGTCAGTGAGTGTGTGTCTGTCAGTGAGTGTGTGTGTGTGTCGGTCAGTGTTGCGATGGCCGCGGCTGGTCATGGAGAACCTGGAGGTGCACGGAGGCACGCAACACCACATCACATTCCAACGTGACATCGATGTGCTTCACCTTCACAGGGTTTCAAGAAGTAGTGGGAGGATCTGCTTGGGCATAGGGTTCGGACGGCGCCATTAAGGGTATACCAGAGGCCGGACTCCGGAGTCGCATACTGGCAGCGGCAATGTGAGTTACATAGCTGAAAAGAGACTTGCATCCATCAAGTTCAGCCTTCCTCACATATGTTTTTGCTGTTGATCCAAAAGAAGGCAAAAAACCTAGTCTGAAGCGCTTCCAATTTTGCAACAAACTAGGAAAAAATTCCTTCTTGACCCCAAAAGTGGAGTTTGCTTGTTGGCTAGAGGGAGGGTGCTGGGATTTGGTATATGGGGGGGGGAGAGACTGGGATTCAATAGAGGGGGGTAGGGACTGGACTAGAATTTAGTAGAGGGGGATGCGTTTTTTTTTTTTTTATACTGTACTTTTCAAAAGAAACCTACGTTTCTATGAAAATCTAAGTTTTGTTTTTTTTGCAGCCCACATAAACTTGAACCTTGTTTATTTGGCCCGTGCTAGACTTTGAGTTTGACATATAGTTCTGGCACTATCACAACTGACATACCTCTACGGTTGAATTTTTAGTGTATCGATTTGTAAAGCAACCTTCACAGAAAACATCTGTGTTATAGATTTATTTACTAGATATGTTCCATTGCTTCAAATAACTGCTATGCTAATCATTTTTCATTCAAAAAGTTCTTGAAGAGAAGAGGTTAAGGGTTAATAGTATACAGTTACATGTTTGTTAAAAAAAAAAAAAATATGCAGAAGTATAAATATACATAAAAACTGTTAAAGTGGGGGGGCGGAGCTAAGCTGCCATGCTGAGCGGGCGCACTGGAGATGAGCTCCGTGCAAAAGCTCTCTCAAACGGCCAGAATCAGGGCACAAACTCACCAAATTGACAACTAGGCGACTTGGAGAAGGGAGCCCTAACACTGTAGAACCAAGCGACAAGCATCCCGACCAAAATCGGAGGCGCCAAACCGGGGATCGACCAGAGGCCAGACTACAACCACTTACCTGGAGGTCTCCCAGGCATATTTCCTCCCCCCCCGCCCCCGCCGGAGAGGGATATCCCGGCAACTAAAGCCTGGAACACAGCGAATCAACTACAGAAGTGACTGTCCAACACAGCCGGAACAGCACCAACACTCATCAGGTCACTGGGAAGCAGCTAAGATGGCGGCCCAGCGAAGGCCCTAAACACAAAGCACACACGCTCCACCAACCTTGAACCCCCTGGGGGAATTCGACCGATTCTGCGCGAGCCTCTGGACCATGCTGAGCGACCGTGGAATGGCTCACCGTCTGGCGGTGAAACTAGTGGCCACATCGCTCCGTCCAGTGACCCGGCGGCGCCATTATAGGTATCCACTACAAGCAACCAGAACAGCAGCCAGACCCTGCAAACACCGACGAGCCCACGGGTGGAAAACGCCACCATGCTGCAGGAGCGACCACACTGGTCCCCACACCCACGAGAACGTGACTACCAAACCAGCCTCCCACATAAGCTACTCAACGGCTCGGGGAACCAGCGTCCAGCAAAGCTCACCACCATCTCTCCAAGTCACAGCTGCAAACCGGGGAGCTGCACGGTTGAACACCCCACTGAACACCACTGGAGCTGGGACCCAGTTCGGGGACGCCTTCAAGGAGACCAGCGCTGACGACAAGAGACATGTCCATGCACTGGGCATCGGCTGAAGAGCCTACCTCTGTGCCTCTCAAGTAAACATGCCACACTTGCATCTTGGAGGGCATGTTCACAGCCGGCAACAACTATCGACATATGGACTACCCACACCTCGTAAATATAAATTTCACTGCATAGACTAAGTGTTTTAAGTGGACAATGCTGGCCAAACATATAGCCTAGCTACACAGATATGCCGTAAAGTATGCCATAGACTACCTCTTGTTATTTTTTGTTTAGTTCAGGACCAGATAGTCTAAGCTCTCATCTGCGATTCATAATCACCTTTGTGTCCACTTGTAGTTAAGGTGCAGCAGATTAGCATGTTACCACATACCCAGCAGAAAAATAGTCTAATCGCAATAGCCTGAGCTACGAATTAGTACTTTGGTACAACATTTATTGCCCTGCCCAAGCGATGCCTCAATATTGTTTTAATGATGTTTTATAGTTACACAAGCGAGAACTACACTGTTGAAATAATAATCCTACTAACCTAAAATATGTGCCTGACTAGCATACGTCACAACCTGTATTGCAAATGTTTTCCAACCTATCCTGATGTCGCTGTTGCGGCGCACCAGGGCTACTTGTTACTATTGTGCACAACAAAAATAAAGAATTATAAAAAAAAAAAAAAAAAACTGTTAAAGTGTCCTGAATCACAGAAGTGGGACTTGAGTATGCACTGTGCTATCTCAAAGAGGTGAATTAATTTAAAGGGACAATGCAACTTATAGTATTTGTTCTGGTGAGTATAATCATTCCCTTCAGGCTTTTGGCAGTAAACACAGTTGATTCAGTGAAAATGCAGTGTTTACATTACAGCCTGGAGATGCCTCCACTGCCCACTCCTCATATGGCTGCTTAAGGTGCTTCCTGGAACAGTGTTGCACAGTGTGCAGCACTGCCATTCAGTGTCACCACCCTCTTCATGGAGACACTTAACTCTCCTCATAGAGATGCACTGATTCAATGCATCTGCATCTCTATGAGGAGACGCTGATTGGCCAGGGCTGTGTTTGGCTTGTCCCGGCTCTGCCCCTGATCTGCCTCCTTGACAGTCTCAGCCACTCCTATGGGAAAGTATTGTGGTCGGCTCAGAGAATCACTTCTGATGATGTCAGCCAAGCAGGCAGATCAGGGGCGAGGCAGTAGCTGCAGACTTGAATACAAGTAATTTAACTCAATTTAGGGAGGCAGGGGGAGCACAGGGGGGGCTAGATGGTGCATTTTTTCGTTACCAACAAATTATGCTTTACTTCTCACAATTTCAAAAGAAAATAGTTTTAATTATCAGCATGTGCCTAGTTGATAAGATATGTATAAACATATGGTATGCTCTGAACAAATAAAAATGACCGATTTCAACAGATATTTCATAATGAAGCTGCTAAATCAATGTTTCAATGTAAACTTCACAAACAAATTAAAAATTAAATTAGGATGTAAAAAGCTTGAGGGTTAGGGAAAATAGTTGAGTATTGGGATACTTACAACTCATCCTGGATGTTGTCTGTCAGTCTGAATAGCTGTTCTTGTCCTTCTGCCTGAATATCGGAGTATCTTGGTAGTAGCCCCTGGGGACCTGTGCAACAACGTGGCCTCCTGACCCTCTGAACTTGTGTTCTGCACGAAAGACATACGGATATGTTTAGTGTAATAAAGACAAAAATCCTCCAAATTAGAGACAACATTTTCAGCAATTCTGATTTTATGACTAAATTTACCAGTTTGTTAAATGTCAAATAGTTTCCTGAAGAAGAAAACCAAGCAAAGCAGTTTAATTTGAAGTTGTTCCACATGTGTTAACGGGCAGCAGAGCTCATGGACGGCAGACGGCTGTGCGAGACAGTGCTCTCTAACATGTGCTGGAATCCATGAAGAGGCACACGAATTGTAACATTTTTAAGTATTATTTGTAGCCGTTTTTTCTGAAAAGAAAAAACAAACAAACCTCCCCCCCTCAAAAAAAAAACACCAGGGTCAAATGTCCCACAGGACACCTTACCTGGCAAATAAAAGTGCCCTATTTATAAAGGCTCATTGCGTCTTCCCGTGGAACTTAAAATAGTGCTCTCCCTAAATCCCTTCATTGCTTTTCTCCAATGATTGATGTAAAGTGCGGCATGTGCAACAGTGCCCAACTCTGACCAGAGAGTGATCAGTAATCATGAGCATCTAGGGCAAATTAGGAGCTTTCTCAGCATACCATAGACCTTTTGATATGTTTACAAACTACATATGACCTCTATTTTCATTCAGCAAGTTTTTTTTAGTTCGTAATGCCAAATTTAAACATACAGTACTGAGATTTAAAGGAACAAGCTGATAAAACTACACGCGTGGTCTTTAAAGTGCTGGTTAGAATTTTATCAACCTTGCTACACTAGACTAAAGAGGAGAAAGTATTGGGCACAAAACTAACAGCAAAATGTTTCACACAATCATCAACTTAAACTTCTCCTCAAATACTATAATAATATAAACTCTCTACAAAATTAAAACCAACTGAACTACACCTTTTCTGTTTCTGGATAATATGCACAACTGTGTTATTGGACACTATATGTTAGGAGGCAGGGACCATGTATGCACATAACCAGCAAAAAGGACGTATTTTAGAATGGGGAAGACTGGAAAGAGGAAAAAGAATTAGGATGTATATATTTTATAAAAACGATATACAATTAACCATGTATAAATATAGCTAATTATTTAGAACAAATACAGAAAATTGTGTTACTGTTTGGAATGTACCTTTAAAATGATGGAATAAATAATTAACAAAATTATGTATTACGTGAAACTTAATCAGAAAACCAAGAACTCGACATTCCAGTTCTGGTATATGGAAGTCAAATTACAGGTAAAAAAAAAACAAAAAACATTTTTGATTTTTAACAGCTCATCTCAAGGCCATCAAATCTTCTTGTTGGCGCCATATCCTAACAAAGAACAGACACATACCAGAAATAGGCATTAGGTAAGCATGGATTTCTTGCATTGTATAAATATTCCACATCAATTCCCTGTGGTCTTAATAAAATGTACAATCTAACTGTGGTTTCGGTCTTTGTCCTTGTAATTCACAAGCTCGATGCACTATAAACTAGAGACAGCCGGGCATCTGGCCTGTGCCATGAAAATTAAGGAATTCTGACAGAGCTGGTGTGCTGCCACTTGGCTGACCCAGCTGTGGACACTGCTGACACTACCCTCCATATTTCTTAGTTTAAAGACATTATGGTCTAATAAAAATATGGGAGATGGTCGTTACTGGAAATGTATACTGGAAGAGTGCATCACTGGTGTCTCTGATGTAAATGGAGTGTGTCAATCCAGTCCGCAGTCTTGAGAGTGATGATAGGCAGCGATGTAAGGCAGGTAACCATCGGACTTTCCAGTTGGGGCACCTGAGAGGTGTGCATTTAGAGGCAGTTAAAGCACACATAACTTTGAGTTTTATGGTTGTGACACACACACCTATGCACTGAAAAATACTGTAAGTTATATTAATGCAGAGCTCTGTGATACACTTGTATAAACTGCACATTACTACAGAGTTGTACAATACATTCATACAGACTGCAAATGATTGTGAGATCTGTGATATACTTCTATACATTGCACATTACTTTGACTCATATCAATATGGAGTAATGTAATACACTAACCCAGACTGCACATTATTGGAAGTTCTACTGCAGATATCAGTGTAGTAATGTGTGCTGTGTATCATAGCACTCCACAGCAATGTGTGATGCACATTGTGTTAGTTTAAATAGCTGTAGAGCATTGTGACACTTCTACACATGCTGTGAACTCCAATGATATAGAACACAAGAATTGTAAAAAAGAATGGATATATATGGATTTCTAAGAAGGACTTTGAAAGTGCATTGTGCAGAAAACTATAAAAAGCCAACATAAAAATCACAAAGTGTAGGGGGCGGAGGCTGACCTGCAAGCTGAACAGACACATGTTCACAGGGCTCCCGCTGTTTAAGCTAATTTCCCAGAAAAACCACAAATTTCTCAAGCTTGAATACAAACCAAATAGCACTACCCAGGTTAGGGGCACCCTGATGTGTTCCCAGATACCAGACCCGAGTAATTATGTGATTGGGAGTCCTAGATGGCTTATCATGGCCTGCGGGTTGCGGAGATGGAGAGAGGTGGCCTCTCTCCTCATCCTGACACTGGCGTTGCGGATCCGCAGATCTCCTATACACCCACCCACGGTCCGGTGGTGGTGATTCCGGTCCACTCCAGGGAGGCAACCCAGCTACGCAAGCAGATACTGGGCGAGCGGAATGCAGTTATGGAGATGCAGAAAATGGCGGATGTCACGTGCTCTCTCAAATGCTGGGACACTGATGCTAGGCTTTACAGTATATTTGCCGCCTTGTGGAGGAAACTGGACCTCAGGGAGCGGCAGGTTCCAGAGCAAGAAGCGAGAGACCAATTACATGAAGAGCTGGCTTCACGACCCAGTGGCAATCCGATGGTTTTCAAAAAGAAGAGAGCTCGAATAAGGCGGTAGGCGAGACCTAGCTCATCAAGATTTCATGCTACTCTCCTCTGACTCTGGATTCTGCTAGGCATCCCAGCAAGAGAGTGCCAATTAACACTGATCCAAGAAGCCTCCTACAACCCGAATCGGCTTTCCTGAAGAACTTGTACCACAACTCAGTCTGGATTTTGAGGCCACTCTGAAGAATCCTGCAAGCCTCGCGATGCCTGCCTTATTCCTACAATACACCTGCAGGTCTTTCTTTGGGAGGGCTGCTAGGCTTGGCATTGAGACTCTCCTGGCTGAATTGTGGAGTGCCAGAGCGGGTCATTGGCTGACCTTGGGATTGAGCAGAGGAATCAACCATCTCACGCATGGTATCTCAGCAATGCACCCACAGTACCTACATTGTGTAGAAAGCTTACCGTTTGTTTTGTTTACCTACTCCTGTATTTTTTTCTTTTTGTTCTCAATGTGGGACTCACACCTAGCTTACCTGGGAGGATTTTTCCTTTTAGTCAGTCACAGTGCCTATAGTGTATATCGCCATACCATGATATTTTATGCCTAACCTGCACGGATTTCTTTTTTTTTTTGTAAATCTTTTTATTGAGATAGGTCACTACATGGAAAGCAGTGAATTGGTAAACAATGTGAAACTCGCAGGTTTCTATAGTATATTGGTACACAAAATATAATACAATGAGATATGCAAATCTCCACATAACTTCCCCTAGAGAGACTCGTAGGTCTGCACGGATTTCTTGTTTGCATTCCTAAATTTAAAAATGTGCTATAACCTCTTTACACTCAAACTTATATGACTTATCACTTCATTACTGTTTCAACTATGTATAACATGTAAACCTTTGTCTTTGCTCAGCAGAACAAAAATAAAGAATAATAAAAATAAAAATAAAAATCAGTGTTTTTAGGTTCTTTTGCAAAGTAGATTTCCATGTTGATTGAAAAATAAAAAATCTTACCATAAAGGGTATATGGTCTTAGTCTACTAGACGTCTGAATAATAAGTTGAATTAAAAATTAGATGGAAAAATATGATTGCTTAAAACAAACATGCTTCTGTAACCTGGCTGTCCTGGTAGCATAACATTCAACTTGGCACTAAAGTTCGTTATCAAGGGTCTTCATGTGTAATCAGGATTTTCACTTAAATTATTCAATCCAAGTGTTAGAATGAACAGCACTGATTGTCACTGTCCATCAGTGCTTGCCAAACTGGCCTGTTTGGTCTGGAAGACGAGAGGCATTCCACACTACAAGCAAATTCTAAAAAAATACAGTCTGTTCTGCGGTCTCAAGTTACTTTCTGTAAATAATAAGGAACACAGATGAATCTCCAAAAAGCTGAAAATTTGAAAAGCAGAGCAAACTGTAGTGTGGCCCACATCTGTGTTACATTAAACGTGCACTCAATAGAATTTCTGATTCTTTTTTAATGAGTACACAAAGGCAATACAAGACAGAATGCCCTTGTGTCTGTTGGTCACAGCAGGGGAGAGAGCTGCTCAATGAAGATACAAAAGAGGCCAGGAATGGTGTCAATAAAGTTCAAGCACGAGTACAGAGCCTCTATGTCAGTGATGGCTAACCTTGGAGGTGCAGATGTCTGTAGACTACATTTCCCATGAAACACAGACCGTTCTAAAGCAGTTGCCTGAGCAGCACAGGAGATGTAGTTCACAAACATCACAGAACTTTATGAAGAGATAATGCATAGGAATTCATTTAGGATGCCCCAATCAAATGTATTCAATATGAAGTCTTTCTAAAAGCAAGGTAAATCTCCAGGTTTTTAAATACTTGGGGATCTCAAGCAATGTCTACTAGAGGTGATGTAGGAAGAGAGACCAATATTTAAGTGTTTAAGTGTTTATTTTAAGCTATCACAGTGACTACTAGTGTGACCCTTAAAGGGGAACTGTCAAGTCATGGAATTTTAATATATATATTTTTTAATTCTTTATTTTTGCAGTGCAGGTATGAACATACAACTTGTCATGCCCCAATAGCAGTGAACAAGAGAGGTTCGGGTAGGTACGCCTATATTATGTTCTAGGATATCTAGGTATTTAGACACAAGGTAACTGCTAGTTATATCATTAAGTATAGGTTTTCAATAGTTAATATGGAGTACTCGTGGGCGTTTAGCATTCCTACCGTGTACAGTGTGCTTGCAAAACAGCATAGTAGCAGTAAATTTAAAGCAAAATAAACATGTAGAGGAATACAGTATCGCTGCCCAAGATTATGATCAACTTCATTAACTAACATAGCAAGTAAGGTGTAGTGGCTGGTTAATATAGGAGAGATTACTGGATTTTTAGCTAGGGTAGCTTGAAGAGTAAACCACCGTGGCCCCATACACTAAGCTAAGATTATGCATTATTAACATGGTATGGTTCAAGATGAGGTTGGTGCTTGTAGGTTGCCGGGGTCTGTAACCAGTCATCCGCGTCAAGGTTGCAGAGCTGAGTGAAAGCACAATATCCACTTTGCTGACCATCACCAGAGGGGGAAGAAGGGCCAATCACCCAATACCTGCGTTGGGCAAGTGTTGCAGTTGGTGGCCTGTTCTGATGTGTGACCGCTCAGCGTGGCTGCCAGGCTCCGCCCCCTGGGATTTTAATATGTTTAAATGTAGAAATCCACACTGCTATATTTAACTCTATCATAGACCCGAGTGTCTCTAGGCTCCCTGTAGATCACTGTTATAAGCTCTGCCCATTCTGACAGTAAACTGGATGGCGACATGAACTGCTAATTATTTAACATACATTTAAGTAAAAATACAGCATCACGTAAGAGTCAACATAAGGTATTTTTCTTACAAAAAAAAAGTTGCAAGGTGCTATAATGGAGCAAAGCTTAGGAAAAGTGGTTTGGTTGAATATGGTATATAAGGTTAATTCGGAGATTTTCAACACAGTCCTCAAGGCACACCACTGGGCCAGATTTGGTCAGTATCCCCATTGGAATGAAAAATGCCGACATCCTGGAGGAACCTCTGGTCTAAAGGACATTAGTTCTTCCATCATGTGTGGGAGGTATAGCTTTGTCGTAGCGACTCGTGTAACGTACCTACAATATAGTTATATGCAGTTGCATTATAGCATCAATGTATTTATTGCAACTAAGCATCAATGTATCAGTGTATGAAAGAATTAAGGACTCAAGGTTTATTCATGAACTACATTATATTGTACCTATTTCAAGTTGCAGAATCTATATTCTTTCATCATTTCTCTCCCTTACGTGTCCATATATTCACTAGTTTAGTCTGTGACATATAAACACATTTAAAAACAAGGTTATGACTTAACTTTCACCTTCAGTAGAATAGTGAAAAATCATTCTATGCTGTGAGTAAGCATTGTTTTTATTACCCACATTTGCTTCATTGTTAAGGCCCAAATTTTTTTCTTTTTTTTCTGCTAGCAATCCATAATTCTCCATCCCTTTGAATGCCTGAAAACTCAATTTTCAGAATATGGCACTAAATTAAATGAAAAGCAGTGTGTGTAAAAAAAATGCAATTTCTATTGAAATACATACCTGATAATGGCAAACTTTGTTAAGCCTGAAATGTATTTTATAATGTGGTGACAAATATGAGTGTATCCAGTGATTATTTTAACTCAGATGGGGATTTCCAGTTTGAATTCACAACACATTTTCATATCAGATTCCCTCGAGAAATGGTTCCCAGCCTAGTCGACGAGGCAATTGGGTTTTGTCAAAAACCCTACTGTAACAGAAGTTGGAAAAACCTAAATCCCTGGACTACTGGTGTGCTGTGAGAACTGGTTTGGGAATCACTGACCGATAGAACAGTTTATTTAAAAGCCAATTATCTAGACTTGTAAGCAGCCCACTTTATTTAGAGGTAACAAACTGCAGAAAATTTATTGCCAACTTAAAGCGGCACTGTCATGCCGAACTTATCTTTCCCCAATCAAATCCTCTTCTCTCCCTCTGTCAGGATCTGTTAATTTTTTTCCTGTCTGCTCTAGTTTTCTTTAAAATCCTAACACAAAGTAGGGACTATTTGTCTTTTGGATGTTTCCTACGCTTGACCAGCTATGACCAGCAGAGGAGCAAAGTGTGCTTCATTTCCAGTGGTCAGAGCAATTTCCCCACAATTCTCACCTTTCCTCTTTGTTCCCGCGAAGCCTCCTTTCAGTTTTCCCAAACGTCCTGACATTTTAGACAGAACACTGTCAAAACTACTGAATTGCGTCCTAACAGAATGAGAACAGTTTCTCCATTCGTGTTAGAACACAATTCGGGAATTTGTTGGTAACGGAATTTCATTCTAATAAATTAAAGGGAAACTCCAGTGCCAGGAAAACAATCAGTTTTCCTGGCACTGCAGGTCCCCTCTCCCTCCCACCTCCCAATCCCTGGTTGCTGAAGGGGTGAAAATCCCTTATGTCACTTACCAGAGACAGCGACATATCTCACGTCGCTGCTTCTTCCTCAGCCGCCGCTCCTCTGCATTACGTCGGCCGGTGGGCGAGACTGATCCCGCCGGCCGGGGAGACCTAATGCGCATGCGCGGCAATGCTGCGCATGCGCATTAGAGCTCCCCATAGGAAAGGGGCCCAAAATGAAAATGATTGGAGGGACCTATGGTCCTCCCCCCGGCCCCGACCCATGAGCGGCAGGTGGGGGTCCTAAGTTACAATGTGGTAAGGGGGGGGGATTTATTGTTCTCCCACCCGGGCCCCACCCATAAGCGGAGTGTGGGGGCCCTAAATTACAATGGGGGGGGACCTATTGTCCTTCCCTCCGGCCCTCACCCATGAGCGGCGGGTGGGGGCCCTAAATGACAATGGAGGGGACCTATTGTCGTCGTCCCCACCGGCCCCCACCCATGGGCGACGGGTGGGGGCTAAACATAATAAAATATTAATAAACCCCTACCTATGCCCCTCACCCTACAAATAGTGAGGAGGGAACAGGAAAACTAAACACCTGTAAAAAAATAAATTAATTAAATTAAAAATTAAAAAAACTTACCATTTGATGTCTTCTTTTTTCTAAAATATTTTTTCAGCCCCAAAAAAGGCCAAATGAAAATCCATAATACCGTCACAACTATTAAAAGAAAAAAAACAAAAACCGAGCACAAAAAAGTAATCCATCTTCACCCATGGAGGGCACAGTGCAGACTGAGCTCAGCAGGGCGGGGGAAGACTTATGTAGGCTACCCACGTCCTGCAATTTGACTTGGAGCACTCTGATTGGTTGATTCCAAGCCAGAGTGCTCTGACAGGTAAATGAAGAGACTGATAGGTAAGTCTCTACATTTACCTGTCACAGCTCTCTGATTGGTTGGCTTGAAATCCAACCAGAGTGCTCTGTGTCATTTTACACAGCGTGGGAAAGTTCTTTGGAATTTTCCCATGCTGTGTAATTTGACTCATAACCCTGTAATTGGTTGCTTTCAATTTGTATTTCAAGCCAACCAATCAGAGTTGGTTAAGTCCTAACACAAATAGAGAAACTGTTCTCATTCTGTTAGTACGCAATTCGGTAGTTTTGCCGGCATTCTGTCTAAAATAACAGGACGTTTTCGACAACTTGGTCGACATGGGTCACATGGAGATCAGGGTCTAACAGATAAACTGTAAAAGGTGTAACAGTTACAACTACCATGTCCCCCTCAAGACCTCAAAACACCTTGTCGAATACTACACTGGTTATTCAATGTTAAGATACCACTCCACTGATAACCTCACTACCCGCACCAATTACGACCGGATACATTTGGATAGTCATTGTGGAAAAGGAGCCTGTCCAAATAAAACTACTTTGTAAGACTGGGTTCACACACACGGTTTGTATGCATCTGTGATTTTGCATTTTAAATGTATTTCCCCTCACCCCTCCTTCTTCCTTTCTGTAACCCTTCCTTCCCCTCCCCTCCATTTTTAAAGCTCAATATGAAAATAAAAAATTTCAAATGGAAAAAAAAATATGACAGGACGTTCGGGAACAGTGAAAGGAGGCTTCGCGGGAACACGGAGGAAAGGTGAGAATTGTGGGAAAGTTGCTCTGACCACCAGAAATAAAGCACACTTAGCTCCTTTGCTCCTTCCGCTGGTCAGACGTAGGACACCTCCATAAAACCTCCAACAGTCCCTATTTTGTCTTATGATTTTAAAGAAAACTAGAGCAGACAGGAAGAAATGAAGAACAGATCCTGACGGAGAGAAGAGGAATCGATTGGGGAAAGGTAAGTTCGTCATGACAGTGCCATTTTAACACATTGTTTAGTTAATAGACCCTTAACATTGTTTACTGAAATTACCTTTACAGGATACAGCACTTGAAGCTGAATGAACTACCAAGGATGACATATTTCAAAGTACAAAATAGGAGAATTCCCGCTTTATTCTGCAGATTTACCATAAGAAATACAGAAAAAAAGTAAATGTATTGTGTGATTGACATATGCTTTGTTGTAAATCAGCCATTAAGGATTAACAGTAAAAATTACTCCTTTAAAAAGACAGATAAAGTAAGTGTCTGTGTATGATGCTTGACAAATTAATGGACGCTTATCTTAAAATTTTCCTTTTAACAGTCCTTGTAATGTCAACTTGAAGAGCAACACAGAATAGAGATTATAGCAGTTTATCCATTTACTCAAGGATGTTAATGTAACCCCAGCAAAAACAGAGGCAGCAAAAATAAAGATAAACATTTTACAATCTACGACCAATTCAAATAAAAACATTTTTATATTAATGAGTTGATACTGAACATATCGCTGTGGGAAAAGTAGAAAATTACAATCTAAAACTACTAAAATAGATGACCCAAAGACATAATACAGCATCTATCAACAAGATATCGACTGCAACACTGCTCTTTCCACGGGTTCCACTGTAACCACTCTCAAGAGATCAGGTGATAAAAAATACAGTTAAATAAATGCAAGATAAAGTATATTTAAACGGTTATCCCAAACACCAGGACAGCTTTAGTGGGTATGATGCTTGGACTAACCCTTTCATTTCATATGACATTACGATGTTACTAAGCATTTCTATAATTCAGCTTTGCTCTTCCCCTGTTAAACTGCGGCAAACTAATTTTTTTGAGTTATGTGCATCATGACATGCATTTAAAAAAAAAAGATTTGTAAAAATCAACACAAAGTTCACCATATCCACGACTGCTCTAGTAGTTATGGTGTCAGGAATGCCTTGAGTTCTCCCCCTTGTACGTAGTCATAAATAGAGTTTAAAAGAGCACTCTAAGCACCATAATCACTATTGGTTAGGGTGTCAGGAATGCCCTGAGGGCTCCCCATTATTTTAGAACAGTTTGACTTCTTACCTCTGGTCTGCAATGTGGCGCTGATCCCCACCCCCACTACAACTCAGAGCTGGAAGCACTTTTTACTGAGCTAAGCCACTGAGCAATAGAGGAGGCAGGAGCGCTGCTCTAAGAACCCCAGGTAAGAAGTCAAACTTCTAAAACATGCTACAGTGCACTGTAATGGTTATGGTGCTTTGACTGTTAAAGAGTGCATGCATTTAGACAAGCAAGTAAAATTAGCATACTTATGCCAACCAGCTGCCACAAGTAAAATATATAATTGTATCTGTAAAATTAGACCTCAAAATGTCAGTTCCAAAAGTTGTTAGCTAAAAATATGATGTGAGCGCACTTATGCCAGGAAGCCAGGCAATTTGTTGATAGTTTATATGTTTTACATGTAATCTTACCCTGCAAAGCACCAGACAGACCGTGATATTCTTCTAATAATTTTAGCATGATCATTTTTATGCCACTGAAAAAGTTTAAATGAATAATGTTGCTAAACATTATGAAGATTTTTTTTTTAGCATTTCATTATTATTCAGGTCTGGGGAACGAGCGGGCCAGTCCATAGCATCAATGCCTTTGTCTTGCAGGAATTGCTGACACACTCTAGCCACATGAGGTCTAGCATTGTCTTGCATTAGGAGGAACCCAGGGCCAACCGCACCAGCATATGGTCTCATAAGGGGTCTGAAGATCTCATCTCGGTACCTAATGGCATTCAGGCTACCTCTGGCAAACACATGGAGGGCTGTAGAAATGCCACCCCACACCATTACTGACCCATTGCCAAACCGGTCATGCTGAAGGATGTTGCAGGCAGCAGAATGTTCTCCACGGCGTCTTCAGACTCTGCCACGTCTGTCACATGTGCTCAGTGGGACCCTGCTTTCATCTGTGAAGAGCACAGGGCGCCATTGGCGAATTTGCCAATCTTGGTGTTCTCTGGCAAATGCCAAACGTCCTGCACGGTGTTGGGCTGTAAACTCAACCACCACCTGTGGACGTCGTGCCCTCATACCACCCTCATGAACATATGTGGCCTGCTGGAGGTCATTTTGCAGGGCTCTGGCAGTGCTCCTCCTGTACCTCCTTGCACAAAGGCAGAGGTAGCAGTCCTGCTGCTGGGTTGTTGCCCTCCTACGGCCTCCTCCACGTCTCCTGATGTACTGGCCTGTCTCCTGGTAGCACCTCCATGCTCTGGTCACTACGCTGACAGACACAGCAAACCTTCTTGCCACAGCTCGCATTGATGTGCCATCCTGGATGAGCTGCACTACCTGAGCCACTTGTGTGGGTTGTAGAAGCCGTCTCATGCTACCAGTAGAGTGAAAGCACCGCCAGCATTCAAAAGTGACCAAAATATCAGCCAGAAAGCATAGGAACTGAGAAGTGGTCTGTGGTCACCACCTGCAAAACCACTCCTTTATTGGGGGTGTCTTGCTAATTGCCTATAATTCCTACCTGTTGTCTATCCCATTCGCACAACAGCATGTGAAATTGATTGTTGCTTCCTAAGTGGACAGTTTGATTTCACAGACGTGTGATTGACTTGGAGTTACATTGTGTTGTTTAAGTGTTCCCTTTATTTTTTTGAGCAGTATATTTTGCAACACTTTACAAGAGGTATAGAAGGCCATACTATTGAGCTAACAATCTATGAAGATGGGGTAAAGACACACAAGAGAAATAACAGTATGTCAGAGAGGAGGAGGGATCAAAGGATAAGAAATGGCAGTGTCAAAACAGGCTGGTGAGTGGTGTGTGAAACAAGCATACAGTTGAAGAAGAGACAGTGAGATGGGAACCTGGGTGAGCAATTGTTATGAGAGGTGTCACCAAGGAAGAAGCTATAATAACTATAAACATTTTTTTTGCACCTTAATGGACTGGAGGCTAGGGAAAAGCATAATGGCACACGGTAGGGAATTCACAAGGAATGTGACAGCCCTTGAAATATCCTACTGATGAGTGTTGGCAGTTGGGGAATGAGCAGATGTCAGGAGAAGGTTATTCACAGTGCGAAGGGAACGAGAAGGGATGTATTTGATGATTAAAGAGGAAATGTAGTACAGACTGGAGTTAGCAAGGTCTTTTATAGGAAGCCAATGTAACAACTAGAAAAGGAGTGAGGTAAGGTAGTAGTGGTGAGCCTGGAGACAGCACTCATTACCAACCAAAGAGGGTCAATGCGAGTATTCGAAAGGCCGGTGAGTAGTTAGTTGCAGTAGTCAAGTTGGAAAATGATGAGTGCACGAACAAGTGCCTTAGTTGCATCATGAATTAGAAAAGGGTGAATTCCGGCTATATTTTCGATTTGGAATTTACAGGATTTGGAGACAAACTGGATGTGTGGACAAAAGGTAAGATCCGAGTCAAAAGTTGAGAGAATAGGAGAAATCAAACATTGCGAAAGGACTAACAAGGGTCCACTGAAATTAATAATGTACCTTAGGATATTTGAAGGAACACTACAGCATTAGGAATACAAATGTGTTTTCCTGATGTTATAGTGCCCTAATGGGTATCTATTTAAAAAATAAAAAAGGTAGCTCTAGTTACTGTTTTTGCCACGCAGTGCCAGTCTCCGTGCTTCCATCCCACCTCCTTGGTTGAATTCATTGAGATCGATGATCTCATATAGTGCCGATAATGTCCCTTTAATAAAGTGGCCATACATTTTTAAGAAGTGACAAGTTTCATCTGTGGTATTGAAAAGAGGCTGTTAATCATCTTACCAGGGGAAAAAAATAATTTTTTGCAGCTTTTTTAGCGCTTATAAAAATACATTTTTCATTTCAGTAAATTAAACAAATTATGCAAATTTATTATAAGAAACAAACTTACAAAATGATAATAAAAATAAAACTACTTTTGTTAGATCAGTGCAAAAAGGGTATTTTTTTTCCTGCCCTTCTGAGACTCACAAGTCTTTGGTTAGTTTATATTAAAGGATTTCTGTGTATCTCAAACAGACCATACCTTTTAAGCCTACATCTGTATTCTCCTCTTCTGAATAGACTGTAAAGTGGTTGATTCAGAATATGTTCCCTAGAGTGTCAATCCAAGTTGCTGGTTAATCCACTTAAAATGTTTAGCTATTGTTTCTGGAAATTAAACTCTGTTATCCAACAAAAGCACATTTGACCTCCTATCCTTAATCCTGTTGAGTCATGGAATTTCTTGGAGGGAACAGAAGAAGCTGCAGTATTTTTCTCTTACAAAACAACAAAAAGACCCCCCCACACAAAAGACTAATAAAAACTGCTGCATTTTGATGACAAGTCAATATAGTCAGTTGATACTTAAAGGACCACTATAGTGCCAGGAATACATACTCGTTTTCCTGGCACTATAGTGCCCTGAGGGTGCCCCCACCCGGCTCTGGAAAGGGGAAAGGGGTTTAAACTTACCTTTTTCCAGCGCTGGGCGGGGAGCTCTCCTCCGATCCGCGCCGTCGGCTGAAGGCGCACGCGCGGCAAGAGCTGCGCGCGCAATGCTTTCCTATGGACGCTGGCGTGCTCTCACTGTGAAAATCACAGTGAGAAGCACGCAAGCGCCTCTAGTGAGAAAGCCACTAGAGGATTAGGGGGAAGGCTTAACAGATTAATAAACATAGCAGTTTCTCTGAAACTGCTATGTTTATTAAAAAATGGGTTAACCCTAGCTGGACCTGGCACCCAGACCACTTCATTAAGCTGAAGTGGTCTGGGTGCCTAGAGTGGTCCTTTAACTATATATGTTACCATGGTAAAAGGAACCTCTTACTATTTCATCCCACTTTGAAAGCTTTTGTACAGATTAGTTTTGCCTTGGAATGATATCACATGTATATTGAGCTCCATTCTTTTTTTTATATAACATTTTTATTTGATATATCATTGGTATTGATTAGATTTTATTTGCAATTTACAGGATGAATGTGTGTCGTGTAAATTGGATGTAGATGTTCTGTCTTGGGGAGACGGGAAACACATCCAGCCATTTTTTGCATCTCCCCCTCCAATGTATTTGGAATGTAGTAGATAGATTGACAGACAAATAGATCTTTTTAATATGAACAAAGAAAACTGTTCCATATGTTTCAATGTCCATAGAGGAAGTGCGGTTTACATTGAATGTATTCACTGAATCCTCATAATGCAGTGCATTCATTTCTACTTTTTTGGTAACAGCATGCAGGATAACCCCAACTTTAGATTTCATACCTCATAAATATCACTCTTTAAAATGGACAGAGTCCCAAATTTTGGACCCTAACTCATCTGTCCTTTATACAGAAACTTTACTCCATCTGAATGTCCTGTGCTATGTAATGTTAGCGGTGTGGAATTCATACCCTATTTCTATTTAGTTTTTTTCACTCTTTTCTAGAAGTTTAGTATGTTAGTGTCACTCCAGTATCACTCTTTTCTAGAAGATTAGAAAGTTAGTGTATATTATGGACTCCCAGCAATAACACTTTAAATTACCGTTGAATGTAAGATATACTCCGTGCTTGATTCACGAAAAAATAAATAAATTATTTTCTACGCTTTTAGTCTGAGCCAGCTTATTTTAAGTGGCTCATGACCATGTGAGTGAAACCTTATTTGTTTTTAATGTTCTAAGGTTTTTACGTTATTACCCTATGCGTCTTTTTTCCTATTTTATATGCAGGAGTGAATCAAGCACGGAGTACATCTTACATTAAGGGTAATTTAAAGTGTTATTCTATGTAGTGTGCCCTCACCTATCTTTTATTATATACTGGTTATTTGTATGTGTTTTGAGTGACGCACATAAGGTGATAGGAGCACCTCTTTTGTATTTGTTTATTTTATTATATTAGCTTTATATTCTATTTATCCCAGCAATAACAGTCACAATAATGCATACCTCCTAACATTGAGGAGGTATGTGCTCACACTGTAATGACTGAAGATGGCAGGACAGGACTCCGAAATTGTGACTGTTGGGAGGTCTGATTAATGTCTCTGCAGACTACAAGACTCAAGAAAAACGTTTTAATGCACTGCCAGTATAGATATGGATGCTGTCAGACTATGCATCTACAGATCAATACCCAAACTACACTATCTGAATGTCCTGTGCTATGTTACTCTATCTGTGTGGAATTCATATCTTATTTCTATATACTTTTATGGGGTAGGTTTTAGACATTTTCTGTTAACAATTCTTATTTTATAAAACTAAAAACAAAATCTTGGTTGAAAAGTAAAAAACAAAAAAGAAAAACTAACTTTGTTGAGATAACTCATTGGATAGTGCTCCAGTCGCAGTACATATTGTACCTGGTGCATCTTCAGGTTTATTTCTCAGGTTGGGTCAACTAAGACTCTCTTTCTTCTAAAGAAGAAAGAGATAGATTGAAGGCTGAACTTGAGGGATGCAAGTCTCTTTTCAGCTATGTATTATAGATGATAATTATGTCAATAACCTTAGCGACATACTTGAAAACTACAACTAAAACTAACCATACTCCTCATATTTCAAGTCAAGGTTTTTTTCACCTTATCTCTAGAAACAACCACAGCTGAGAGACAAACAGCTCTATGGTCATTATATATTTTATAATCCACTATCAGTGATTTTTATTCAAACTAAAAAAAAAAAGCAGGACACAGAAAAGCAAAAAAATAACAGAACACCAAACTAGACAGGATCAAACTGTCCCTGAACGCGATGCATTCATTCCAGATCTGAGTCACACTGCTAGATTAATTTGCATTTAAATAATGCATACTTTACTCAATTTCGAACAGCTCGTGCCATCTTTCACTAAGGAAAAGGAATGATTACAGTTAGCAAGCAGTTCAAATAATTCAAGTAAAAACATGTGATTTCCTAAGACAAGCTTGAAAATAAGTTAAAAAAAATAAATATATAAATACACTGCTTGGCTTTTAAACTAAATGTTTAAGAATGCAAAGAAAAAGAAAAAGCACTTGAGAACTGAGAAAACTGCAGGATAACTGGAAACTGATCACACATGCTTGTCATTGTACTTTACTATAACTGTTATTGAAAGATGGCTTTTATGAATAGCTTCAGTGTACATTACATGCAGTGTGAGGGGGTTAAAGCGAACAGCCTCAGCTCTTTATAAACTTTTGCCCTGTGGATGTGTACTCATTGGCTGCCGTACAAGATTTGAGCTGTATTACACGCCTTAACGATATAGTTCAACTGCCGGTCAGGCTCAGGGCCTGGCAGGCAGCCAGACCGCAATCAATGTGACACAAAACTCACCCCCCCACCCCTTGCTCTCCAGCCTGCTCTCAAATCATCAGCAAGCCTCATATCTTCTTTTCTATCAGCTTTTCCGTGTTCTTGCTAAATTTATGGAGCAAAACCATAAAAAGATGCAATTCTTGGCTTTGGCCGGCCCATGCGGGCCTCCTTTTGTTTGGTACAGTAACCAAGCTGTGCATGAGTGACTTGAGAGGTTGTAAGTTCAGTTTTCTGTGTGTTCATTATTGGAAGGATAAGGTTCAGAAACAGGGCAAAAGGACACCACAAGTGTAAAACAGTATCTCAGCAGGCTTTGGAGACAAATATTCTGTCTCCTGTCTAGTCACGAAAACAAAACCTTATGATATGTTAGCATTTCAGTTCGGCTAAGAGTTCAGACACCAGTTTGCAGAATGCACTCAGGCTTAATATTAACCAAATGCCTTCAATAGTTATGAAAAATGGAAATAATCATGCTGTTCAACGTGATTTGATTACATTAATAGTGCATAATAGTCTACTGATGTACGGAAGGAAGTCTGTCAAGGCCTTTTTTCTCTCTTTCAGCTAAAATTGGCCCCAATTCAGCAAAATGCCTGAAATCAAATCCTTCAATATGGGCCTCTCCTTTGGTCTGCAAATTATAAGTTCTTCAAAGCAGAAAATAAATGTGTTCATCCCAATACCTGAATTCGCTGTTGGATACTGAAATAACAAAAGTTAATACTTACCAAAAGCCTCTGTGGCCAACGAACATCCAAGTGTAGTGTTATGCTCCCCATTGAAATCGGTCAAAAAACACAAACTCTATAATTCCTACATTCCACTGTGAAAAATGTAAAATTAAATGAGTCAGTTTGGTTGCCTGGATTTTTCCAATTTTTCACATTGCTCTTTTCGTTTGCCAAGGAAGCATACATTACTTTGGGTGGCTAGATATTTTTCTCCATTTTGGGGATAGTTCACTTTAGAACATATATACAGAAAAACATTCTTTTTAGATCCAAACTACCTCAAATTAGAAAAATTTAACTGCAATATTCATACAGGAATTTACAAATTGTAATTATAGCAGAATTGATTCCCCCCAATTGGCTTAATAGGGATGAAGTTACTTTTTCAAATCACTACAATATGGTGTTTAGTGAATAAATACTACACCATGTATTCTAGCCAATTTGCCCTGCATACTAAAAATAAAAAATAAGACTTCAGCACTCGGCAATCACTGTGTAATAATGGTTTATTCAGCCATCCAAAAAGGCAGGCAGCATTTCAACACGGTCAGTGTGTGTTCATAAAGCCATCAGGTACCAAAATGTTAGTTCTTAATATAGTGCCCCACCTGTGCACTTATTATTATTGCCCTGAATATTAACATCTGTAGTTGCTGCATCAAATTCCGTTTCAGTAAATAACCTCAAAGATGTATAATGTGTGAACAGCTAAGTAACTTATAATAAAATGCTTGGCAACTCGCACTATAACTCAATGGGTGGTTGCGAGGGGTTATTATCATAGGCTGTAACCCATGTGAAAATGTCATAACAGGTAAATATTTCAAATATTTCTATTTAAATAATAAAATGTCATGGTGTCAACTATTTGTAAACAGAGAGAGTGCAGCTATTTTGTTTGATTACTTAAAACCTAACTCAAACACCTTTCCAGCTGTGACGCCTCCGCATTATCTCCAATAGGCAAAACAGAATAATAAAACAAAGTTTGCTTTTATTACACTAAGGACATGAACATTCTTGTACATATCCTAGGCATGGACAACAACTGTGCGAAGGAAAACAAGCAGCTTAAAAAGTTCATGTCTGTCTATGTGCATTTTCAAAGCAAATATTAATATCTGAAATGCCCTCCAATACCTATGTAATGAATAAAACAACAATATATGGATCTGTAGTCGGCCATACCACATGATTCTGCTTTCTCAAGTAAACCTTCAATATCAAATAGGAATATTAAAGTCCAAAATGGTTTGGCTAAGAACAGGGTACTATATCTGCAGCTTAATGGCACTATTACCACTGCTTTGGCATGCATAACATGCCCCACTAATGCACAAAGAAGAGAGTGAGGGGAAGGAAATAAAATAAAAAAACAAATGGATGGACAATTTTAGTTCTCCTACTTGGACTGCAACATAAGATAGATCACTCAGGCCTAAAAACATTCAATGCTATATAAACCTATGATGACCACTGTCATTTATATAAAACCAAATTTTCCTTAGTACTTTACAATATTAAAAAGGGGAAATAAAATGGCAGGTAATTCAAGGACAAACTCTGACTTATTGGGAGTTGAGCGAACCCGAACATTACGGTTTTTGGACCCCGGACCCGAACATTTCAGTGTATGTTCGGGTTGGTGTTCGGTGTTCGGCGATTTAATGGCCCGTTTTAAAAGGCTGCAGGGCAGCCAATCAACAAGCGTTTGACTCGTTTGCCCTTAAAAGCCATCAGAGCCATGCCTACTAATGGCATGGCTGTGATTAGCCAGTGCAGCATGTGAAGTGCCCCGCGGGCACGTCCTCCATGAGCGCATCAGTCAATTCCGCCTTGTTACACCCACCAGGCGTTATTCCTCTGGCTCCACACAAGTCCTGCAGTGTAGATCGCTTTAGAGCACTGTAGTCCATGGGTGTGTTGGCAGGGACTTGGGATCCCGCTGCTTGCCACCAATTGAAGCGGTACCTAGGTAACCGATGGTTATCCCCTTTGATTAGAATAGGTCAGACCCATTTCCCCAGTAACCGGATGGGACACAAGTTCCAGAATAAAACGTTTGACAATCTTTATCTGGGTACACAGCTTTGCCTCCTGTTGCCTCCTCCTCAACCACCACCTCATCCGGTCAGCGTAACACCTTCACCACCAACATCAGCACAGCCAGGGGGAAACGACAGCAGGCTGTTTTAAAACTCATATGTTTGTGGGAAAAACCCCACACCGCGAAGGAGCTGTGGATGGGCATGGAACAACAGACCGATGAGTGGTTGTAGCAGCTCTGGGCCTAGCCGGTTTGACGCACATCCCTTGCCTGGCGCATGTGCTGAATTTGGTGGTGCCGAAATTCCTGAAAAACTGCCCATATATATCAAGCTGCTGCAGAAAGTCTGCGCGCTTTCAGCGTTCTCACCCTACTGCTGCTCACCTGTCTGCGCTGCAGCGTAACTTCGTCCTTCCCGCTAACCGCCTCATATGCGACGTGACCACAAGGTGGAACTCTACCTTGCACATGCTTGAGAGACTGCAGCAGACGATAGTGGAGTTTCAGCTGCAGCACGCACGGGTCAGTCGCTCTGAGGAATAGCACCACTTCACCACCAACGAGTGGGCCTCCATGCGAGACCCGTGTGCCATGTTGCGCTGTTTCGAGTACTCCACCAACATGGCCAGTGCCGATGACGCCGTTCTCAGCCTTACTATCCCGCTTCTATGTCTCCTTGAAAAAACGCTTTGGGCGATGATGGTAGAGGATGTGGCACAGGAGGAAGAGGTCATTTCCACGGTTATCAGGCCAGTCATTCACAAGTGGCTCGGAGGGTGGGTTCCTGCACCAGCATAGGCCGGGTACACAATTGTCCAGCATCTCCACACTGTCCCATGGAAGCATTCAGCTGTCCATGTCCCAAACACTGGAGAGAAAGAGGAAGTACCCCCCTAGCCACCCGCGATCCCTGGCCCTGAATTCCAGCATTTCAAAATGTGTGGCCTTTGAAATGCTGTCATTCCATCTGGTGGAGACGGACAGTTTTAAAAACCTGATGGCGTTATTGGACTGCAAGAAATGCACCGCAGGCCACAAATGTTTCTTTTTTTATATGTCCCAAATCCCAATACTTTGGGGGCTACCCCAATTAAAAAGAAAAAACAAACAAACAAATAAAAAACAGTGTTGGCTACCTCCTCCACCTACACGGTCACCGCCTCCTCAACCTACGGGTCACTTAGTATAAACTATGTACACAATAGCAGAGGCTTGTGAAGGCATTTTCTCCATGCATCAGGAGTTGAGCTCAGTTTGAACAATGAAAGAATACCCTGCACTCCAACCCTCTCTCAAATGGAAAATTCTGGTCATCCTCCTGACAGCCATGCTTTAGATTTTGATTTATGTTCTTCCAAAGCTAAAATCAAAGATTCCATCTAATGCTATTTTATGGCTCAGCTGTATTTTAAATTTTTATGTATTTTATGATATTTTAAGCGAGTTCCCTATCCACATTTGTTTGCAGGGCACTTGTCCTACTCTTCCCCCCATTTTACTTCCTTTTGCAGCCCTTTCCAGGACTTTTTTTAGAGGCATTTTAGTGCTCAAAAGTTCGGGTCCCCATTGATTTCAATAGGGGTTCGGGGTCTGATGATTCATTGCAGTTTCTCCTGGGAAAATATCTTCATCTTGCTTATCTTATGCTGTTAGAGTAGAACATTATTATACTGCAGCTTAGACTGTTAGTCGGTCAGTATGCAGATATCACAATCAATGGTCAATAGAGGTGCTAAACTTAAATTTTATTAAAGACACGGAGGCTCATATTATGCATAACTCTTTCTTTATTTCCTCAGCAGCAAAGATAGAGGAATATAAATATATCAAAAATGAAAGAAAAAACTGTATAGATACACAGGCAACCAATCACATAACAGAGGAAGTGACTATATAAGGCCTGTGTCTCCCACAATCCCCCTCTTTCTTTGCTGCTTCCTCAGACAGCTAAGTATTTGCTCTTATCCTTAGTTTGTCTCTGATGTTATATTTTGTCTGTTTTGAATTATATTTATTGTAGCTTGCTTGGGTTGCCTTTACTGGGCAGCCTTCCGCTGGTGTGCTCGGGCTCTCCCCTTCACCTCCTGGGTTTTCCCCCCGGTTATACTGTCCCCCTGCGCTCTCTCTCCCCCCCCCTTGCGGGTGCCGCGCGGGACCCGGCTGTGTTTCATAGCCGCGGCAGTCTCCTGAGCCGCGGCTGTGTTTGTCTCTGCTTCCCCGATCGCGGGCTGCCCGCGCGGGTAGGGTGCGCGCGCCCCCTCCCCGCCGGGGATCAGTCCGCGATCGTGATACCACACGTGCGGCGGCCATTTTGGGCGGTCCGTCGGCTGATCGGTCGCTCACTCTGCTGCTGCCGTGCGGTCTGTCTCCCCGGTCTGGGTCCCCTGAGTGCACCAGCGGGCAGGTTTTCTTCACAGTGTTCCTTGTGGGTTACTCAACCCTTCTCCGTTTCGTTTTCACCTTAAAGCTGTATTCTAGTTTATTTATTTTCATCAGTTAGTGCAGATAGCTTGCTTTGTTTATCTACTGTCACTTAAAGGTATATTCCCCTATTATTGCCACCATGCAGGATAAGGAGAATGGGCCTATGGGCACCCCTGGTGACTTTAATATAGATAACCCTGAGGGTGCTATGGCCTCCCAGGAATTTCAGGCCCTGCTGGATGCCACTATGGCTTCGTCCTTACAAAAAGCTTTTGCTTCTGCAATGGGTGCTGTTTCTTCCTCCTTCTCTCAGTCACTGCATTCTATGCTTATGCCCTCACTGCCTACCCCCACCCTCCAGGGTGCGGGGTCCCCTTCCTCTGCTCAGACTGTGCCTGGTACCCGTAAGGCAAAGGCAAAATCTAAGCACGTTGATTCCCACTCCTCGATGCAGGTGTTACCTGCCATGACTGACACACTTGATGTGGTCACAGACAGCGCGCATCCCACGCGCAAAAGAGCCCCTGGCCGGGCTAAAAAGGCAAGATTGTGGAAAAGGGCCAGGGCCCTAGATGATGAGTCGGATACCGACCGGAGTGTGGAACGTGACTCTGATGCTATGGAGTATGACTCCTATGATGAGGGAGGGTCAGACGAGGAATTACCCTCCGCGGAGGTTGCCCCCTCTGGGTCCTCTGCCGTGGCCCTAGGCCAAGTTAAGATTCCCTCTGTGGACAGTAAGGCCATTTTTGACCCCCAGGGAAACCCACTGTTCGACCCTGACGATCTGCGTCACCCACGGTCAGCAGAGTGGGTCCCCCCGGACCATATTGCACAATATGTGGCTAAACGCTTGCGTACACCCCTCTCCAAGGAGGGTCGCAACAAGTTGCGTGCCGAATGCCCTAGACCCTCTCTCCCGGGCTCGGCCTGTAAGACTCCGGATATCGACCCCCAAATCGCCCAATTCATGAATAAATCAGGCTGGAAGCCCAAGAAGGGTTTGGATTACTCCCTCAAGGGATGCCAAGACAAGATATTGGATACCCTGGGCCCTCTGTCTAAACTTTACGAGCTGCTAGATGCCGCTAGGGCTGGAGACTCGATTATGGATATCGATGTGGCCATTGGGTGGGTCCAGAGGGCGATCTGCCTATTGGGGAACGCTAATACCGCCATGTCTTCGGAGAGGCGTAAGGCGATTCTCCTTAAGATCGATCCCAAATTGGCTGCCATGACGGTAGCGGAACCTGACCCCTCTGACGAGGGTTTACTGTTTGGAACCTCTTTCGTGAAGGACCTTGGTTCCTATGTTAAGACCTTTACGGCCATTGACAAGGCCCAAGCGAATATGAAGCGCGTGTTCGCTCCCAAGGTTTTCGGAGGGGCCGGGCGTAGCAGGAACCGTCCACCCGGCCGGGGCTTCCGTGGCTCGTTCAGGGCCTCCAGAGGTTCCTTCTTTCCTTCCCGAGGATTTCAGGATACGAGGTCGCCTCCCTTCTTCCCAGCCAGAGGGAGATCCTGGGGCTCCAGGTATCCCCGTGGTGCCGCTTCGGGCAGACGCCCTTATGGTGAGTACCCATTTTTCCCCTCTCGATCATGTAAGGGTGGCAGGGAGGCTAGCCTTATTCTACCAGGGGTGGACAGATGTAACCTCAGATGCTTGGGTTTTGCAATGTGTAAAAGGTTATCACCTGGAGTTCGTTTCTATGCCTGTCCAGGTTCGCACCCCCAGAGAGTTGTCCCTCCCACAGGATCAGGACGACATGATTACCAAGGAAGTAGAGGAGATGCTCACGAAAGGTGCCATAGAGGAAATGCCGTTGGCCTCTCCAGGCTTCACGAGCAATCTTTTTCTGGTGCCAAAGAAAGGGGGCGGGGTTCGTCCCGTGATAAATCTTCGTCCCCTCAACGCATTTCTCCGTTACCAACATTTCCAGATGGAGGGTATACACTGCCTCAGAGACCTCCTTCGCCAATCGGATTGGTTGGCCAAGTTGGATCTGAAGGACGCATACTTTACAGTCCCCATAGCGTTGAGCTGCAGGGATTACCTCCACTTCACGTGGCACGGTCGACGCTGGCGCTTCACTTGCCTGCCGTTCGGCCTCTCGTCGGCCCCTTGGTGTTTCACCAAACTCATGAAGCCGGTCATGGCTTACCTTCGTACCCGTGGGGTGCGACTGATCGTCTACCTGGACGACATACTGATCATGTCCCAATCCAGGGAATCTCTGCTGTTACATTTGGGTTGGACAATCAACCTTCTCCAAAATTTGGGTTTTCTGATCAACTGGGACAAGTCGGTCATGGTCCCTACCCAATCTATAGAATTCTTAGGTTTCCAGGTGGACTCCATCAGGCAATTCCTGTACTTGCCGGAGTCCAAAATGAAGGCCATTCAGAAGGAGCTCCGAAGGGCTCTTCGGGTGCCGGATATGTCCGTCAGGCAACTGGCAAGGATTATCGGCCTTCTGGCGGCTTCGATTCAGGCGATCTTTCCGGGCCCGCTACACTATCGTGCCCTCCAACGACTCAAGGGTTCACACCTACGTTCGGGTCGCTCTTACGAGTCCCGGATACGTCTGGACGACGAGTCCAGAGACGAGTTGGTATGGTGGTTGGCACACATGGAGGCCTGGAATGGCCGGGCCATCTTCGGTTCGGTCCCGGATGTCGTGATAGAATCCGATGCCAGCTTACACGGCTGGGGTGCTCGTTGTGGAAACGTTTCCACCGGAGGCAGATGGTCCGACATGGAGAGGTCCCTACACATCAATTGTCTAGAACTGCTGGCGGGGGCCTTCGCGATACGCAGTCTGACCCCAGGCCGGGCAGACTGTTGCGTTCTCCTCAAGATGGACAATGTGTCGGCAGTCCGGTACATAAATCATCTTGGGGGTACCAAGTCCAGAATGTTGGCGCTATTGGCGAAGGATTTCTGGCAATTTTGTCTCCTCAACAACGTCTCGGTGCAGGCGGAACACATTCCGGGCCTGGACAATTCGGGTGCGGATTGGAATTCCAGGCACTTAAGAGACTCGGGAGATTGGCACTTGCACGTTTCGGTTTTCCGAGGTCTGGACAGTCTCTGGGGACGCTTCGAGTTGGACCTGTTCGCTTCACGTCTGAACACTCAACTCCCGGCGTTTTACAGCTGGAGGCCAGACCCGGCAGCAGTAGCGACGGACGCCTTTCTCCAAGACTGGCCTCCGGGACGCCTGTATGCCTTCCCACCGTTCAACATGATCGCTCGCACGATATCGAAGTTGGTCCGGCACGATTGCTGCCTGGTACTGATCACACCTCTTTGGAGGTCCCGTCCTTGGTTCCCACGCTTGATGGAGTTGTCGATAGACTACCCCAGACTGATTCCGAGCTTCCAGGATCTTCTCCTGGACCCGGATGGGAACTCGCACGAGCTGGTGCTCCGACATCAGCTACCTCTGATAGCGTGGCTCCTTTCAGGGGTACCTGGGTTGTCCCGAACGTTTCGCGGGCGACTCTGCAACTCCTCGATAACGCTTGGGCTCCAGGTACGCGATCGGCATACCGCTCTTCATGGGGCTCATGGTCTAGTTGGTGCATGGAACGGGCAGTGGATCCCGTATCTGCCCCTCTCCATCTAATTCTGGAATACCTCACTTTTCTGTTTGATTCGGGCAAGGCGTATCGAACTATCAACCTTTTTCGTTCCGCTATATCGGCTGGACATGTTGGTTTGGATGGTTCGCCCGTGGGCAGACACCCCTTCGTGTGTCGCCTGCTCAAGGGCATTCGCCTCGCCCGTCCGCCCAAGGCTCGTTTCTCTGCCTTTTGGGACGTTAACATTATGCTTCAGTTTCTATCTTCCTGGTACCCGAACCAGGGACTGACCCTTAAGCAACTGTCTTCCAAGTTGGTTATGTTGCTTTGTTTGGTTTCATGTAAACGGGTTTCTGATGTTAGGGCCCTCGATTGGGACGCCGTTACCTTCTCCCCTGAAGGTGTGACTTTTAATATTTCCAGACGGACTAAATCTGCATCAAGGTCTTTCGTATACCCTAGATTCCAAGGGTGTCCGGCACTCTGTCCAGTGGAGTGTTTAAAGGTCTATTTGGAGGTGACTCGACCTCTTCGCTCACTAGACCTACGACCTTTACTCATTTCTTTTCGTACCCCGCATCGACCTGTGGCGACACCGACCCTGGCACGTTGGGTGCGTTGGCTGTTGTCTATGGCTGGTATAGACACGTCTATCTTTACACCCCATTCGGTGAGGGGTGCTATGGCTTCCAAGGCTTCGACAGTCGGCTGTCGTCTGGAGGACATCATGCGTGCAGCGGATTGGTCTCGAGAGTCGACCTTCCGTGACTTCTACTTCAGACCTATTGAACACATCGCATCTCAGGTGATAGCACAGCTTTGAACTTGCATAATATGAGCCTCCGTGTCTTTAATAAAATTCCCAGATTTTACTATTAACATGACGTAAAGTCATGATTTTATTAAAGACACGGAGGCGAGTATTATTCCCTCCCACCCTCCCGGTGTGGGGTATGGAGCGAGATGCGATTTGGCGTGTTCAGGTATGTTGGGTTTGACCTGCCTTGGATGTACTTCATATGGTGTGTTACATATACTAATTAATTATGTCTATTATATTTTTCAGGTTTCATTCCTTAACCTTATGACAGGTCACTAGTTTCGTATTGGTAAGTCTACAGTTTGGAGTTTGGTTATTACCATATTTCTCTCTCTTTTTTAGCTTGAAATTGTCGGTTTGTTCCAGTTCCCGGTTTTGACCAAGCAGGATATCGTTCTTCTTACCTGGTCTTCGGTTTTCGCAAGAAAGAGGGGGATTGTGGGAGACACAGGCCTTATATAGTCACTTCCTCTGTTATGTGATTGGTTGCCTGTGTATCTATACAGTTTTTTCTTTCATTTTTGATATATTTATATTCCTCTATCTTTGCTGCTGAGGAAATAAAGAAAGAGTTATGCATAATACTCGCCTCCGTGTCTTTAATAAAATCATGACTTTACGTCATGTTAATAGTAAAATCTGGGAATTTTTTAGACGACAGTATAAATGAAACAAAATTGCTCTGCAGAAAAAAATCCTTTGAGCCCATCTGCTTCCAAAAATACCTTTATGTCACCATCTTTAAAAACATATAATACAAACAAGAACCGGTGGCAAGACCACAATGCTGGAGAATAGACCACTCAATTCTAGTTTCACCCAATTTAGTATTGCTAACATACTCTCTAAACAGGTTCCTCCACTGTAATTTTTTACTTCAATTTTGACTATGTGATGACCCTAAATAACGGTTAGAAAAGCAGTGACCATAGTCAAGATATTATGACGTAAAATTATTTCTTTTTAACAATCTGAGTGGCAGATATATCAATATTGCATTGATTAGCACTCAGACTTTAAAAGAGAAATAGATACATTTAAATATTAAGGGCCATAATCACTCATTTAAATCTTCAAAACAGAGAAAATCAGAATGGAATTCCTGATTAAACTAAACAGTTTGCTCATCAAACGGCCCTTCTTCTGGCTCAGCAGACATAAATGCAGATGTCTTGCAGGTATTTTGGCAAATTCACTCTACCCTGAAATGTGGCTCCACCGTCATGTGGGGTTATTGGCTGAACTCTGCCTGAACCTGTCCAGCATATCATTTACAGTACACACAAACAATTGTGCTAAGATCACCTGCTTCAGACAGAGGGTTCAAAGTAAGTTCGAGTCCCCGCACACCTTCTTTTCTCCCCTTACAGTACATTTCCTGAACACAACAAAACCTAGCCAGTCACTTCAAACTAGCTGGTGCAGAAATGGTTTATAGGATGAATTCAGGAAACTGTTACGTTTTGTTTTTTTCCCATAGCTATATGAATAAATAAAATTAAACAATTAATTTTTTTCCCAGAGTGCAATACATAGGGTAAAGGAGCATGAAATGAAAGCACAAGGCAGTATGGGATTTTCCATTTCGCACCAATATTTAATATTTGCTAGCTGTATCTTAATTTTGTTTTTTTTAAGTTTATAATTTATTAAATTTTAGCACACACGAGCCATAAATTAATATTTAGCTATGAGATGTGCCTTTACCTTTGTCTCATTTAAATTTATATTCAACGCTAGGCAGTCAAGGTACAACTTGACATGTGATGCAGTGCAAGCACATAGTGGTACACGCTTTTATGAAAGGATGCCCAAGAGTATGCATCATTGTAGCTAGAAGATAGAGCGTGAAAGCGAGCTTGGAATCTGTCAGCAAAAATTTGGCATAACTTACAATTAGTAGAGGTGTGTTTTATTCTATGTGTTTTACATTTTTTATTAATTTAAACCTATGCTCGCTCGCTCTCGAATTAATGAAAGCTCCTATTAGGGAAAAGGGAAGAACATACTTTACAAAATATCCTACAGTTCTTTTAGAAACATAGTTATGCAAACATTAACTGTGGGCATTATTACTTATAATACTTATTGTGAAAATCTATTGTGCATTCACATATAGGGACATGTGCAAAATAAAATGAAATAAAAAGTATCTCCCACAGCCACACCATAGGACTGCTCCCAAAATACTAAATACATTTACAAAAAAAGAGGCCAAATCATGACTAATGAACAAAAAACGTACAAATGTAGTGTGTAGAAGTGTACAGACATACATAGGAATAAAGTTTGTCTCTGAGCTTCTGGCTTTTGCAGCCTATTGACTTGGATCTGTCCACTTTAAGAAAGGCTCTACAACCAAATGCCTTATTTCCCAACAATTTAGTAACAGCTCCACTTCTTTTGTAGATATTCAATCATGCAGGATTACACCATGCCATACATGATTCCAAATAAACTGGTATGGATGCATTATAAAAACAGGGACAATCAACCTGTGCAATTTTACCACCATGTGCTATTATGCAAAATATAGCCTTTTGTGTTCGTAAATTTATGAAAGTTGATGGGAAAAAATTGTGCTCCTAGTACTTTTCCTGTATCTTCAACATCACTTTTGTTAGAATGGCTGTAGTGAGTGCATTTTACTATATTCACTACTCTGTACATGTAGATTTTATACCTAGAAATAGAGGTGAGCCACTCTTTTGAATAATGTTATTTGCAAAAAAATAAATAAAAACAAAACAAAACACAATAATGACCAGAACGAAATGCTACTCACACTCGTGATAATACATAAAGACGTCAAACCAATTTCAGGCTTGACTGATTAAAATTTGCTAAAGTGAATATTTGTAATACAACACTGTACTGAATCTAATTGCGAGTCATTCATTTTGGAATTCCAGGACTTGTTTCAAAGGGTTGAGTGCATGCATGGATAGAACAAAATTCAGACAAATGCCAAGTGTTGCCAGATAGTCTGCCAAAAAACTGGTTGCTGCATATGATATTCTTAGGAAAAAAATGAAATTGCAAATTAAAATAATAATAATAAAAATAAAAAAATAAATAAAAAAAAATAATATATATATATATATATATATATATATATATATATATATATATATAAATAAATATATACAAAGAGTCCTTGCACGCAGACTAACCAGCCTTGTAAATGCCGGATGCACAAAGGCCTGGGTCAAAAATAAATATATTTCGAAAAAATCTTTATTGAAGTATTTCCATAAAAAGGATAGACGTTTCAGCCCTCCTTCCGGGCTTTTATCAGGATGTCGATACTTTTTTATGGTAATACTTCAATAAAGATTTAAGATTTTAACATCACAAAAGACCATGAGTGCAAGCCATTTTTTCAATATGTATATATGTGTGTGTGTGTGTGTATATATATATATTTAATAATACTAAAATGTTTTAAAAGAAAAGATCAATTGTAAAGTATACATTTACTGAGATTTGAGAAATCTTGGAAAGAGACACTCGAAATTGGCAGCCAGACAAAAGATTATGTCTCAGATTTTAGATTTCCAGTTTTCAGTAAATTAGATACTTCTGGTATTTGGCAGCTGATGGTAACAAGGAAAAGTCCAAAACTAGGTACATTTAATTCTCCATTTGGATGAGATAAATCATAAAATTATACATCTGATTTGAAAACTTATGAAGGGAATCAGACTTTTTGGCAGTAATCGGAGTCTTAAGCAGAGGTGGATCAATTTGTAAGGATTATTGTGCTAGCTATGACATGTTTGGTTATCACACTGCTTATATATCACCATCTTCACTTGTTGGGGAGAGCATGGGTGATTTCCAAAGTCACATTCCTGGTCACTTGCTAGTCGAGTGCCCCTCTCTGGCTCCATTTTTGTAGCATTGTTAAGTAAAGTATTTAAATAAAGAACTAGCAAATTAGATGGAATAAGGAGAGCTTGAGGTTGAACTTGAAACTAGCAATATAGCATAAAAGTAATTTCTTCCAGGTGTGTGGATGCCTTTCCCCCCCCCAATTTAACAACTTGTATCACACACAATCAGATGTGGAAAATATTCAAAAAGCAGCCAACATATGGATTGATTTAGAGTTGTATTTCTTTTTGAAAATAAAATCATTTCAATAGCTGCCAGTGTATTATTGTTCATCCAATGAAGCCATATCTTTGTACCTCACAGAAAACAAGAGAACTTGCGATGGTAACCACTATTCAATAACCAACTGAGGGTACTGAAACTCTTGAAAATGCCTGATTTCCCAGAATTTTTTTTTATGACAAAACACATTAGGTCTAGGCACGCTCTAGCCTGTCTCCCCAATGAAACAAATAGGAATGCTGCCTTAGAACAAACTGCAGGCATTCAGTAACTCAGCTGTGATCACTGGGATTGTTGTTCTCTGGTATTGTAGTACAAAAGGCCATGAAACCAAACACTATAATAAACATATTCAGTATTATCAAGAGCCCATAATATTTATGAAACAACCAAATGTCTCTCTTACCATTCATCAGAGAACCAATGGGAGGGAACCCCTCCACTAACTGCAGTGGGCACAAATCTGTTCCTTACCTACAACACAACTAGTGGACGGGGCACCTAGGATGAGAGGACTGGTCTTCTTTGACCCATGGTAAATTGATTGTGATACAGTAACTGGGCACAGAGTCTTGGTGTCACGATTCGGGGAACCAAACACGCCAACACACACACACACAAAGTGCAGTACCGGACCTTAGAGTGGCCGGGCTAAGCACACAAAGAATAGTCAGGAAACAAGCCGAGTAAAGGGGAACCAGAAGACAGAATAACGATAGACAAGCCGAGGTCAAAGGGTAGGAGAAAGTCACAAAGTCGGATAAACAAGCCAGAGAGTACGTAACCAGAAACACAAGTTCAGTAGTAATACTAGCAAGTAAAGACCACAACAGGGCGGAGAGGAACAGGAAAGGTAAGTATTTCAATCCATAGGTTAATTCTGATTGAATAATTTTCAATCAGAATTAACAATCACACGTAGGAGATATCTAAACCTCCCACTGTGATTGAGGCACTGTGCCTTTAACGCCAGGTCAGGTGACTGACCCCGGCGTTTGTTAAAATGGGCGGTCTCCCAGCGTGCAGCGTCATGCATGCTGCCGCTGGGTGACACAGAGGAAAACGCGGGCGGCATCCGTGGCTGGGAGGATGCAGCCCGCCGAGCGCACGCCAGGAAGGGGACCGCGGACGGCTGGAGGGTGAGTGCGCGAGCGGACTGCAACCTCCCCTCGCAGCCGCCCGCGGGACCCTGACACTTGGAGACCCTCATCCCATGGCAGTTAGGGATTGGTGGATTATGGACAGGGGTTTCATCAGGCTCTAGTCAGCTATGTTAGACCACACATCTCTTAACAAAAATAAAAGAAGAGGGCGGTATAAGGGATTGCTTTCTACTTTTGGATAGGTTAACGTTTCCTGTTTTTCCCTGGATAATAGGGGATCCATGTGCACACAAATTGTCTATTGTACATCAGATCGAGTAAGAGAAAGGGTCAACATTATTATTTATTTCTAAGGACGGAAAAGGTCTTTAGAATTAGAAGAAGGTTCTTTTACAACAAGCATGTCAAACTCAGGCTATCACGGGCCAAAGAAACAAGGTTTACGTCCATGTGGTCTGCAAAATAAAGAGTTCAACCTACAGCAACTCAAACTAATTACTCATATCATTCTCATGCAAACAATATGTAATCCTGGGTGTGTGTGTGTATGTGTGTATGTGTGTATATATATATATCTATATATGCAAAAAATATAATTTAGGCACTCACCCCTGAAGAGTTCCAAATAAATCTTGCCTTTGGGGCATCCAACGTCCCAAATATACATCAAGCGATAAACTGGAGCACTCAAAAGGACTTTTCTATAGTGTATTTATTGTGAAAAAAAGTTTACAGCAAAGTGTAAAACATCTTAATCGACGTTTCGACCCCTCAGGACCCTGAGGGGTCGAAACGTCGATTAAGATGTTTTACACTTTGCTGTAAACTTTTTTTCACAATAAATACACTATAGAGAAGTCCTTTTGAGTGCTCCAGTTTATCGCTTGAGATAGATATATATATATATATATATATATATATATAATTTACTCAAAAGCTTCACTTTTGTTACTTACTATGCCCCCGTAATCTAATACACAGTCTCCTGCGGCCGACCCCCCCCACTCCGACAATTTAATACACTGCCTCCCTTTCCCCCACCAATGAAATACATTGCCCCCTTTCCACCACTCTAATATACTGTCCCCTTCCTCCCACCACTCTCATACACTGTCTCCCCTTTCCCACCACTCTAATACACTGCTCCCTCCCCCAATGTAATACACTGCATCCCCCCTCACTTAATACACTGCTCCACTTCCATCCACCCAATTTAATACACTGCCCTCCCACCAATTTAATAAACTGCTTCCTTCACTCTAATACACTGCTGCCCTTTCTCCACCCAATTTAATACACTGCCCGCCCCAATTTAATACACTACAGGAAAGTTTCCCCAAGCCCTTCTTCCCCTACCTTAAGCCGTCTTCCAGGATAGCTCTGCACAATCTCTGCTCAAGCAGGCTGCATGCTCCTCTGGCACTGCAAGCACGCAGCTAGTCACTCTGCGCACTGTACCGCTGCCGCACAGTCGCCGGATATGACTCCATATGCACTATGCGCATATCTGGCGGCCGGCATGGAAGAATGCTTTGTGCAAAATTTCCCGGTAGGCTATTCTGGCCCTGGGCTGCAAAGATACTTATTGTAGGCCGCACGTTTGACATGCTTGTTTTACAGACAGGCAGTCTGAAATGCACTGTAAAATTATGTACTGTCAGATTCAGTCAGTGATTTTCAAAAAATATTGGATACCTTTCAAGGAAATACAAGCATGTAAGGTTATAATAACGTTTAGTGTAGATAATGTTGATTTAGGGAAAAGTAAAATTGCCTACGGAATCAAGAAAAAAGTTTACCACTTTGAGACAAAATTTTAAAGAGTATTTCTAAAGTTTTTTTTTTTTTTTTAAGCCTTTTCAAGAACAGCAAATGTGGGTGCTTAAAACTTTTAACTCAATGATCTTTCATTCTTTCTAACTAGCTATGTAACAAAGTGTAAAAGGTAGTAAGTTCATCTCACCACACAGTGAATCACAGCTGTATATGAGCTGTTGGCTAGTCCCCATATTCATTGTGTGTTTGTTTTAGTGGGAGTGAGAATGTGAAGAAGTATGCATATTTAATTTAAAAAAAAAAAGACTTATGTAAACAAAGTTCTTTGCAGGAAAACCACTACTGTAAAAACTAATCCTTAGTAAAACTGAATGACATTACTATATGCTGAAATAAGGATAAATGGCCTTCTTTTACACATTAAACACAGAGTTAGTTGTGGTGAACTGAGAATGGACCAGTAAATTAAAGCAAAAGTAAGCGCTGGTAAAACTCGACAATTCATCTATTGTGCCTTAAATGTTGCAATAATGCTGTCAATATACCATAAATTACTAATAACTAAAAGGGCCCTCTAAGCAGTATAACTACTACAGTCTACTATAGTGATGATGGTGCCTGGAGTTTCCCTGTGCTGTACCACGATTGGACACTTACCACTAACTTCAGATGTTATGGACTACATCTCCGCTGATGCTTTGCCAGGATTATGGCTGTAAGAGCATTATGGGAGATGCAGTCCTCAACATCTGGAGTGCAGAAAGTGGTCTACCTCTGCCATAGGCATCTGAAAGTGGGTGTTCTCATTCTGCTTTGGCTGACACTATTGGTCAATGCATAAGATGATATCTTCAACTGACACTCTCCCCTTATTCATTGGTTGACTGTCAATGGCCGGCCTCAGCCGTATAAAGGAACACTATAACCACTTAACTGTCCGACTCCTGACAACGGGAAAATGACAAGGTACTCCCGGCAACATCATCATTATGGAAAGCTATAGTGGCTGTGGTGCCCTTTTCATATGGCTGTTTCTGGAATTATTCAACCATTTAAATAGCAAACTCAATTAGCACCAGAGCAGTGAATAAGGAAAGAAATTTAACATATATAAAATAATTTCAGTTATTTATGCATGTAACATGGTTTTAATTGTGAGAAAAAGGTGCTGTTGCATATTGTAGTTACAATATTTGTCTAATATATACTGCATAAAAAAACTATATATATATATATATATATATATATTTTTTTTTTAAACCAAAGTCACATTTTAAGAACAGTTGCGCGAACTGCAAACATTTAAATATCTACGACAGGTCGGTAGGAGGCAACCTGGCCTACGTTTGTTCTATTTTAATTTAGAGACTTTAATGTATTAATTCTGTTGCTCTCCTTGTTGTTAACAGCTGTGCATGACTGATCCATAAGTCTGGCTTTAAAAGGCCATGGTTTTGATTGCAAGCAACCACAATCACCTGCTCTATTCAGTCTACGTATTAGAATTGCTGTTGGAAATCACATTCCCTTCTTGTATTTTTATACAGCCTGTTTGATTGATAGCCTGTGTGCAATCTATGATTACTGGTGTATTGTTTGGCCTCCTTGTACAATCTTGTCATGTCTTTAGAGTTATACTGTTCCTTGCTGTCTGCTACTAAAACACAAACTTTTCTGCACCCTATGCTCATGGAATGCATAGAGCTTCAAAGTGCCCCAAGTATGGTTTTGAATTAGTGCTTAAAGAAAATAGGGTGTCTGTTGTGAATTCAGATTCCCTGTGCTACTTTAGAACAGGGATGTCCAATCTGTCCATGGCCTCTTTTTGGGGCTACATTCCCCATAATTCTATGTTGCAACATATATTTATTATGTGCTGCGCAAAGTCTAACTACATATAGAACTAGACAAATGTGGAAAAACACATCCAATTAAAAAGTAGAGACATGTCAATCCAACACAGGTGTGGTAAAGGTTGATTCTATTTCTGAACATAGAGTACAAGGTGAGTATACAATTGGGTGTCCAGAAAAGAAGCAATAAAACAAGAAAAATCAATTTCACCTGGATGATACAAGACAAGAACAACCTCAAAAAGGTGGAAAGGAGAAACTGACTACCTAGTAACTGTCATTTGGGATGACGGTAAGGAGAACCATCTGTAATGTAAAGGACATTGGGGCAATTATCATGGAAACCAGCAGAGACTTGGAAAACACAATGACCCCACAATGTAAACTAAAAAAAGGTTTCCCTGAATGCACCCTTCTAGCTTAATCAGCCTTATAGACAGTCATTGGCAACAGGCTGTGCATGATATCAGGTGGCAATCACTGTGTGAGTGAGCAGCAAATTATGATTCATCAAGAGATTGGGATTGTGATCAAACAGTCCAGAGTGCTCACAGAACATTCTTTTTGGCAATTTCCATATTCACACATAGGCTTTGACTTAATATTGTTGGATAAGCTTTCCACATGATTTTTTCGAAACACTTTTAAAAGGACTTATTTGAGAGTTTCGCTGCCACTGGGCTCTGGAGCAGTGGACACGTGCTCTGTGGAGTGACAAATCACACTTCACTGTTTGGCAGTCTGATAGATGAGTTTGGGTTTGGCAGATACCAGAAGAACATTACTGCCTGACTGCATTGTGCCAACTGTAACCGGTGGAGGAGGGATCATGGTAAGGGGCTGTTTCTCAGGGGTGGGGCTGTGCTAGGCCCCTTACTTCCAGGGGAGGGAAATCTTAAATCTTCAGCATAAATATATTTTGGAAAAGTTTGGGGAAGGCCCTTTTCTATTAGAACATGACTGTGGTTGGAATGAGCTTTGTGTGAAAGAACTTGATTGGCCCACACAACCCCATCGAACACCTTTGGGATGAACTGGTACAGAAATTGCGAGCCAGGCCTTAATTATCAGGGCCTTACCTCACAAATGCTCTACTGGATCAATGGGCAAAATATCCCACAGAAACACTCCAAAATCTTGTGGAAAGATTTCCCAGAAGAGTGGAAGCTGTTATAGCTGCAAAGAGTGGACCAACTACATATTAATGTCTATGTATTAATAATGTGATGCCATAAAAGTGCCTGCTGGTGTAATGGTCAGGTGTCCCAATACTTTTGTCAGTATAGTGTAGCTTTCATATGCCTTAGATTGTTGCTGTGTTGAGCAACACAACAGAAATTAATATAAAAAAAAAAAAGTGAGCTATTGGGGGAACAAAAACCAGTGTAAATAAAGAGAGAGATGAATGGGTTATTGTTTTATTGTTATAGCAATGTAATTATGCAGTATATTATTTTCTAAAAGTCACTTTCAAAGATGTTTCCTGCATATTCTCCATGTGCTTCACCGTGTGCTTTGCCAAGATTAAGTTCTCGGCCAATGCTGTACTTGAGGCAAGACAATCTCTCAATGGAAAGCCCTAAGGTCACGGCTAAGCATTTTATGCTGTCCTGTACGACACAATCTTTATGAACAAAGACAAATTTTTAAATGGTTTCACACAAAGCAGAAATTAAAGGGTCTATATATCTGAAGACACAGGTTATGCAAATTCAGAATGTTGAAAATATCTATAATATATGTGTATTTTGACAGTTGTGTTTTCAATAAGATCATTTTTTAATAACGTGCTTCTTTGATTTGATATATTTCAAGACTCTTGGACAAGACTCTATATATTTTGGCAACATGTATCTACAATGAGGAACTAATCAAAGGCTAGCAATATAAGTTTCAACTTAAAGGGAAGCTATTGTGGTTTTATTTTACAGCTGTATCCTGCCATGTGAAATGTAATTTTATTTATCCCCATTATAAGATCATATAAACCTTAATTTGCATTGGAAATTTCAGTGTGGTAATATTTCCATAATTCCACAAATAAAACAAACAAAAAAGACATGTAAAACTCTATTTGCATCCAACAGTAATTATCGTAAATCAAACAGTTATACTGTAAAATAAAATCTGGGGAGAGCAAATTAAAACAACTTTGGAAAAGGGGGTGTGGGAGTGCAAACTGAGCTAGATTTTCTTTCTTTTGTTTTTTTTTTTTTACAGGAAAATTTCTATGACCTAGCTTAGAGTGTGTTTTCTAACAAATAACATTAGAGAAAGATACTCTAAGCACAACAAATGCCAGGCATTTAAACTATGAACAAGAGTTTATGGATAAACAAGGTAAGGGAACGGGAATTAAAATATATATTAAAAAATATTTCACAGACATGCTATAAACTCTAATTCAAACTGGGTCAAAATTGTTGTAGGTGTGTGGCTAGAGGTGAGGCATTATCAATAAATGTAGGTAGCAAAAACATAGGGACATATGTGTAAATATTCCATTGATTTTCACATTAATTGCTCAGTGAAAGTTGGATATTACTGTGAGTTATATTGTTGTGGAACTTGGTGATACATTTTTATACTGTATTTTACTTTTTCTGTTAATCTTTGTGAGTCCCTCATATACACATGTGGCTAACCTAATATATGACATATGACACTGGGATGCAACATTCCAATCACCATACCCACTACAAATTGCCAGGTGTATAGTTTGATAACTTGCCAGGCGTCCTTTTGCTGCATTTGCCCTTCTCTTTTCAGAGGATTTTCATCAAGGATGGCCAACACAATACACCTATTGACTGAGAACACTCATTTGACACTCTCACCCAATGAGTGTAGCCCTGAGCTAACCGGATTCTTCTGTAGTAGAATCCCGGAACCAGAGAATGCGGTCATGGATGCCTAACGGAACCCAAGTTGTCAATCCATTCTAAAACCGTTTGACAAACTACACTGAAATGGCACTGGGATACTCCTGGTACTCTAACCACTACATCTATTTGTGTAAATAGTTTTATTCATGCTTGTTCATTTATGCAGCATAGACTGGAATGACCTAGTATGGGAAATGGTGGTAAGGGAAACCATACAACCATGTATTGAAATACTTGTGTCACCATTTCCTCTTGAGGGAGAAGATAATGAAAATAGGGGTTTTTAAATATGGCACACAAAAATAATTTGTTGATTTGTGCCTGATGTATATCAAGTGCCTTTTGTACCACAGGTTCCTGGCATTACCCTTTAGAAATATACAGATTTGGCATAAATTTATAATGTGGTCAAATCCAGAGAAAGCTTTGCCAAACCAATTTGCCATATCCTGAAATAGGATCGTAACATCTAAAGTGGTCCATGAAGGCCACAAACCTTCATAAACATAGCCTGTCTCTCAGTAAAAATAACTTAAGTAAAATGACAGAAAAAAAGCTGTCATTAAAACAACAAAAAAATCCAACCTTTTGAACCTTTATTAGAGGCCACGTATATCAATGTATTTTGAAGCTTTTTTTTATAGCCACAATAAACTTAATGCCAGTCACATATACACTATAAATATAGCTTTGAATGCTTATTTCAATGGCATTCTTGTGAAAGGGAAACTAAAGACCCTTTGTTGCTTTGAATAAAATGGGTTTAATGCAAAATTTACTTGATTAAAGTTTTCTTTTTTAATTAAACAAGAAAACTATTTGAGAAGATGGTATCTCAATGGATAAGTAGCAAGCTGGATGACTACAAAAAAAAAAAAAAAAGTATTAAAAGGACAAATACAGGACGCACTAAAAAGTACAAAAAAGTATATTTTATATCCAATAAATCAAATGTAAAATGATATTTCCTTCGCAACACCCCTTGTTGAAAGCAAATCTACAGGACTCTACTGCCTCTGCATTGCAATTGCAGTGAGCAAGGAGTGGCTGCGATTTCTCAACTAATACTGTTTCAACTGTTGTTCCCTATGGGAGCATTGAGCATAGCTAAGAAACCTATACATCTCAGCACCTAGCTTTCTACTGAAAGCTGTACACATCATGGCTGCAAGTACTTCATTAATGAAATGCTTGAATGAAAATACGAACGCAGTTGACTACAGTCCTCAATTTAATTGATGTTTTCTCATGAATAAAAGTACTGGCAGGAGAACATGGGTCAGCCTGCGGTTAATGATTTTAGAGTTTGAGTTGAGTTCTCCCAGTACAATCTCATACTGTACATTCATGGGTGTAGAGTATTTTCTAAAACATACTACCAATGTTGTATATGCATTCCCATACAGAACATGGCCTAGGCCAGCCTCTATTGTAAAGGACCATAAGATCCATGAAACGCAATAAGTGAGAACTGCATTGATTGTCAGTCACTTCAGGACTACATTTTACGGTGAGCCTCCCCATGAGGTTGTGAAACGCCGAAGTCAGATTTTACCATTTTCGGCATCCGTGCAGGAGGTCTGACTCCATTAACTGCAATAGAAGTGATCGATTTTGTGCTAGGTTGTTTGCCAAGACTCCCACACTACGGGCTTAACTCACTTCCATTAGCCTGGGAGGAACACTGAGTTTGTGCTTCTCGGGAAGTCAGAGATTCATCCCATTGTTTCTGTGAGTGCTTTACAACTTTGCTATTTGTCATTTTTTTTACCTACTTGCTTTGAGACAGCCATTGATTTAGAGACTATTTTGGCTTCCTTTGCATTTGATCTGTTTAGACTTTGTATTTTCAGCAAACTGGGACCGTACATATGTGGTCTTAGTCTCTTGCCATTTGGGGTTACTGCACTAAATAGTGCACCATATAACTTAGCAGTAGCACTTTTCTTGGCTCCTGTCTATATTACAGGTTTGCCACCTACTACCAGTACTACAGAGTGGACTCTGCTGTGTTGAGAGACTGTTGCCTTATTTTGTCTTTTTAGTATATTTTCATTGTATCTTTTTGATTATTATGCATCTTTGCACTGGTTTATTCTGAGATTTTCTACAATGCCTTTAGTATTGGTTTGCTTTTCATTGCCAAGTTTTATTGTTTATAGTAGTTTAATAAATATTTTTTTATCAAACTATATTTTAATTATCAATCCTAACTCAGCTCGTTCTGTTCCTGGTCTTTTTACTTGGTATTTTCTTCACCTTGTATTTGTATATTTGTATAGCATCCAAATGTATTGTCTACTTCTAAAACCAATTAAGGGCAAGTTGTAACCCCTAAAATGAATGCAGGACATAAATGGAAAACACAAGGCTAACTAACCTTCACAATTTCAATGCTACAACAGAAAGTAAACTACATGGTAAATGAGTTATGTTGTGCATTCCTTATTCAAATATTCAAAAATAAAGAGTAACACTTTTATATTACACGTAGATTGTTCTAACAATGATAATTTAAAAAACGTTCTATTTCCAGACCATTTTGCCATTGTAAATGTTTGTACTTTGTTTGACTCGACACTGGAATTTCGAAAGTGGTTTAGTCTTTCCGCTGAGCTGTGTTTGTGACTTGAAATGCTATTTATGTTAAAAAAAATAATAATCTTGTGTGACATTTTGTAGGCCCTGTGGGTACCTTATAAATCAATCTGCAAAATACAAAAAAAAATAAAATAAAAAAAGCCTGGCAACTACCTTTTCTCAGAAAAAAAAAAATCATTGTGGCCTAACAAATAGCAACCAGAGCCAGCAGAAAGTCATTTGGAAAAGTAATAGAATTTGATTCCAAACCACACATAGCTAAAGAATGAATAAATACCCCAGAGGGTTATGGGGCTCCATTGCCAAAAGAAATTGAAACACTTTGTTGTCCTCTATTTCCCACTTGCCTACAGAATTCTTTTTTTTACTTAATGCATGTGTGTGGTAAATAATTATATAGATTATCAGTCATGAGTGAAACCACAGTCTATGAAATGTCTTTTATATTTCATATATTTATATATATATATTTATGTAGACGCATAGAAAACCTGGCCATCATAGTTGGGAACTTGCCCAGTACTAGTCTCCTGGAGATTTTCCCCTTCTTACGAACGGGGGAAGAAAGGAAATGGGCCCAGACAATGAAGAGGATAACCCAATTGGAAAATGGATGAATTAGTCAGAAAAAAAAAAAAAAAGCCAGTCCCACTTGTACCTTTTCCCTTCCAAAAAAACAAAAACAAAAAATAACCCATACAACAAAACAAAGAAAATACAATAACACTCTCTGACATAGAGTCTCCAAGTATGACCGTGCCAGACATTTTAGCACCTTCATGATGTTGGAGGCCAATTTTATTAGAACATTTTTCAAAGAGATGTGAAAGAAAAAATAAATTCCTCCCTCTCATTTCTCCAGCTGTAATTTGGCTATTATAGGCCAAGTTTATAATGCTCCCTACTCTGTTCACGTGGCTTCGGGAATGAATAGAAACCGCTCTAAAGTACTCCCATTGAAGTAAATGGTAATGGTTAAACTGGAACATATCCCATCATTATTATTATTATTATTTATAGAGAAAGCATTTGTCATTCATGTGTGCACAGTGCTTCTCCTATTTTCAATGAATATCACAGCCCCTTCTTTGTTTAAGTAAACATTATGGGAGGAAGGCCATAACCGGGAAATTAGCTACAGGAACATCTTCTTAAGCAGGGATATTCATATTTTGCTTTAGTCATTTATATCTGTTCATTAAATGCTTTATCTATGTTCCTTTAGTCTAAACATGTAATAATACATTAAAGGAGCACTAAAGTGCCAGGAAAACAAACTCGGGTTATTAGGTCCCTCCCTCCCTTCCACTAGGCTAAAGGGGTTAAAACCCCTTCAGCTACTTACCTTAATCAAGCGCTGGGCTCCCTTGGCGCTAGTGGCTTCTCCACCTGCCGACGTAATCCCCAAAATGCACATGCGTGGCCAGAGCCGCACGCACATTCAAACCGCCCATAGGAAAGCATTACTCAATGCTTTCCTATGGACGTCCAGCATGTCCTCAAAGCGATTTTCTGGATTAACCCTAAATGTAAAAAAGCAGTTTTTCTGAATTGAGCTGAAATGGTCTGGGTGCCTATAATGGTCCTTTAATAGGGTATTCGTTTAATTCACGTAACACTGTATTTTGTCCTAATGGATATTGGTTAAATGACTTTATTCCAACAGGAATGGCAATTTTCATATCACTATAATTAATTCTGGTCAGAATTCGGTCAGCATGTCAAATTTGCACCAAATAGATGGATGCATTTGGTGTCTGGTTAAAAATCAGTGCTTTTTGCATGTAAACCCTACACAAAGTATAAGTTACATAGCTAAAAACCCTCTGCGCTTTATGGCTTAATCATTGGTGGCTGGCCAGTTCTTGCTAGCCAGCCGCCACAATATAAAAAGTGTACAATTAATAATAAAAAAAGAGACAATATTTTTCATGACATCGATATTAATACAGGGTAAGATTTAAAGTCTCCCTTATGCTCCCAACTTCCAATGCCGCAAGAGGCTATTAGTCAATATAAATAATGCATTACGAACAACAGAAAGGAGACATTTATTACACCTCCCTTATACGAATATTAGGGTCATATTGACCTCTATATGTTTATTTTACTTTTTTATTTTACTATTCAATGTGTTGGCTGGCCAGCTGCCACATGTATAACCCTTGCACAGCAAATATTGAGAATCTGGGTCTGGACTGGGCCAATGGACACAGTTCTGTTCAGCTGAAAGAATAGTGTGAGCAAAGTTTGGATTTTGTGTTGGCTCTTTCGGAGTTTATTGAAATACCCTGTAATTTTAAAATGAGAAAAAAAATGAAATTAGATAGTCCTACTAACCTGTGTCCACTAAGGGTTGCAGTATCTCTCACCGCTTGGGCAGTTTCTGATGCAAAATCCAAAGCTCCAGCAACAGGCTTGGTCACTGTGCCAACCAAACCTTTCCCTAAGCCAGAAATGAATCCGCTCACGCCTCCTTCGTTTTTCACACCTTCTACTGTGGAGGTTATTACACTGGTCAGACCACCAATGATACCTGTGGGAGAAATAAAATAAACACAAAATCATGGTTTTATTATGGACAACATATAGAGCACAGGATGTTCAAAATGGATAAATAATATATGTTGCTGGAAAGGATGGTGAATGTGTCCTAAGTGTATCTGATCAAGGCTGACAGCATGCTGACCTAAAGAGCTACTAAGTTACCCTGTGACAGATCCCTTTTACAAAAGCATTTTATAAATAATGAAAATGTAATTATAGCTTGTGGTTAACATACCTTTTTAAAGTAAATAATCAAAGACTAGTATCTCCTGTATCTTCTCAACCAGGGTAGTTTAAAAATAAATACATACATAAGAAAAACAGTTGTAACTCTATAAAATGGAGACTATAGGCACTACAAGCACTTCATCTCACCAAAATGTTCATAGTGCCTAGAGTCCCTTGGTATGGTCCAACACTCTATTTTCGAGCAGTTTAACACTGAATCTGAGTCCCTGGCTTCCCATAACCAAACCAGTTCATACTTGAATGGGTGCTGTGATAGGCTAAAAGTGGTCAGCTGCTCAGGCTAATGAACACTAATTGGAGGATGGTGCCATGGAACTCAAGACAAATGTAGCCACTCCAGTGAGGTGGAGCACCAGTGCCTACAGTGTCCCTTTAAAGATGTATGATAAAACATGCATCACTGACAAAATAACCTACTCTACAAAAATGGTACTTTCATTATTTACAGTAATATTCATATACAGTTAATTAGCTACAAAAGTAAAAGACCAAAAAGATAGGCAGGATTTGTAGAACTATATTAAAACTTTATTGCAGCTCCCAAACTGGAGTCATGCTCCAGAAAGACCAGAAATCAGCATTTGGTTACAATGACTGCAAATAGGTTTCATTGTTAGCACATAATTTAATGTTTTTTTGTATAATGCAATGAAGAGACATTTGTGTTTGCAGCTTAATAAAAACACTACATATCGTACCATGAGCAAGTCCATGGATTCCAGCAACTAGATGCTCCCCACTGGTTGCTGCGTGGTATCGGATATATTCCCGTTCGGTCTGGTGCCGGATGTCCATAGTCTTTCCCAATCCGTCAGAAAGAGTTCCAGCAAACTAGTAAAAAAAAAAAATGCGGAAAAAAAATAAAATCTCTCTCTCTCTCTCTATATAAAAACAATTACATTTACATGTACATATTAAATTACAGAAAAAAAAATATATATATATACACACACACACACACAAAACTAAAAATGCATTTTATGTATTTTCCTTTGCAACATTTTTATGATTGCATTCTTTTTTTATATTTGTGAAGTCCTATTTATGGTTTGATTAAAGGGACGAGCATTTTGAATTCCATATGTGTACATTGATGAAGGTCCTCTCGTTAGGTTTGGCCTGTATGACAGCTCATTGCCGTGCTTAGAGGAAAACCATGTGAAGCTTTGTCCACTGCTCAAATCACGAGATCTCATATTTAAAGTGACATATCCTTTTTGTTCCAGCTCTCTAACCTATTTATGAGAGGTTTTATTTGTGATAATTATGGAAATGGACGATTAGGGACTGAGTTCTGGGTCCTTACTGTAGATCCAAGATGTATTGCCTGCAAAGCGGCAGTGCTGAAAGAAATCCTTGTTTTGACCAGTAACAGTTACAGTGAATATAGGCAGTCCTCTGTCAATTATATATGAAAAGGAATTACAGTTGGTATAGCAATGCAATATATAAAGTAGTTCCACGATACAGCAATGCCATACCTATCTGGCATATCCAACAGTTTTTTAAAGATCTGTCCACATGTTTAGAATATAGAGAAAATGTAAAACACAAAGTTGAGTAAAATATAAGGGACCATGAGAAGTGAGCAAACTGAATAAGTTTAGAGTTGTGTTTACCAAGGGACTTAAAAAGTCAAAGATCACACGGTTTTGAGTTTCAGAGCTATGGGACATCTTAAAAAAAAAAGTCCTCTACATGCCATATGTGGTCAGCATTGGCTCATAAGTCGAGTGTGTGGGCTCAGTAAGATATTAATTTAGTAATAAATGAAAATCCATATTAGAATACGCATATGTAAAGGGCTTAATAAGTCAGGATAAATTGCATCTAAATTTTATTCCTGATAAGATAGGAAATTAAGTTAAAACACAGCAGTACATGCAGCCTATCACATGGGTAATAATATTTACCCTGAAGGCCAGGTCCCCAACATTTTAAAGACGCGATAAAGGTGCAAGTTTGCCCACTATCATATACATAAAAAAAACAAAAAAAAAACAGAACAGGAGTAAAAAGAGGGCGGCATGAACCCAGGTAAATAGTAAGAGGAGAGAGCGGCTAATTGCCCTAGCCTGAAGATAATTCAATTTAAAACTTAAAGGACCACTATACGCACCCAGACCACTTCAGCTCAATGAAGTGGTTTGGGTGCCAGGTCCATCTAGGGTTAGCCCTGCAGCTGTAAACATAGCAGTTTCAGAGAAACGTCTATGTTTACATTAGGGTTAATCCAGCCTCTAGTGGTGGTCTCACTGACAGCCGCTAGTGGCGCATTCAATCACTGCTTTCGTATGGACTGATTGAATGCGCACGCGGCTCTTGCCGCGCATGCGGTGGATGACATTGGAAGAGGGAGGAGAGTCCCCAGTGCCGAAGGAAGCCCGGCACTGGAGAAAGGTAAGTGTTTAACTCCGGCGGGAGGGGGGCCATGAGGGTGGGGGAGAGTACCTATTAACACTATAGTGCCAGGAAAATTAGTTTGTTTTCCTGGCACTATAGTGGTCCTTTAACTTTTAATCATGAGTGGGCTAAGAGAACATACAGTTGTATGACCTTATGGTTTCACTAATTAACAGAAAATAGATTTGAATTGTAATATATTGATATATTACAATTCAGTCTATTTTCTGTTAATTAGTGAAACCATAAGGTCATACAACTGTATGTTCTCTTAGCCCACTCATGATTAAAAGTTACGTTTTAAATTGAATCATCTTCAGGCCAGGGCAATTAGCTGTTCTCTCCTCTCACTCTCCTCTATAATCACAATGGCTGAGATTTATGGGCAGAGCATATTTTTTTTTTCTTTAAAGCAAGGCACAGGTTGTTGTTTGCCCATACAGTAAAATTCACACTATGACCTCTATTTTACCTTTCTAAAAACTTACAGGAATGCTATTAAGAAACAAGGTTATCACTTTGTACACATATTTGGGAAGCTATAAAGCAAATAGTCTGTTCACATAAGTTATAGGTTCATGATAACAGGAGACAATTAATCTGTCCTCCCGCCCTTTTTGTGGATATATTTATATCCTTGTACTTCTATTGATTCCGCTTACTGGAGTCAATATGCTTTCATTCGTGATATGCAACACAAATTACGAGTACCTGTAATGGTTAATAAACATTATTTTAAATAAATAAAGGTGACATTTTATAAATACACTTTCTTTAACCCCTTCAGGACCGGACTGTTTTTGCGATGTTTGTACGTTAAAGACCAGAGCTATTTTAACACTTTTGTGGTGTTTGTGTTTAGCTGTAATTTTCCGCTCTCTCATTTACTGTTCCGATACAAATTATATATTGGTTTTTTTCAGGACAAAAAGGGCTTTCTTTACATACTATTATTTTTATCATGTCATAAAATTTAATTTTAAAAAAAATAATAAAATATGGTGAAAAATAAAAAAAAAACACACATTGTTTGACTTCTACTTAAAAAATCTTTTACTGATCTACAAAATCGAATGAAACAAACTGCTAAATAGATTCAAAATTTTGTCCTGAGTTTAAAAACACCCAGTGTTTACATGTTTTTTTTTTTTGCAAGTTATAGGGCTACAAGTACAAGTAGGAAATTGCTGTTTCAAAATGTACATTTTTCAAATGTATCAATAGTGAGATTGTAACACTTATGTCATAAATCTCCAAAAAACACCCCACATGTATACATTTTTCTTAAACTAGACAACCCAGGGTATTCATCTAAGAATATACGTTCTATGCAGCCATTTTACCACAAACCTTTGCCAAACTTTGCATAGGTAGTTTATTTTTAATTTTTTTTCACATACATTGCAATTCAGGTTTAAATTCACAGATTCTGTTAGGTGTCACTGCCAAAGAACACCCCAATATGTGTTCAGCAACATCTCCCGAGTACAGGGATACCCCCCATGAATAGGTGTGTCGGGTTGTTGGGGGGCTAAAAGGCCACATTTCGTAGGTGTACATATCAGTTTCCCAGCTTGGAATTTTGACATGTAGTCAACCTGCACGCATGTCCTATTTGGGACATTTTTGAAGCTGGCCAATGTATTTTACCCCCATCAAACCATATATTTTTGAAAAGTAGACACCCTATGGTATTTCACATGGTGGTATTTTAACACTTTCCATGCACTAATTATACCACCAGGCTTTGTCAAACATTGAGGTAGTAATTTCTTTTTGTTTTTTTTCACACACATTGTACTTTAGGCATGAATTAACAGATCCTGTTATGAGTCACTGCCAAACAACACCCCAATATGTTCAGCAACATCCGAGTACAGTGATACCCCCCATGTATAGGGTTGCTGGGTTGTTTGGGGGCCAAAAGGCAACAATCAGAACTTGTACATGTCAGTTTTTCAACTTGATATATGGGTATGCTTGGTCTATCTTCAGTTTGACATATTTTTGCACCCCCCCAGTTAATGTTACCATCATGAAAGTATATATAGTATATTTTTTTTATAAAGTAGACATCAAAGGTTATAGAAGATGGGGTGTTTGGACATCTTTCCCCCAACCATTTTGCCCCCCTAAAAAACAGAGAAAGTGTAGTGGTAATTTTTAAATTCCGGTTTTTATGCACACGTCATCTGGTTTTGGTCAGCTGGTTATGTGTTACTGACGGAAAACTTGTTAGACCAAATGTGCAGGTAGCAAATGTACTTTTAGCAGCAATCTTTAAACTGACTCCTGCAAATAGAATCTAACTGGAAATTTGGGGGAAGGAAACAGACTAACAAAAAATGACTGCTTTCCAAAGAAACAAAAAAATAAAATAAAAATTCAGGAACACTTCTTACAACTGTTCTGTGTAGTACAGCTTGAAACATGTTCCTACACACACTCCTGGTTTCGAAGGGCAATCAGGACAGTGAAAAGGGGTGTCTGTCCTTTTCCCGTTTTTAAAACAGACCCGGTAATGTTTCTGGGTTTTTTTTTTTTTTTCTAGCAGTTGGCGGTAACTTAAAAATAAAATGCCTGGACTCAGCTTGCACTGTTGTTGGAACTTGTCCATCTCGATAAATTGTTAAAGAAATTATTTTCAACTGAAATTGGAGAAAGTTGGTTTTCCCTGGATTATTTTTTTTAAAAAGCAAAAATGAGTTGTGGGTTGCTATTTGCATCAGATAGACAGCCACTTTTTTATACCATGCTTTGGTTTTTCGTAAAATAAGATATGGCTGCATCAGCTGATCAGCCAAATCAACAACCCCCCATGTACTTATTATACGCCCTGATGCAAACCGGTTTGGACTCTACTCTGCCCCGGACAGAGACATCTGACATGCGTTCGTCATGGATGGTGGTTAGCATGTTGACATCCTTTCTGTCCCTAAATTTTAGTGAAAGCACTTCAGCTTTGCAAAGTGCTTTACATTTGCCTTTTTTAATTTTGCCTCTATGAGAGATCGTGGAAAGTCTTTGGAATTTTTTCTGTCAGTGCCGCAGGCCAGTGTCTGTAAACCATAAAGTATTTTAAACAGACGGACACTACTATAAAAATTATCCACATAAAGGTGGTAACCTTTATTAAACAAGGGGTTTAGTAGGTCCCATACAAGTTTCCCACTTGTCTCCAGGGAGTCAGGACAGCCAGGAGGGTCCAGTTGACCATCTTTCCCCTCATATACACGAAAGGCAACTGTGTATCCACTTTCGCTCTTGCACAGTTTGTACAGTTTTATGCCATACCTAGAGCGCTTTGAGGGGATGTATTGTCTGAAACGTAATCTCCCTTTGTATTTCCTTATGATTCATCTATGGATAGATTTTGTTGGGGGGTATAAACACCCGAAAACTTGTCCTGAAAATGGTCTAGCAGTGGGCGTATTTTATGAAGCCTATCGTATTGGGGGTGATCTCTAGGGTGGCAGAGGGTATTGTCACTGAAATGTAATAATCTCAGCAGTAACTTGTATCTGGCTCTAGGCATGGTTTGGGAGAATACTGGACTAGACATTATTGGGTTGGTGCTCCAGTATGAGCGAATCGATGGCTTCTTTATAATCCCCATGAACATTGTAAGAGCCCAGAATTTTTTAAGCTCTGGGACATCTGTGGGATGCCATTAATGCCTGCGTTGGCACTAAAAGGGGGGAGGTTGGGTTCGGCTAACTGTTGAGGTACCCAGTCCTCCTCCACATTCGACGTAGCAGAGGAAGCACAGCTTTTTTCTTCAGCAGGCTCACACACAGATGACATGTCGTCTTGACTAGACGTGTCAGAAAACTGACCTGGGTCAAAATCTGACGCAGTGTCAGTGGCGGCAGAGTCTGACGCCAAGAAGGCATATGCCTCCTGCAGGTTTTACACACGACTAAAACAAATTACAAACACAAATTTTTTTATTTTTTTTTTACTAAAACAGACTAAACAGCAATCCCCAAACTAACTCCTGTCACAAAAATCTAATGGAGATTTGGGGGAAGGAAACTGACTAAGACAGACCAAGACACAGATTTTTTAAACAAATTTATCCCTTTAACCCCTTAAAGACCAAACTTCTGGAATAAAAGGGAATCATGACATTTAACACATGTCATGTGTCCTTAAGGGGTTAAAGGCAAAAAATACAGACAGTACAAATGCACTGCTGTAACAGATCTGGCAGGGAAGGGGTTAAAAGGTGATTTTTAAAATAAATACTGATACTTTCTGATGGTCTCTGAACACTGCTGCAACAAACTATCACGATCTCTGTCTCTCTCGCCTCACAAAACGCTAAGAGGAGAGAGGGGCAGAGATCACTGTCAAAGTGAGTGTTTGTAACAGCCACTTTGACAGCAGCCAATTGTGAGCGATTGCGGATCGTTCACACGCCGCAATTGGCTGTTACTATCTGCCTGTGATGTCTGGCAGATAGTTACAGTGTTATACCGGCGGGAGCTATCTTTGATCGCAGCCCTTTTTTCGCTATGACGGTTCAGGACCATCAGCGGTCCAAACGCACCGTCAGCGGTCCTGAAGGGGTTAAAAGCTAGTTAAAGAAATAGCAACTACATTCATCTGTCCCAATTATTGGCATAGTCAGCTATGCCTGCCATTGTCCTAGGTTTTTATCCTAAGATTTGAGTAACAGGAGAGAGCAGGAGAAACCCTTCTCAAGATAGTTCTATTGCTACTGTGATGCAACTACATCTTAAGTGCTGTAGATGCTGTGATTATTTTCATGGTGAGTGGTCATGCATTTTTCTATAGAAATAAAGGAGAGGAGTGACAAATACTACTCTATTCTGATGTAGTTACAATGAAGCAAAAGTGTTAGCGTCACGGCTGAAGTGCACCCTGCTTTGGAGTTCCAACTCAAACATGGAGGAGGCTGGTAATATCTACGAAGTAATATGGTATAACATTTGAGCAACAAATCCAATTAAATAGATTTATATATTTGTTGTAAAGTCAATCCTGGCCAAGTGTTTTTAAGTACCAGATTATGATGAATTCATGGTTTGTCATAAGGCCTTGTTACACCCCCCAGCCATCAATCAGACAACTGGTCCTGTTATTTTCTGGATGTTTAGCCCAGTGGAACCAAACACAAGTGGCAGGCAATGGCTGGGGGCACCTGCCTTGCAAAGACTTCTCATTGAGCTGCATCGGGAACCCATGGGACAAAATAAGAAAGAAAAGAAAAAAGGAATGTTGAAAGTTATTAACTTCAAACAAACTCTGTTTGACCTCAGTTAATGCTGCTAAAGGTGCAAGCAAACAATTAGCCTATAATATGATCTTTTTTAATCAAAGTAATAATTGGCTGTAAAAGGATTAGAAAAGGGGCACTGAGGCAAGCTGATCTCTTTCTGGAACAAAGTGTGTACACAGGTGTGATTAGTAAAGGTTTGGGTAAGCAGGCACCCTGCAGTCTACTGTAGGATTTCATCCACTATTATTCACCACTTTGCCTCCTCTTGTATTTGAGGAAAAGCCGAACATCTGCTAGCTTAGTCCAAATCCTATTTAATGGCTAGATAAGGATTGCGTTTTCTTTTGTAAACTCTAGTTTTAAAAATCCATATCATCTGGGTTAAAAGTTCACCTTCCCAAAGAAATCCAACTACCAGCTTAATGTAAAGAAAATGGTTGTGTGCAATAAATTATTTCTTTTGAAAGCCATCATATACATCATATATGGAAGCTTTGAATTCATAGCATGCACCGCAAGACAAGTATGCCAAGTTTAAATGATCTTTTTTGATAAATTTTATATATATATATATATATATATATATATATATATATATATATATATATATATATATATATATATACCTATATAAAATAAATTGTGCAAGGGCCACACAATTAACAAAATACAAAAAGAGGCATTGGTTAATAAGAATTCTATAAATATGGATGCACAGGGCCTTATTTTTATTTCATTTACTTTTTTTTTTTATATGTACAGTAAATTGTGAGAGGCGATGATAACTACAAAATTTACACCAAAATTCTGTTTTTTGAAAAAAAATATCCCAACTCTATTTTCCTAGAGAGAGTTATTTTGTAATTTCCTTGCCCATTCATAATATAATGAATATATATATTCAGATGCTTAAAGGAAAAAAAAAATACTTAAGAGACCGCCATCTTGCTGACATCAGTCATTTCAAAGGATCTTCCACAGAAATCCTTCTGTATTCTTGTGCAAGTGATTTAAACTCTTTTGTACATGTCTCTGCAACAAGTCATGGAGAGAAGATGGTAGAAATTACGAAGACAGCCCCAATGCCAAATTACGAGAAAAGGACATTCAATTGTCGCATTATAAAGGGAGGTCTAGTGCCAGGAAAAAAGCTTTGTATTTTTGGCACTGTAGAATCCCTTTTTTTTTTTTAAATTTATTAATTCTGTAGTACCCCTTTAACCCAAACCGGTGAAGTGTGTAGTAGGTCTTACAACACTTGGAGATTACTTTAGAGTTGTCTGTTTTCACTACGACATGTGATGCAAAATTAGACATGATGATTCTCTTTGTTCACCCCTTGCTTTGGATGAATGCATACTTTTATTTTTCCAACTACAAAGGGAAATGAGAAGCACAATACCCTACACCAGTGGTAGGCAACCTTCCGCGCTCCAGATGTTGTGGACTGCCCCTGTCCTACACCAAACGGGTCAGCATATTTGTTGTCCTTTTTACCTGTTGATTTTATGTTACTGTAGTTTTTCCCAGAGATTATAGAAAAATAAAATTATTTACATATAATGCTTGGCTGTCTAATGGGTTCATTTGTGCATCATATCATAAATGTAAAGAAACAGAATGTATTTATATTCAGAATGGTTAAAGCACAATGGCCAAAATGACCAACATTTAGCTTTATTCAATCATTTTTACCCTTTGGAATAACTCCGTTAATCAGAGCACTTGTAAAACAGTTACTTGCTTAAAACAAAAGGAATGCCTTTACGCTGGCATAAGCTTTGCCAAGGCCAACATTCCACTGTAAGAGTGACTGGGCATCTTGACTTGGACTGATTTCTTCAACTAATCAACAGTTAACAGAAAGATGCTTGAATAGGGAAATAGTCAATATAACAGTCATTCCAGCTGATTAATAAATATATCCATGGCATTTTACATAGAGGAGTTCACTGGACTGTACATAGATGAGTAGAATGCAACACAATAATGTTTCATGATATCAAAGCCAAATAAGAGAGAATTTGAAATGTAGCTTTTTGTTTACCAAGTGTAAACCAAATTGCTAATAACCATTAACCTGATAAAGGCCACCTGATCCAAAACGTTGGGTGATTTCTCTACCTTCTTTTGACTAAAAAGGTACCGGTAATCATATTGTACAGCAGTTTGTTTTTGTATTTTGATTTGAGGATGTATCAATTTTGGATTTTTATACATATGCATCATAAGTGTATACTGGTGTATATAATATATTTTTCCATTTAACCTGGTGTATATGAATTGATTACAATTATTTTTTTTATTTTTTTTTTGAGTGTATAATAAAATCTATTTTACATTAAACACGTGAGTGCGGGTATTTTCTTTATATATGATTTCTATGTAAGACAGCTAATGGGGTGGTTAGTACACCCTTGCGCAACCAGTCGGCATTTACAGGCTGTACATGAATGGAACAACCCCTACATGCTTTAAAATTAAATTTATATATCTTAAGAAAATACCTGTAACTTTCTAAATTATATTGCCCTAAACCTCTACAAAATAACACTGCAAAAAATTCTGCTAGTATGTCACCAATGTCACCGACCAAATTCTAGGACTTAAAAAAATAAATAAAAAGAAGTCTGAAATGTTTTCAAGCAGGGACTTTTGATATTTTGTGATTCTGATAGTGTATGTTATAAAAGGCTAGTGAGTGAGGAGCCACTCAGTCACTTCTTGCAAAAAGTACAATGTACATTCTTAAAGCATATTATTAAAACAATAATAATAAAATATTGCTGCTCTCATCTGATGTATCCCTTATATTACTTAAAAGTGACAGGAAATAGCAAATATTCTTATACACTATATATGGGGTTTTCTGAAGGCCAGTTGGTTTTCTCAAAAAATGAGGAGGGAAATAATCACCAACCACTGGGTTAGTCCCCCCCCTATTGAGAATTTTAACAAAAGATTATTTATTCCATTAGTTAGCTCTTTGTTAGATCAGGTTTGATCAACAATTTTTTTGTTAGATCTACTCTAAAATATGCAATATTAACAATCATTTTACAAAAATGTTGTTTATTATGATGGCTCTACGTTAGATCAGGTTTGATCAGGCAAAATGTTTGTTAGATCTCGTCTAATTACTGAGATATTGCATATATAATTAGGGGGGCAGGCCCCCCCTCAACTGAAATTTGGAAAAACAATTACTGATTTTGGTAGATATTCGTTAGATCAGGTAAAATCAACTGTTTTTTTCGTTAGATCTATCACGCAAGTTTCGGTATTCACCGCTTAAAGGACCACAGCTTAATGAAGTGGTCTGGGTGCCTGGTCCTTCTAGGGTTAACCAGAGAAACTGCTATGTTTATGAATGGGTTAAGCCTTCCCCTATTTCCTCTAGTGGCTGTCTCATTGACAGCCACTAGAGGCGCTTGCGTGCTTCTCACTGTGATTTTCACAGTGAGAGCACGCCAGCGTCCATAGGAAAGCATTATGAATGCATTATGAATGCTTTCCTATGTGACCGTCTGAATGCGCGCGCAGCTCTTGCCGCGCGTGCGCATTCAGCTGACGGGGAGGAGAAGAGGAGGATCGGAGGAGAGCAGCTCTCCACCCAGCGCTGGAAAAAGGTAAGTTTTACCCCTTTTCCCCTTTCCATAGACGGGCGGGAGGGGGACCCTGAGGGTGGGGGCACCCTCAGGGCACTATAGTGCCAGGAAAATGAGTATGTTTTCCTGGCACTATAGTGGTCCTTTAACTTTGTGGGCGTGATTACGGGTTAGGCCCCCCTCAAGTGAAATTTGTATTTTTTTTAAAATTGATTTTGGTAGATATTCATTAGATCAACTGTCTGCCCAATTTTCTGAATACTTTTATTAGTCCCTGGCCTTATCTTATAGTTAGGATAGCCTTATGCTTAACTTAAACTGCTTCACTGTGCTAACCTTTATCACTTCAGCTGGAAGGCTATTCCATGCATCCACTACCCTCTCAGTAAAGTAATACTTCCTGATATTTTTAAACCTTTGCCCCTCTAATTTAAGACTATGTCCTCTTGTTGTGGTAGTTTTTATTCTTTTAACCCCTTAACGACTGCGGACGTACCAGGTATGTCTGACAAAATCTGTCCATTAACGACCTCGGACGTACCTGGTACGTCATCGGCTATTTTGAGCGCTGGAAGCAATCGCTTCCAGACGCTCTGATGGTATTCCATGATGCCTCGATATCGAGGCATCATGGAGTACCCACCTACACTGCCAGGCACCCGGGTGATCGACCCCCACTCCCTCCCGGAGTGATCACTTCCGGGTTTGCCATATGTGGCGCCCAGCAGTGATGAAAGAGCATCGGATGGCTTCAGATGCTCTAACTGTTACTGAGTGCCTCGAGGCACTCAGAAACCGTTATAAAAATAACGATATTGGAAAATAAATCAATGTAAAAAAAAAAAAAAAGTCCCCCAGGCTTCTAAAAAAATAATAAAATAAATATAATATACTTTTACAGGTGGTCCTCATTTAGCGACCTACCTGTTTTACCACGGCTCGCACTTACGACCGGGCATTAGTGCAAACTGTCATGGGGATTCCCTCAAATCTATGTTGGGAAATTTTCCCGAACATAGATGAACGCACAAGAGCAGGGAAATTTCCCCGAACATAGATTAGAGGGATTCCCTGCTCTGGTGCATACGTCTATGTTCGGGGAAGTTTACCCGAACATAGACAAATGCACCAGAGCAGGGAATCCCTTAACTCCTCACTTACTGACCGATTTGTTCTACAACCAGGTCATAGGAAGGGAACCCGGTCTATAATATATATGTGTAATATATTATAAAATAATTAAATCATTTCATTATAAGTGTACTTTGATATATATCTCAAAATACACTTATGATGAAATCATAGATGCATTATATGTATATTATAAAATGATTTAATTATAATATATTATACACATATAGGAATTAAAAGTGTGTGTGTGTGTGAATGTATGTATATCTATCTCTCTCTCTCTCTCTCTCTCTCTCTCTCTCTCTATATATATATATATATATATATATATATACACACACACACACACACACAACTACGCATTATATGTTGTGTGTGTATGTATAATATATACACGCACATGTATTAAATATATATATAAAAATTAAAAACCAAAACATTTATACAAAAACAAATAAAACCGCTAACTTTGGCCAGCGTTTGTGCCTAAGTGGCTACTGCCAAAGACTGGACATACCCCATTTTGAATACCCTGGGTTGTCTACATTTGAAAATGGTATGCCATGATGGGGTTATTTCACATTCTTGGGCTACCATATGGTCTCAAAAGGCAACTAAGGTCCAACAAACCAATCTGGCAAACTAGATTGGGCAAGCCTTATATTGACCCTGTAACTTTCCAAAACACCATAAAACCTGTACATGGGGGGTACTGTTATACTCTGGATACTTCGTTGAACACAAATATGAGTGTTCAAAATCAGTAAAACGTATTCCGACGTTGAAACCACCAGTAAAAGTGCAGTTTTTGTGTAAAAAAATGACCCCTGTAAGTTTGCAAAAGCCCATAAAACCTGTACATTGGGAGCACGGTTGTACTCGGGAGATGTTGCTGAACACATATTGGGGGCTTCTTTGTCAGTAACACATAAACGGAACTAAAAATCCATGCCTAAAGTACAATGTGAGAGAAAAATAACGACTATCCAAAAGTTTGACAAAGGCTGGTGGTAGAATTAGTGCATGGAAAGTGTTAAAATACCACCATTTGAAATACCCTAGGGTGTCTACTTTTCAAAAATATATGGTTTGATGGGGTAAATTATATTGTCCGGCTTCAAAAATTTCCAAAATGGGACATCGGTGCATGATGACCAACTGTGAAAATTCCAAGTTGGAAAACTGGAAAGCGCACCCTCCAAATAAGGTATTTTAACCCCCAGAGAACCCGACACACCTATACATGGGTGGTATCCCTGTACTCGGGAGATGATGCCGAACACATATTGGGGTGTTCTTTGGCAGTAACCCTTAAAGTTCTCAGTACATATATTCTTAAATTGCTATATATCTCAAAAAAATCACCAATTATTATTTATATATATAATTTTTTTTTGGCATAGATTGGTAGTAAAATGGCTGCATGAAAAGATTCAAAATACCTCCGGTTTAATACCTTATGTTGTCTTCTTTTAATATATATATATATATACACACATGTGAAGGGTTATTCAGGGATTCCTGACATATCAGTGTTACAATATAACTTGCATTAATTTTGAAAAAAATTGGTTTGGAAATAGCAAAGTGCTACTTGTGCTTATAGCCCTATAACATTCCAAAAAAGCTAAGAACATGCTAACATTGGGCATTTCAAAACTCAGGACAAAATTTAGAAACTATTTAGCATGGGTGTTTTTTGGCAGTTGTAGATGCGTAACAGATTTTGGGGTCAAAGTTTGATAAATTGTATTTTTTTTAATTTTTTCATCAAATATCATTTTTTTGATACTAAATTATATATAATTAAAAAAATGGTATCTTTAGAAAGACCATTTAATGGCGAGAAAAACAGTATATTTTATGTGTGGGTACAGTAAATGAGTAAGAGGAAAATTACAGCTAAACACAAACAACACAGAAATGTAAAAAGAGCCTTGGTCCCAGCGGCAAGAATTTTGAAAAACGGCTTGGTCATTAAGGGGTTAAATATAGTATCCTCCTTTATTGTGTTAATTCCCTTTATGCATTTAAATGTTTCTATCATATCCCCTGTCTCGTCTTTCCTCCAAGCTATACATGTTAAGTTCCTTTAACCTTTCCTGGTAAGTTTTATCCTGCAATCCATGAACCAGTTTAGTAGCCCTTCTCTGAACTCTCTCTAAGGTATCAATATCCTTCTGGAGATATGGTCTCCAGTACTGTGTACAATACTCCAAGTGAGGTCTCACCAGTGTTCTGTACAATGGCATGAGCACTTCCCTCTTTGTACTGCTAATACCTCTCCCTTTACAACCAAGTATTCTGCTAGCATTTCCTGCTGCTCTATTACATTGTCTGCCTATCTTTAAGTCGTCTGAAATAATCACCCCTAAATTCCTTTTCTCAGATGTTTAGGTTAGGACTCTATCAAATATTCTGTACTCTGCCCTTGGGTTTTTACGTCCAAGATGCACTTATCCACATTAAATGTCAGTTGCCACAACCCTGACCATTTTTCTAGTTTACCTAAATCATATGCCATTTGGCTTATCCTTCCTGGAACATAAACCCTGTTACATATTTTTGTATCTTCAGCAAAAAGACATACCTAACCATCAAGACCTTCTGCAATATCACTAATAAAAATATTAAAGAGAATGGGTCCAAGTACAGATCCCTGAGGTACCCCACTGGTGACAAGCCCATGCTTTAAATATACTCCATTGACTACAACCCTCTGTTGCCTGTCACTCAGCCACTGCCTTACCCATTCAACAATATTGGAATTCAAACTTAAAGATTGCAGTTTATTGATAAGTCGTCTATGTGCGGGGGTGGAGCCTGGAGTCTGAACGGAGAGGTCGCCATTTTCCAGAGCTCCGGAGAAAAAGTACTTAATCTGAATAAAATATACAGCATCCAACAAGAACCGCAAATCCTACCGAGGGGGCTGGCTCCAACACAGCTTGCTGAACCCACAGATGCCCTTCTTTTCCACCCCGGGCAGAAAAACCCAAAAACGAGGCCCCAACGCCTACCTCGGGAGCGGACACGCGTCTGAGCTCGCCTGGGGATTCAGCCCACATTACACACCGGACTACTCCAGAATAACTGAGGCAAGTGAGATGGGGTGCAGAACGCAAAAGCAGCCCCTATACGATCCGAAAACGCAGCGAGACATAAGCCTAATGCTGCAGACCCCCTCCTCACCAGTGACCCTGGCACCGCCGGCCTGCTCATTAGAGGCAGACCACACAGATAACCTCTAATACTTACCCTCCAAAGGCAATGCTGATGGCAGGAGGCCACACAGACACTCTCCCCTCTATTACTCACCCTCCGGAGGCAATGTCGATGGCAGGAGACCACACACCTGCCTCCAAAAGAGACATCCGAGAAATGCTTACGGGCTTGCAGGATAACCTAAAACACACGTGGGAGAGAGATCAAGCAGTACTCACCGCGGAGGTACAGTCTGTGACAGCCTGCACACAAGCAAAAGAAAAAGGCCTGGCAGACTTGAAGCAGGATCTCCAAACCCTGGGGGGAACTGTGCTAAACCTGAAAACCACACAGACCTTGATGGCCAGACAACTATATATAATAGATGACAGGGGCCGGAGGAAAAACATAAAAATAGTCCAAGAAAACCTACAACTAGAAGAGCTGCCCCATTTTGTCAGGCGCTTAGTGGCAACAATCCTGCCGTCCAGGCAGGCCAAGCAGTTTATGTTTGATGGCTAATACAGAATAGCAAAATCACCCAAGGCCCCCACGTTAGCGCCATGGGACGTTATCCTATGTTGCTGCACTATGTCTGATAAAATGGGATTAATGGCGGCATTTCGAGGACAAACCTCCTTCGAGTTTGAGAACTGCCAACTTTCCCTATTCCAAGACCTGAGCAGAGACACACTCACATGGCGCAAGACTATGAGACCACTCACTACAACCCTCCAGGAAGCAGGTATTAACTACCGGTGGGCGACACCACAGACTTTATGGATAACTAAAGTAAGAAAACATTACAAAATCTCGGACCCTGTGGAAGGGTCGCCGCTGCTGAACACATTGAGACTAAAGAACCAACGCACAAAAGTAACCTCAGGCCCCAGGCAGGGGACAGCGAGGAGCGGAAAAGCCCCGGACCACAGGGAAATACAAGATGCGACGACCAAACTTGACGCCAACTTCTATCAACCCCGGTTGAAAAATAGGACATTTCTAGTTTTACAGAAAATCCCACTATCAGACTGTCCAAACCCTAACCACGAGATGGGTTACACGCACTCCGGAGCTCGACCATCCCTCCTACCCCCCCAAGCCCCTGGGTTACAGGGGAATTGCAATCAACTGAGCCCACATATCTCCCAATCGACGCCACACTCACAAACGCTCCACTTTAGCAATGCCATAGTCAGACAGTAGGGATAGGGCACCTCCACAGGCTCCGATACGGGCATATACAGACTCACCCTAGTCATACCCTTTTTAGCGTGGATCTAACACATACAATTAGACCACCCACGAATAGACCTAGCCTAGCGAGTCACCACATAACGAAAGCCTACACGACTACTCCATAGGAACACATACTAAGCCCAGCAACAGGGGTATTCCCCAGAAATATCGCCAGATAGAGGACACTAACGAGTACCAGCCTCACTAGACCCGATACCCACTGCCCACCAATACAAACCAGGCCAAGTTAGTGGTGCTAGTGACTATAGAGTGACACACACACTCCTACTAACTAGCGACTACATACAGTTACAACCCACCAGCCCCACCATAACCATAAACATGTGCCATATGTACCCTGAACATACCCTAACTGTAATGTTATAATGTTGATATTTTACTATAGCCTTTGCGGCAAACGTTTGTAAAAGCATTACATTTCACACTGAAAATAAAGAATTTAAAAGTCTTTTATGTGCAACAGTGTCAAAAGCCTTACTGAAATCTAGGTAAGCAATGTCCACTGCACCACTCTGATCTATTATTTTAGTTACCCAATCAAAAAAATCAATAAGATTAGTTTGGCATGATCTCCCTAAAGTAAACCCATGTTGTCTCTGATCTTGAAATCCATGTGGTTTTAGATGTTCAACAATTCTATCCTTTAACATGGTTTCCATTACTTTTCCCTCTGCTGAAGTAAGGCTTACTGGCCTATAGTTGCCCGACTCCTCCCTACCACCTTTCTTGTGAATGGGCACAACATTCGCTAACTTCCAATCGTCTGGGAATACTCCTGTTAACAATGATAGGTTAAATAAATCTGTTAATGGTTTTGCTACTACACCACTAAGCTCTTTTAATAACTTTGGGTGTATTCCATCAGGTCCCATTGACTTATTTGTCTTTACTTTTGACAGTTCAGATAGAACCTCTTCCTCTGTAAACTCACATGTAACAAATACCTAATTTGTCCTTTTTCCTAACTGAGGCCCCTTTCCTTAATTTTCATCTGTAAATACTGAACAAAAATATTCAATGAGATAGTCAGTTAGACCTTTATCCTCTTCTACATACCTTCCTTCTTTTGTTTTTAATCAAACTAATCCTTGTTTTACATTCCTTTTCTCATTTATGCATCTGATAAATGTTTTGTCCCCTTTTTTTTTTTTTTATATTCTTTATTTTTGAGTGCATTGTAAAGATAGAGCTTGTCAGAGACATGTCAAAACATCACATTGGAAAATTACAGTTTGCAAATCGTATGCATGTCTGAGTTACAGCACATTTTTAGGATTATAGTAGTAGGTAACAGTAAGCATGGTGTATAAAGATATGAAAGCATAACATTGATAAGGATACGTTCCATGCTAGCTTGGAGATTTTTTGTTCAAAGTTATAATATGCTTAGGTTACAGGCTATACATCGCATTTCTGGACTAAGTGTTAAGGTAAGTATAGCTTGAGTAGTAAGTGCATGTTAAGTAAAACATATACGCTTGTGGCGCCTCCACAGCAGGGCAGGCGAGGAAGAAACACAACGGAAAACAATGCTATGGCATGCTATGTAGATGCTTCAATTTTGCAATTAAGGTGTTTCAGTAGGCAAGATGAGTGTATGAAAATAGATATAGTGCAAGCGTAATAAGCATGACTATGTAGTTGTTGCTTGTTATAAGAGAGTGAGAGGAGAGCGAGGCAGGTATGTCACAGAAAACATGTTAATAGCTGGAGTCTGCTCATTTACACAGGATCTGCATTAACTAGGTTCTGCTTCAAATGGACAGTCCAGACAGCAATGGTGAATCTAGTCCGAGGTATGTTTAGCAGTATGACATATGAAGCCCTATACTGAGCAATATGGAGCTCACGGTTTTTAGAGTCCAGTCCGGGTTGTTCATCCCACGCCTGATGCTCGGAGGGTGGTGCTGGCGTAATGGATTTTGTGCGGGTCTTCGTCTATGTCTCCTTGCCAGGTCCTTCCCTTGGTGAGCCCCATTGCGCTGGGTGCTTCGCTGCGGCTCTGGGACGGTCTCTTTAGTGCGGTCATCTTGTAGGGATTTCTGCCCTGCTGACCCACCGCTCGTTCCGGGCAAGGTTTGCCTTGTCTGATCTCATGCCGATTGTTTGCTGCTAAGGCTGGTTGTTTGAGTCGGTGCTTCCTGAGTACTTGTGCGGTTTCAGGTATTAGCCCCGGTCCACTGCTGCTTTTTGCAAGGCTCCGAGTGTTGGGCCTCCTGGCCGTTCTTTGCAGGCGACATTTGTTCGCGGGCATGTATCTGGGGTCGGGGGTCTGCACTCCCCGCATGCCAGCTCCTTGAGAGCCCTGTTGTAGGATGTCTTCAGGAGCTTGGGGTCTCATGCGCGCCTCTAACTTCTTCCAAAACGCGGCGAAAATTGCATTCAGTCTGAGTTCCGTGTCGAGCTCCGCATCTCCTGGGCCTGCAGTGTGAGGGACATCCGCCATCTTGCGGGCTGCAGAGGTGGCAGGCCCGTGCCTCCTTGTCTCTGTCTCTCTCCTCCCGCTCTGCCAGAGAGTTGCGTAGGGGTGGACCGGGATGACCCCCACCGGTCCATAGGGGGGGGAACGGGTGTTCTGGGGCACTTTTCTGGCCTGTCTTGGTGGAGGGAGGGCGGCCGTCCCTCCCGCTCCCACCATGCTGGTAGGCCTCAACCGTGTGGCCGGTACATACCGGGGCATTTGTCACTCGTTTGATATCGCCGTATGCATCCCGGTGTCGTCTGTCACCTGGTGGCCTTTGATTAGCTTAGTGGAGTCGTTTTTGTGGCTTTTTCCTCGCTTTTTTGCGCTGTTCGGCAGGAGCTGCAGAGGTTTGCTTCCTCTCAATCCTGCGGTCAGGCCCCGCCCCCTTGTCCCCTTTTTTTTTTACGGACTGTGCTATTTTCTCTACAGTGTGTGATTTGGAAGCGCTTATAACTTGCTTAGCCTCTTTCTGCATAATCTTATAGATCTGTCTATCTTCCTCACTCTGTTTTTTTTTATAATTACTAAATGCTAACTTTTAGTTTTTTACTATTTTGGCCACATCTGCGGAGTACGACAGTGGTTTCTTGAATTTTTTGCTTTTACTGACAAGCCTAATGCAATTTTCTGTTGCCTTCAGCAGTGCAAATTTTAAACAGTCCCATTTCTCTTGGACTCCATTTAAATTGCACCAGTCTGATAATGACTCCTTTACACATATTTTATTTTTTATTAAAGTCTGTTTTTCTAAAGTCTAAAACTTTTGGTTTTGTGTGGTGTGACTCAGTCACTGTTCTTATATTAAACCACACTGACTGATGATCACTGGATCCTAAACGTACCGGCATGCAGTACGTGCTGCGCGGAGCATTGCCATGGCAACCCATGGTAATGTTCTCACGGCTCGAGGGGGAGAGAAATACCTGCTGCTCTGGGGATTGTAAGCAGGGCTGGAGTGGGGATACAAAGCAGCCCTGGAAAAATATCTATACCAGCCCCATAAGTCACTGCGTCATGTATTGTCACATGTAATACGTACGGCTATGTGTTGCCACCCTAGATAATTGAGTAATATATACACACTTAATCATCTTGGGTGGCAAGACATGCATACATATACGTCTTACATATTGTTGAGATATATATATATATATATATATTTATATTTCTTTTTCTAATATGGTGGGTAGGGGGACTGTAATGTTGGTAGGAGGACTGTATGGTGGGTAGGAAAACTGTGAGTGGGGGTTCTGGAAGGTGGGTGGGGGGCTGTGAGTGGGTAGGGGGACTGTATGGTGGGTTGTATAGTGGGTAGGGGTGGCTGTATGGTGGGTAAGGGGCTGTATGGTAGGTAGGGGGCTGTGAAAGATTAAATACGTTTCAGTTTTCTGTAATTATTTCCTGGTGGTCCAGTGGGCAGCTTTCCAGTGAGGTCAGCAAGTGCATGTGGGCTGAGCTTCTGTTCAGGAGGCGATGCTTCCGCGTGGGGGGCGGGGCATGTGGCCGAAATTTATTCACGCTGTGCAGGGAGACTAACAGGTCTCCCTCCAGCCGCTGGCAGCCGCACCAGCCCCCAGCTCCTCCCTCCTTACTCCCTTGAACTGACAGGCTGGCACAGTCCAAGGGGAAATATTTAAATGGATTCATCATACTGGTTATTAGAGCTTGCTGTTATTAGAGCTTGCTGCGGCCCACTGGGAAATTTCCCGGTATCCTGGTGGGCCAGTCCAGCACTGATTGTAAGATCACTCTCAGGGCTCCCTCTTCACTATCCTCCAGCTCCACTGGACCACCATGGAATCATGTATCCCACCTCCCTGCCCACAGGTAAGAGGCAGGGAGGGAATAAGTTAAAATTAAAAAACTTCTCAGCCCCCCAACCCAAATTTACTTATTACCACAAACACACAACGCATGCACTTTATTAACACAGTCATACACAGCATTACTCAGGTTATACTTTCATATTCAAGTATAACTAATAACTTCAGTCTGGGCATATGCTGGACTTTATCACCTCAATACTGTGCATGTAGAGAAAAAAATATTGAAAATGATCTACACATTGTGTTAGCAAAATCCAAGCAAATTCCTAAATCATGATGTCACCTGTTGCTTGATTTGAAAATGTACTAATATTTATGTGCAAAATTAAAATAAGATTGTAAATACCACAACTTGAATGATAGATCTTATGAAGAAAACAGTTGATCATACCTGGTTTAAAGTGTATCCAGCCCCACCTCCTCCTCACACTTTACACCCTTCTCCATTTCTTTCACCCTTTCTACCCTTGAATTCATAAAATGTAACTGGATGTAAAGCGTTATCAGTTTAGTATACTATGGACATATCACGATTTTGAAATTGCGCTTGTACATTCTATTGTTACCCTGGATGCCAATGCTGCCTTGACTTTATGTTACTGCACATAAATGTGAACCAAAAATTCATAAAAAAAATAAAAATAATGTTTATCTAGAAAAAATTAATTGAAATTCCAGTTGAGGGTGGGCTAACGTACTCACCTTTCCCCTGCATACAAAATAGGATTGTGAATACCGCCTTTTGCGTGATTGATCTAACGAGAAAAACAGTTGATCTTACCTGATCTAACGAATATCTACCAAAATCAATAAAAAAAAAAATTTTAAAAAAATTTCAGTCGAGGGGTTGCAAACCTGTAGTCATGCCCACAAAATTAAGTAGTGAATACCGCCTCTTGCGTGATAGATCTAACGAAAAAAAACAGTTGATCTTACCTGATCTATCGAATATTTACCAAAATCAATAAAAAAAAAAAAAAAAATCTAATTTCACTTGAGGAGGGCTAACCCGTAGTCACGCCCACAAAGTTAAGGAGTGTATACCGCCTCTTGCCTGACAGCTCTAACGGAAAAAAACAGTTGATCAAACCTGATCTAACATATCTACCAAAACCAGTCATTTTTTTCTCCAAATTTCAGTTGAGGGGGGGGGGGAGGCAGCTAATTAAGCCCCCCCTAATTATATATGCAATATCTCAGTAATTAGACTAGATCTAACAAACATTTTGCCTGATCAAACCTGATCTAACGTAGAGCTATCATAATCAACAACATTTTGTACAAATTTTTTTGAGGGGGGGGGGGGTAACCTGAAAATGATTGTTAATATTGCATATTTTAGAGCAGATCTAACGAAAAAAATTGTTGATCAAACCTGATCTAACAAAGATCTAACAAATGGAATAATCTTTTGTTAAAATTCTCAATATGGGGGGGGGCTAACCCGGGGGTCATAAATAATCTCCATAATGTAAAACCATGTGGACATTTACTGTACAATTCAAAGGGAAAAAAGTCACACATTTAAAAATAGCATATGTTTGATCTCTTGTGCATGTGTGGACTTAAAAAAAAAAAAAATTAAACTACCCAGAAGGAATCGTGCTGAGTTAATAATCTGGCAAAAAACTGGCTAAACATATCAGAGCTGAGAAATAGCTAGCCAGGAACTGTGGAGAGCAAGAGATGCTAGGTAAGAGGAACTTTCAATGCGCTGTGCCATTGACAGACATACATGGTGTTAAAACTGGCTGGCACCTTGAGCATGGGGAAGCAGTATTAAGTCTTTCGTTCTTCAATGTGGATATCACTTCTATTTCAGCTGCTACTTGACAAGAATGAGAAGAGAGCACTATAGTCATTCATATATTGGCCATCTATAGAGAAGAACGGAAACATTTTTTCGGCTAACTACAGTTCATGTGAAAATATACTATGAAAGAAACAAAGAAGGAGGGCATATTAAGATGGAGAATCTTTCACTTAGCAGAAATTAGCTTCTACAAAAGTGTTTTGTGTATAAAACAAATGCATATCAGTTTAGATGAACTGAGCAAAGAACATGCAAAAATAATGTAAATCCAACACAAACCACCCTGTTGTAAACACTGTGAATTTTGGGTTTTTATATCATTTATGTACGCACACACGTACAAGGGAGGGAGGGTGCAAATCCCATCACCATATCATGATATTGGGAATAAGCTAACATCTTCCTGGCATGTCTTCTCCCTGCATGCTACATTTTAACTATGAACAAATGGGCTCAAATAGCATGTGCCAGGAACATCCTGCATTTCTCACGATTACGGCATGATCATTGCACATACAATCCTATGCGGACGAAACAGATCAAAATCTTATGTATTTTCTGGTAATTATTTACTTCCAACCCAAAAATAGAAGCAATATCCATGACACTGCAGTGTGCAGCTTAAATAGCAGGCAAAATGCAAATTACATGAACAATGGCTCACAGCCCAATAAGGGGCTCTATTGGCCACATCTTTATTTTTATTTATTTTTTTACCACACACAAAATGGTTCAATGTACAAGATGTGACACTGCGCTCAGGCTTAACACAAGCAGGCTTAGACAGAACTGAATTTAAAAGAATAAATAAATATAGCTGCGGAATATTCATAATTTGTTTTTTCTCAATTAAAATGTCAGCAGATTAATTTCTTAAATGATAAATAATCTGTCAAATCATGAATTTTCAACTTCTAATAATGCTTAAAATAATCTAAAAAGCCCGTAGAGTATTTAGTAATAATTAATAAATAAATAAATAGTTGCCATCACTGAATGAGGATTGAGCAGGTTCATTGATGTACAATTCTCCCAATGCATTGTCAAAATCGATGTATAACAAGAACAAAGAAAAGCCCTGTTAGCACTGGACAAAAGTGAATAGCGGTTGTGAGGTTGAGGGGCTTTATCTTCATATTATCACATCTAATCAAAAGGAAAGTTCATTAATTAGCTCACATCCCATTGTTAGATAAGCCAACTAATGCTGTCTGACAATAAGCCCTCCATGATAGGCAGGCATTGCGGATGCAGGATTATCTAGGTGTCCCAGGGAAAGCCCTGCTGGTATTATCTCCGCAGATGCCTGAGGAGTTTGGTAGCTTCCCCTCCATGGACCTCCTGTGAAGCTAGCCCAGCAGGTGCCCATTGCCAATAGTTTTGTGTTACAGGGCTGAATATGTGATCCCTGCAGGAGCTGTGGGTTGTTTTCACATACACAGAATGCAGTCAAAAGTCCACAGCCTGAACTTGGAATGACCCCAACTGTAGAGTCACGATGGGTTCATTCAGAGGGCAGCCATGCTTTATTAAAACACAACTAATACTCTTAACAGATAACTTTCAGAAGGCGAGGGGTGTGTTCGCATGCAATACATTAACCATTGATTTACCAAAACAACTAATCTATATCAATCTTTTCTTTCTTTCTTTCTTAATATGTTCTGCTTAACTAACCCCCAAAGTAACTCCTGGATTTCTTCCTTCAATTTAATTGTACACAGGAATGGAAAAACCACATCTCGATACTACTGTGCACTACCACACCCAGAATGCTCAGCCAGCTGCATGGCTACAAAATGCATTAAATTAACAGGGTTACCTAGTTGTAATATGTATTTTTTGTAACACATGGTTACACAGTCTATTTTAATTTTTTTATTTTGCATATACCTTGGGTGTTTCTGAGGGGTCCAGGAGGTATTTCAGTTTAATTTCTGAAGATAAAGAAATACTCTATGGTGAAATTGACCACCTTCCCTTTGTAATGCTCTCTCTTTCGCTCTAAATAAAACAAAAATGTACTTGCCCCCTTTTTCCTGCTTTGCGGCATATTAACGGCTTCTACAGTGAAATTTCTCAGCCATTTCAGTCTTTACAAGGCTCTATTTGGAAATATTATGAACACCAAAAATGCTCTATGGCGATAAAATTGAGTGTAAGGGATATGATGCTCACCATTTGGTATTCAATTTAAACACTAATTCAACTATCGTTGCAGAGGGACAGAAATCTATGCTTTATTAAGTAGTTGAGAGAAAAAAATATCTCTTAGGAGTTGTACTGGGGATAAAATAAATTTTAGAGAAATAAACAGAGCAGCAAGCGGACCAGAATTTGCAATATTCTGGTACACAAGTGAAGAAAATATCAATAAGTACAATGCTTCACAACACAAACTATATAAAAGATCTAACAGGCTGCACTGTGATCATGAACCTGGATACCTCTAACAAACAGCAGCTCAATTACAAATTAACACTTTAAAAACAATGCACCCCCCAATGTCATGAGACAAAAAAAAACATGGAGTGTAAACAAGCCATTACAAGTGTTTACTTTTTGCAAGGCACTGCAACACATGACTGACTGCTTTTGCTGTGAGCTTCACATGGGTAGCCCAGGGGTGGGTGCCAACTTGGTAAGAAGTGAAGGCATCTGGGTCCCATGCGGTAGGCCAATAACCATCAATGCTCCAAATGCTATTAATTTTCTAAAGACCAAAAAGCAGTAAGGAATGTCCTGGTTACCATAATTATCGTATCGCAGTGTACAGAGCTCTATTAATGCTAAATGAGTAGGACATTCCATGTCAGAGTACAGTCTCTAGCGTAAGATCCAAATGTGATTTAAATCAAACTCTTGAAGTTCAAGTCTTATGTTGGATCAGTCAGCTGGTGGTCCTGAAATTTCCTGCAATTGACCCCATGTCATTAGAAGGGGTTGCCAAGAGGTCAACAAACAGAGAAAATGGTAAACTGACAGAAGAAAACATAAAATAGAAAAACAGAAAACGTAAAATATGCTAACTGGTCAAAAGATAAATCTGTAATAATGTAATACTATATAACAAATATATTTAGTTAATGTTTAACTTCTACTATCTGAATTTAGGTCTTTGTCTTTATTGAGATTGTTTCTCATCTTATGATTTTGGATAATCATTCATTTTACAAGTACCGTCTTGACTTTTATTTGCATTTTATGTCTGATTTATTTATTTTGTTTTTAGCACAGCTAGTACAGAACTATTTAGATTATATCACCATCCGCTTCATTTTTTTTTTCTTTATTGAAGTTGTATATACAGCACTAGTCTTTGTTTATAAGGGCTCTGCTGTTGGAATGAATGGTTCTGGACTACACAGAGATGCGGCTGTTCGACTAGTTTTTGTATAAACAAACTTAGTGCATCCACGGAAACCAGCAACCTATCTGATATGAAACAATTATAACAGAGTTTATATTCCGAATACACTCATACGCACATGTTACTGCATACTTATAGGCGATGAAGCCACCTTTTCAAATGTTCTCCTTCTGGGCCTTAGAAACAGTCAGAGCTATTTACTTAACTGGCAATTGTGGAGAATTAATTGAGAAAATGTTTTACCTGGAAGAATACATTGACATTTCAATGTTCAAGTAATTATGGAATGCTCATACAACAAATTTACACATTTAACTTTCGTGACAATGGTCACTTGTACAGTTGGTGATGGTCAATGCACAGTGGACATTTAAAGTTCTTCCAAATTCTGATCAGCAATACCTAACTAATGCCATTCTCCTCTCTAATCAGTGTGTTTATCAATAAGCCTCCAAAGGTTGTTTAAAACAAGCTGATCACTGTTGCCCAATACCACAACCAACTAATGCCATTTCCAAAATGGCATTGATGGTGGCTAGTGAAGTGCCTGGTATATTATGATCTTTGCATGACAAAAGTGTAAGAAGTTGTTCTGACAGTTAACTTCCTTGACCCGCCTTCAGTTGGAAGTACAGGTTCCAAGTATCGTGTGATCCTGCGTGTATATATATATATATATATATATATATATATATATATATATATATAAAAAATACACCTCTCTGTCTCAGAGATATCTTTGCCAGAAGCTCAAAGAAGCAAGGTGAAGGGTCAGTGTAGGACCTGCTTAGGGGGGTCTGCCTTGACGTTGGCAGGCGGGCATTCCCTCCAACAGCCATTGGAGTAACTAAATGACCTCCATTTGTTTAAATATACATAGGGATTAAGGAGAGAGTGCAGGTAACTTGTTTTTCTTTGGTTTTTACTATATATATACATATATATATATATATATATATATAGGGGCTGATGTGTAAGGCAGTCGTTGCTGCCGCCCAGGAGTGATGGGAGTGAGCGCAGCACTTATCTTTCTGAATATTGTTTTTCATACATGTTTCTTTATGCAGTAACCTTTTACCTACTTTCAGTGCATCATATGTTTACGCCATTTTGTCCCAGACGAAATACAACAATAATAATGCATGAACAAGCTTCAAGGCTATGCTACGACTCTTTCAGTACATAATATACTGTGGTAACCCTAAATACATAAAGATGTTCAGACTTTAGGATGCCATCTTGTCCTTAGTCAGGGAATTTCCCATGACGTATGCGCCCCCTTACGTTTTAGTTATGGCCTTGTATTTTTGCCAAGGTAAGGGAGGTCCTAAAATGAATAAAGTAAAAGAAGTGTTACTTTTTCATATATGAACTTCGGTAACACTAAAATGAAGACACTTAAGGTATAAATATGCGTACCTTTTAAATGTTAACACAGAGAGGAGAGATTTGGAGCTAACGCTCCATCTCATAATGACAGAGAGGCTGACATGATGACATGTTCAGGAGGGTATGTTAATCTATTAAGATATTGCAAGCATATAGTTTATTCATATAAACTCTGCTCTAAATTATTGTAATGGATTTTATATGTCTATATTTATATTTAATAAAATATCTAAAAAGACAAAACTTTATTGCTTCCAAGACAATCCTTATTTTATATTGTATTCTCAATTATTTATATATTTTAAATAGAGGATCTCTTACTGACTATATAAAAATATAGCGAAGATATCTGTATGGTTAGCCCTGCTAAGTTCTATGCTTTAAGACGTTATAGTGGTAAATAATGGAACCAGCTGATGTTACACCCCTGTGGGGTGCGATGGCGTAGCAAGTGTGTGGGGGCCATGGCGTGTAGTGTTGCTGGTTCTACTCTTAGTTGTTTGTGGTGTTTTTAGAGGAGTAACATCTGACCAATATCTGTGGTCCTTTGGTCACGGGACATTGTTACCATGGGCTACTAGTATTGTAATACAGTGTGGTCTTGCAACCATAGTTCCCATTTGGAGAGCAAAAAACGAGTCGTAAGAGTATTCTGAGAACGGACAGCAGCTAAAATAGCCTGCCCTTTGGTGGGTCCCCGCTCAGAACTCAAGCTGGTTTTAGCTCATCTTGTGCCATTACAGAGAGAACATATCTGAAGCATATCAGACTGGTCCCACCCATATGGGCAGTCCAGATCCGAAATGCCAGCAAGTTCTCACTGCACGAGAGATACAGCAACCCCAGACGATCATTTCAGCCTTGTTAGGCATCATCAGTGAGGCATAGCGGATATCTCTCTAGGCACCGTGAGCAAGGGGTCCATGTCTGGATTATCCCTTTAAACTAATGGAGAGCAAACTGAGAACGGGCAGCAGCTAAAGTAGCCTGCCCTTCGGTGGGTCCCCGCTCAGATCCCAAGCTGGTTTTTGCTCATCTTGTGCCATTACAGAGAGAACATATCCGACTGGTCCCACCCATACGGGCAGTCCAGAACCGAAATGCCATGATATGGACTGCCAATATGGGTGGGACCAGTCTTATTTGCTTCAGATATGTTCTCTCTGTAATGGCACAAGATGAGCAAAAACCAGCTTGAGATCTGAGCGGGGACCCACCGAAGGGCAGGCTACTTCAGCTGCTGCCCGTTCTCAGTATACTCTTGCGACCCATTTTTTTTTTCATATCTCCCATTTGTTCCAAACCCTTAACTCCTAGTTGGATCTATTGGAGCTCAGGTGTACCATTTTCTCATATTGCGCATTGGTGGCTACCTATTGAATCACTTTGTCTAATGTGGCGGTACTCATGGATTTCCACTTTCTAGCCAACAGTAAGTTAGTGGCGATCAATATATGAAATACCATGGCCCCTTGTTGTTTGTTCATGTGTTCTGGGAGTAGAAAAAAACCTCTGCCGATGTCCACACTGGGATTTTTAGAACCTCTGAGATGAGTTTGGTGATCATTTCCCAGAAGGGCCTAATTATTGTGCACTCTCACCAGATGTGGAATATTGTTCCCCTGTCTGATGCGCACCTCCAGCATATGTCTGCTGTATTGGGGAACATATGCGCTAGTCTTGCTGGTGTAAGGTACTATCTAGTAGCGATTTTCCTAACTTATTCCACATGAGGGTTACATTTTGTGAATGATTAGTGTATCTTAAAGGGTCTATTCCAGGCTGTATCAGGAATTTAATTTAGCAAACTTTTAAGCGTTGAAAACCAAAGAGGGTTACTGTTTTTCTACATGCCTTTTAAATAACAGTCTCCAATGCTTTCTAAATGTGTATTTATGTAAGGCTATGTGGATAAAAAAAAAGTTTGCGCACTTCCAGTCACCCAACAAAGCATGAATCAAAGTAGTAATATGCTAGCTCTTAGGAACGGGAGGGATCACTTTACAGTTTCATTGCACATATTAGGTCCAGTGATTTTATGTAAAGCAGTCAAGAGGATTTTGTGTAAAATACATTTAAAAAAACAAAAAATACATGTAATATGTAAATTATATGTAAAAATATATTTAATTTCAAATTGCTCTCTAATAGGGGACCAATCTAAAATGAGACATTACTGTTCCTTTAAAAGAAATAACCACTCATGCTATGTAATCCATGAATTTAGTATGGAATGAACCATGAAGAAGAGGCTTAGTCCGTAATTAGCCATGTTCACAATCGGAGAATTGTTTCCTTTACATACACTTTCTGCTGGGTGCAAACGAAATTTTATACATCCCTTTGAACACAAGGAAGGGATATGTTGCCTGCAACTGGTCTAATCCTAGATATCTAAACAGATGTGGATTTGCTCTACATGAAAGATCAGTTATCTTAAAATATTCTTAGTCACACTTAACCATCTCAGGTTTTCATATGAAACGTTATTCCCTCGCAGAACTGATCTTAAAGGCAGGGAAATCCTCAAACTATGTCAAATCAAGATTAGAAGTATGCGAAGTATCAAAGCCATTGTGTGAAGCTTAAATGGTAAGGTGAGAAGTTTTTTGATCCTTCAACATTCAAAATAGTTTATAGCTTATAAATAACACTAATATTTAGCACTGATCTAAGAGGTAAGGTTTGCTCTATCGCTATATTGCATTCCTTCCTCAGGATTAACACATTAGCACTTGAACAATTGGAGATTTTTAATAATTGTATGAGGATTACATAATAATGCACTAATTTAAAATTACTGTGATAAGTGCAAAATATGTGGATGACCAGGTCAGTTTTAGGAAGGCATAAATAATGCATTTATGGTTGACAACCAGCATACACACAGATTAAAAGAGATGTATACTTCAAGGTTCATCATTTTCCAATTTTCAAATTACTAGTTTAATTAGAAATGCCATTGACAGCTGCATACTTTAGAGCTGTACTTGATAAAATGCAGCACTAAAGCATGCATTAGTATAACGAGGAAAACTGGCAATCTTAGTCGGTCATTATATTTGAACTCCCTGCTGAGTTTGAGCAAATAGAAATCTTCTAAGGCTCACACGGTTTGGAGCTAGTTTCCATCGCATATAGGTCACCTTCTAGAATAACCCATACGTTTATATAAACACACACATATAAATATATATAATGTTTAGAAAAATAGCAAACAGATCATTTTGCCCCCCCGTAGGCACGAAAGCAGAAGATGTACCATACTGTAAAACTACTAAAGATCTTCTGCCAAATAACTTTTTTGAAAGTTTGTGATACAGGATATAACTTGTAGTGCGGGGGTTGAGAAACAAACCTTCAGACAGCCACTAGAGGCACTTCTGGATCCTAATGGACTTGTGGTTGCCTAAATGATGCGTCAGAGAAATCCTCATAGGAAAGCACTGAAACAATGCCAAAGGGGGGGGGGGGGGGGGGGGTTCTGAGTGCACTATAATATAAGGAATACAGCACTATAGAATCCTTTTAATGTGAAAGAGTTAAATTATGGTCAGAACTCAAACATTGCACAGAGAACATGTTTCTTCTGGAAATCATTTTAGTAAAACATCCAACAAAGCAAGTGGATATGTAAAACGGGAGATCATTTATTATGTGGCTACACCACAAATTTGCAGTCCTTGAGCCATTCCTGTAAGCTTGAGTCTAGCACTACCTCCCATATAATAAACCAGTGACCACCATCAAGTGATGCAGTTTCCGTGAAGTTCTAAATTTCACTTTTATGGCGGTGGTTATCTGGTACACCACACATTTAGAAGCAAAAATGCAGAAAAACTGTAAAACTCACCAATTATTTGGAGAGTAACTGGAACTTACGATGCAAGCAATTTTTGGATCCAAGCATTACAATACAAGCCCTTTTGATAAAGGAACACTATAGTGTCATGAATACAAACATGATAAACATGATATACAAAAAACAATATTGGCCAACAAGCAGACTCCACTTACATTGCCACTGCCAGTATGCGACTCCGCAGTCCAGGCTCTGGTATACCCCCCAGTGCCGCCGTCTGCATCCTGTGCCAAATGGATCCTCCTGCAACTCCTGGAAAACCTGTAAAGGTGGAGCACGTTGACGTCACGTCAGAATGTGACGTGGCGTTGCGTGCCTCCGTGCACCTCTAGGTCTTCCATGGTCATCGCAACACTGACCAACATACACTCACTGACAGACACACAGACTCACTGACACACACTGACAGACAGACGCATTTACACATTCTTACACACACATTTTATTTATTGCTCCCTACCTTTGGGAGCTGGTGTGGGGCCTCTCCCTGATCTTCTCTCAGGAGCTCAGTCTTCCTGCTCCCTTGTGCGCAGTTTAGTGATGCCAGGTGCAGAATTACATCATATTCTGGCACTCGGCATCACTAAAGAGGGCGAGCGCGAGGGAGCAGTGAGGAGCAGGAAGACTGAGCTCCCTCGCTGCTGCCAGGGACCTCTCCTCCCCGGCGGGGTAAGTTTGGCAGAGTAGGCATCTGGAATGTAGGGCGAGCAGGTGCCTACTCTGCTTTAGTAAGCATGGCAAACTCGCGGCTTGATGGGCTGCAAAAATATTCATTGTGTGCTGTGAGTTTGACATGCTTGCACTACAGAAAAGGAAGGGGTGGGAAGAGACCCCAGTGTATAAAGGGAGGAATTTAGACATAAGAAAATGAAAGAAAAACCAAAGCAACATGAAAGCAAATGGAAAATTATTTACATACAAAACCCTTTGACACAGTCAGTACCTGCCTATAACCACATCAATCAGCCTAGAGACCCAGACCACTTATCCATTATTATTTGTTATCTGATTTATATGTTCACCTAAGGTGGAAGTTTCACTTATATATGGTCTTGTGAACATTCTTTCATGCACTGCACACTTCTTTGTATGGTTGTACCCAGACCACTTAATCTGAATAAAATGGCCTGAGTGCCATGATCCTGTCGCACAGGGACAGGGCACCCAGGCCATGTAAATGAGTGAAACTCTGCTATTTCAACGAGATGGTCTCACAGAGACCATCTGATTGGTGCAGAGCAGCAGTTTGCCTTGCAAGTGCACTAGCCTACCAACGCTTTCCTACGGAAAAGCACTGGATTGGCTGAGATCATTAATCTTGATGACTGCAGCCATGGAGGTGGAATGGCAGAGGGAAGACTGTCTGTTAACAGGGTACTATAGCATTAGGAATTCACATCTGCAATCTTAACGCCATAGTGTTCCTTTAATACTTTGCATTTTTTTTTCATTACTGCCGTTTATTATGTGCCAACATATTCTGCAGTGCTGTACAAATTGGAAAAATACAATACAGTATAAACAGACCAATACAAAAGATAGAGGGCCACGCCTGTGAGCTTACAATCTAAGGGTTAAAATGGGGAGATGAGACTAGAGGTAGCAGAGGAATTTGAAGGTGATGGCAGAGAGAATTAATTGTATTATTGCAGTAACTGATAACATGTGAAGGGAATGAGGAAGTGACTGTGGTTCCAAACTGATCAGTGCATTATTCCTGTAACAAAGCATTTAGAAAAACAACAACCCAGTGCTTTAAGTTCTTTGCCTTTTAACACAGCTCTTTATGGAGTTTGAAATCCAAAAGAGAATGTTTTAGAATTTAGATCCAGAAATGTGAGTCACCACTAATTCCTACCATAATTTTGGTATTGATTATGATCCAAGAGCACAAAACAAAAATTTAAATAAAATGAAACTTGCAGACAGGGAGAAGACAGCACAGCTAAATCTGAGCGGAGTGAACTTTATTTAACCTAACATTTTGTGCCAATTTAAATACACTGAACGTCTTCACTTAAAAGAAGGCATTTACCAACTGCGTGTTCTAGGATACACGGAAAAGCCATTACAGGCATAAACAACAGAACTATAAAACAGAAAGCCATAAAATGGCCAAACCAGATACAACCCATAAAACAGCTTACGGTTCCAACTCATGCAGTCTTTTTAAGAGACCAGAGGTCTTAAAAGTTAAGAGAATAAAGAGAGAATAAGCGAAACCAGGGCAACATAACAGAAATCTGCTTTCAATACTTAAGGTTGTTAAAATGAGGGATAACTTCAATGTATCATTTTAGCGTCTTATGGAAGTCCTTCAAGATCTTACTCGAGGATGGGCATATTAACAAAAGGTATTTAAACATAAACGACATTTATTGCAAGACGGTCTCCCATCTTGTTGCTGGTTGTGTGTTACCATGCATACACGTCTCAATTATGCCACATACCAATGTCATGAAGTTTTGTCACCAGCAGGGCTATTCACTAAACTGAGAACTCAAAAAAAATTCAAAGTGAATTTCAAATTGAAGGTAAAAAAAGCCAACTATGTGTCCAGTTCAGCTACAGTTGAGCGTTATGTATGGGCAATGCTGGTCGGCACATATCTAGACTTTCAATCCCCCTATCATAGAGACATACAGTATGCCAATAGCACTCCTACATTTTGACTATGCTGTGGCCCTGCCTCATGTCATACAGTCTAATGTTGGGTGGGAATAAAAAGCTGGAAATGAAGGGAAATATTAACTTTACATTGTGCTAGCCAATTCATTAACCAAATACAAGCTTAAGCGTCTGTATATATTACATGTTCTTGCTATCTTGAGCAGACTAGGCCTTTCACTTTTTATGTGTACTATATAAAATTTACACTAAATGCAATATTACTTTTTTTTTAAAATATGAAACGTGAAATCTTCCGAAACACGTATTTTATTGCCGTTTTTAAATTGCTAGAGACACCAAACATGAATATCAGATGAATTTCTTAGCTACAAAAATCAATGGTGGCCACAGGTGAAAAGTGGTGTGTGAGCTTTCATTAAACTTGCAGTGGATAGATTGGTATGTACTACTTTAAAGGTCTGAGAAGATTTACTCCTGAAGTCTACTCTGCACTGTCCTATTGGACAGACCTTCCATTTCACTATCATAAATAGGTTTATGTATGTATTCAGTCCATGTGTCAGTCATTGTACAGAAGGCACTGAATTGACTTGATTTACTGTCTGAACCAGCAACATCAGAAAGGACTTAAAGGAACACTATATACTACAAACGTATTCCTGACCCTATATTGTTAAACCCACCATTTAGTCACTCTTAGCTCCCTTAAAAGCATATAAAACTCACCTTATTTCCTGCGGCGCGCGGGTCCACCGCCCTCTGGCCCCGCCCCCTTGGTGAGATCATAAATAGATTTAGTATTTTATCTTTCCCATAGAAAGCATTGGATTGGCTAAAACTGGCAAGGGGGCGGGGCCAAACACTGGTTTGGCCAATCAGCACCTGCTCATAGAGATGCATTGAATCAATAAGGAATAAGGAAAATTCAGCGTCCCCATGCAGAGCGTTCAGATGCTGTACGGCAGTGCTGCCTACTGTGCCTGGCACAGATATGGCACGAAGCATTATCTCACGACGGACCCGGGCCCTCTGCTCCCATTGAGAGGCAACCCAGGCTTCCCGGCGGGGGACCAAGGACTTCTCCCACATTTGACAAAACATATACCAATACTCCGCATGGCAGACGTCCTTCAGAAACTGTTTGCCACCTGTTCAATCACTGAACTCTTCCCAGAACAGCCACACATGTTCCTACATCCACTGGCGAGAGAACAAATAACACAATACGCTCAATTGATCCTGCAGAAACCCTGCCTCCTCAGACCAAACAATTCGAAGCGCTCTGCGCACTAAACGAGGGACCACCGCGAGCCATATCCTTGATCTACTGGAACCTGGTAACGGACACATATCTACTAGCACCCCCTGCATCAGCCAATGGGAGGAGGACTTAGAGGAGACGCTAAATTAGGCAGACTGGGATAAGAAGAGTTCAGTGAGTGAACCCATGTACAAAAGACGCCGGGGTCGACACGACTACAAGAAAACACTTACAAGGTCCTCACACCATGCTACCTCACCCCTGCAGCACTCCATGCCAGGGATTCTACAATACCCGATGTCTGCTGGTGGTGGAGAGGCTACAGGCACGTTCACCCATGTGTGGTGGGACTGTCCCCTTATCAAACTGTTCTGGGAGTCAATCGGCGGGGTAATACGGGAGGTGACAGATGAAACTCTACCACTGGCCCCAGGCTCCTCAACACTGCCAAGGCAATTGTCCCCCTCTTCTGGAGACAGCCGCGCAAGTGTTGGGTGGAGGAGGTGGAGGATATGAGGAAATTCGTAGACCTTAAAGTAACTACACTGAAAGACAGAGACAAATACACACAGCGATGGTTTCACTGGCGATGGCACATTACCTCAGCTGCCTTCATAGAACATCTGACCAACCCATGAACGGCTGGAGGACAACGTGAGGCAACTGGACCTGGCAGATTCAGGAGAAAACCACGGGGCGGGGTTAGCTGGGGCTTGGCACCGAGGGCGGCGCTCCATCCCTCCCCATCTATTCCCCTAACTCAATTCCCTGCTTTTCTCCGCCTCCTCAACCCTCCCCAGACTCAACACTGCCATTCTAAAACCATGAGCACCTGATTATGACGACCACTTCGAGCCAAAGACCATGACACTATAACCACGTTCCACACAAGCAGAGTGGTAGGTCACCTACCACCACCATAGCACTAAGCACTCAGAGGCCACAGGGACCTATCATAAGAAACAAAAAGCCCTGAAAGACCCTGGACGTGCTGAATATACAGTACTCCCATACCCGCACTCATCTATTGACTGCATGTGATAACCTTCATTATGATAGCAAGTTGTGGGTTAAATCACAACAGATACACAGAAAAAGGTAATGACACAGCAAAGATAAAAATTAGAAACAATGTATACCTGTTACTGTTTTCCGTATTATCTACACTGTTTACGCTCCTTCCCCTGCGTGGGAAAACTGGTTAATCTGAATATTCTATTACACGTGCAAAGTTTGTTTGACACCGAGATACCAATCCTCACAGACATCGAATGTGATTAATCTCAGTTGCATGATCCTTTCGGATGATTTGGTGTCACTGAGTTACAACCTCATTTCCAATAACTGTCGCTTAAGACCTCTGCGCAGGTGACCTGTTATTATATGCTATTGTGCATTGCTTCATTATCATTCTGCTTTCATTGACAACACAATAAAGAAAAATGTAATACAATCAATTTGTCAACTCCTAGTTTAATGTGTTGGCACTTTTGTCAATGAATAATGACATGAGACATGACTATTAAAGAAATGAATTTCTGATATAAACTGAGACTTATCACCATCTTATTCATTATTTTTTGTATTTATACAGCGCTGACATATTCCGTAGTGCTTTACAATATTATAAAAGGGGGAAATTTAACAATAAATGAGAAAATTACTAAATTTTACAGGAAAAATAGGTTGATAAGAACCATGCTCAAACGAGCTTACATTCTAGAGATTAAGCCCACTACCGTATGAAAAGAGAAATGACACTTTCCATCACATACATTCAATATTAATCATTCCATAAAAAGTCTTCAAATGTACAATACAACTGACAAGTAAGCAGTCATTTACACGCAACATAACAAAATTGTCCAATAGTGAAGTAGTTACCTCTAGCATACTCTAACATACCATTTAAATGCTTCATACAATGTCCACAGTGCAACCTTTTAGTAAATATCTACTACAGGATGTACAGCCAGTCCATGAATTATGTTTTGATTAACACAGATAAATATGTTTATGAAGCCATATATATTACATCCAGCCCTGGTTGTGTTAATGTTATAAGTGAATCACACACAAAAAAGACATTATATACCAGTAATTTCTTATCTCTCAGAGTCCGCCATAGCAGTGCGCATGTGTTTATCCCAGAGTGCCAGGTGTGCTGTGATATAAGAGGTTAAAATAACATGTTTGTGTACAGTTAAACTACAATCCATGATATTTTGCAATCAAGTGGTTACTGGACTTCTCTCTAAAATAACAGCTTGTGTCTGCTTGATTGTATTTTGAAACGTTTGGATTTCCTCAATGATCATAATCTTTTATCAAATATTAATTTGACAGACACTTCCTAACCAGTAGTGAGCATTGCGAAGAGGGTTTAGTTTGCTCACAAGAAATTCTCTCCAAGATACAATCTTTAAAAAGAAAAAAAAAAAAGTGCTTAAGTACCTTTGCAGCTGAATTGGATACTCCATGTGTCACATTTCGTATTAATCCACCAACATTTCCATATTTGATAAGCCCGCTTACTCCTTCCGACACATCATTCAGCAGGCCCATTGGATTGCCAAGAAAATCTACTGAGCCCAAGATGCTTGCTGCTTGACTGAGCAATTCCTTAAAGACAAAATTACACAGGTCGATTTTAACTCAGCAGCGCCATCAAGTGATTTATGTGAATATAGAGATGCAGAGGTAGAACAGAGTTTGAACACCGACAAGTAAACGGAAACACAAAGCTAAATCTAAGTGGTGTAACATTGCCATCTCTAAGCATGCAAAACTGATGTTTATGTTCCTTGAATGCACTGTTTAAAGAATGTTTTTAGTTAGTTTTTGCTCTCAAAATTGACAGATGCCAGATCTTTAAACAGAGAAAATCTCCCAAGATCAAAGTGGACTTTAGATTTTTCATTCTGTGTATTGTAACGGAACAGAACACTTACTAATCAATACTGGATTAATTTCTTATGCTCTTAGAGCTCCAATAAAACTATTACTCTTTTGGAAATGTTTCTTTTAATTACCTTCTGACCATAGACTAGTCGTAAGAGTTACATCAGTCATACTCATTCAATGCTGGTGAGCAACCAGTTGGTGCACCTTGACAGATATCCAATTTTGATGAGCATTATTGAATGCCATGTTAAGCATCCTGTAAGCGCAGACTAGTAGAATATTTAATATATAAATGTAATCAACAGCATGTAAAAATTTAGTTCTGAAGTGGACAGTGAGGTAGGGGCCCATAATTTCCACTCACCACTAGCCATGGGTGACAGAGAACTTAGCCCTGGCTAGTACATATTTACCCTGGTGAGTGTGCCATGGAACATCCAAGCTTGCAGTGGCAAGAAACTCTTAATACCTGGCTTTTGGCATAGGACTTTAACTCTTAAGCCCAAGTGGGATAAAAAACATGGTCCATTTTGACTTTTTAAAACAGTGTTGCTTTCCAGTCAAATATATAAAGGCAGCTATGCAGCTTGGTATCATGATAACGGATGGTTCTGCCAGTGTGGTAACGTCACCACCCGAGCTCTGGTTATAAACTGTCTGAAATACTGGATGTGATATGTAACATCCATTAGCGGTCCAATCTCTTACACTTATTCATCGCTAATGTGGTTCTGCAATATTTGATAGCATGTTAATTATGCTATATGTTCCGCTTTACTGTTAATAACACATCTTATGGTATAAAAGCAGGAATCAACATGTGAAAAACAAAGATATCATTTTGAAGAAATTATAGAAAGTCTTTTTTTTTTTTTTAACACAAACCTCCTGGAAATGTTTAAGGATATCATTTATAATAAATTCCCGGGTCTCATATGGATGAACTCTTGTAAAAGGGTCAAGATCAATCACAGCATCTTCAAATTTGATTAGCGGAAATCCCAGTGTACTCTTCAAAGCCTAGAACAAACAAGGAACATTTTTGTCTGTATTAGATTATTTTTGCCACATTTGCATTCATAATTCTAGTAATGCATATTAAAATTTGATTTGGACCTGCCAAAATGGTTCTGTTTTTGTAGTGCTGAGTAAGGCAGATCACAGAGACGGAAACCCTAGATCTGACTGATCAATAGATTTTTCAAAGCTACATACAGATTATTTTATCCTTTATAAAGAAATATGCTTGCCAGACCCAGTTGCAGAAGGGGAAGATATCCTATAGAGGTTAGGTATGGATTTCCTGATGCTAAGTTTGGCATCCAAGATATGGCTGGATAAATAATGTCTTCAGTGCCAAGTTTAGTCAACATAGCTCTAGAACATTCAGGAGTATAGAGATCTTTGGTAGAGGTTGCCTTAATCAGGATATGTTTCAGAGCACTTCTTTTAATGGTGAAATAAACATGACTATGTCAGTGCAGCAAAATTCTTTCCACACTACCTTTTTTTGTAATAAACAAATGGTACAAAGAGAAAGATTATGTAACGGCCAACATCGGTTGTTGTTTTTTTTTACCTTGAGATCAGGGGGAAGCTTATTTGAGGTGAACACACTCAGCTTGATCTGCGGGATCGATATTTTTAAGTTCTCAAAATAATACCGCTGTTCTGCCTTAGTCTCATCTCCAGACTTTTCATGGATATTTTCATCCCATTTTTCAACTTCTGTAAAATTCAATCACAAACCAACTTTAAAACTATAATATTATACATTACACCACGTATGTGTAAAAACGCAAGTACAAAAAAGAAACTCAGAAATCACAGTCTTTGAAAGAAGAACGTCCAAGATGATGGACAGGTGTGGAGGATCAAACAGATGTTTGAGAGTAAAATTAGAAAGAAGCAGTGTTTTATGAAAAACAGCATTATTTGATTCTTTCCATACTTAACATTCAGCCCCATCAAATGGAAAGACTGAAAAATAAATACTGTAAGATGCATTACATTTTATCAAAGGCTTTATTCAACAGGGCTTTATTCGAAAGAATGAAAAAAGCAACGAACCAAAAAAGAAAAAAACATGTTTTCTTCTGAACAGTGTGACACCGTGCCTTAAAAAGCGACACCATTTAAATTTTTTGTTCTTTTCGTTGGCTGTCTGAAAACAAATAAGCCACACAAATAAAGTAGTATGCCATGTAATGCAGCTTAATTTAAGTTTATATTAATGCTTATAATGAATTGTAACAGCATTTGGTAGAATTATCCAATTTAGTTACGTGAACATTTAACTCAGAGCATCGGTGAAGTGAAAAAGCCATTACTCGTAATTCTGGTATCCGAAGAGTTAATGAGGCAACTAATTCTTTAGAGGTACAATTGGCAGCATTCACAGCAAAGCTTTGTGATGTGCTGGCTAATTAAACAGCTAAGCTGTTTTTTTTCTTCAGCAGAACAGCATTTCTCCCAACGTGCCCGGGGCATTCAATGACAACACTGTGCAGACTGTTCTGCACTCTCGCTATTCAAGCGATGCCAGGTCTCTAGCTTAGCAGAATGTCTGGGCTAAACAACAACTTGTAAGGGCTTCCAAAATGCTTCTATCTCATGATCCCCATTCCCTTCTGTATTAAGATGCACTTTTCAACTTTCCTCTGCTATTAAAGGCTGTCATCTTCCCCAGTCACAAATATAGAAAAAAAAGATAAAACAAAATCAGTAAGACACTATGACAGGTGAAATCGCTTATAATTTTTAAAGCAACCATAACTTGAAAAGGTCTTCACATTCAGCATCATCATGCAAAGTAGAATGATGTCCAATGCTGTTTTTTCTCATAGAGAAGCATTGAATTGGCGCAGTACGGCTACAGTGCATGCAATGTAGGCTAGAGCTCTCATCCTCAATGAGAAACATTGATTGGTCAAATACTGATAATCCTAGAAGTGGCAGAGAAGCATGTCCTAGAACTGGAATAAAGAGGATTTGATGGATTTAATTTCTTTCTTCTTAAAACAGTAAGTGAACTTATAGAATACATATACACATACATACAAAATAAATAAATAAATATATATATATACACACACACACACATTTATTTTATTTTTTTTAAGGGCCCTATAGAGATACTATAGTTCTACAACCAGCGTTTAGGTGGTTGCCCCGTGGGGTGCCTCGCAACTGGCCCCACCCCGATCCACATCCTTGGCTGACTTCATCAGTATTGATGATCTCAGCCAATCTAAATGCTTTCCCATAGGAAAGCATTGGAATGTTTGAGATCGTCACTGGAGATGTCCCTAGGCTGTAATTTAAACCTGATCTCAGGCAAGGAAGTGGGGGCCGGAGCCAAGGCAGTCCTGGCCAATCAGAATATCCTCATAGAGATACATTGAATCAATGCATCTCCATGGTGAAAATTCAGCGTCTCCATGCAGAGCGTGTAGACGCTGAACGTCAGTGCTGTACACTGTGCAGCACTGACCCGGGAAGCACCTCAAGCGGCAAGGTGAGGAGTGGTCACTGGAGGTATCCCTAGGCTGTAATGTAAACACTGCCTGTCTTTTAACCCGTTAATGACGGGTGATGGACCGGGTCTGTCATCCAGGGGAGAGCCTTAATGCTGGGTGACGGACCCAGACCGTCATGCGTTAAAACTAGCGGGCGATCGTGGGGTTACCGCTATTGTTGGGTGCCTCCGAGTCAGGGGCAGACTAGCAACAGCTAATTGCGATGTCCCTGCGCACATGATCGCTGTGACAGCCAGTCACAACGGTCACAATGCTGCTGGGATATCTTAACTCGCCTCCCTCCACCTCTTGTGGGTTTTTGAAGTGGAGAGAGACTGATAGTTGCTACATTGTGTCTCTGAAGTGAATTAAACTGTCCTTAAAGGTTCCAAATCCCCTTTTCCTGTACTTTAAAAAAAAAGAAAAAAATGAACCCTTTCCCTGCTGATTGATCACTGATTCCCCTAATGCTGAACATGGCGCAGATGACTGGGTACCCCCTAATCATTTTTCACCAGACATCCCAGAGTTCACTGCCAATCCTGGCATACAGGCTGACCTGTCTGGCTATAATATGCTGCATTGTATGCAGCTGTTCTTGGGGGATGAGATTTTTGGGGAGATAGTCACCCAGACTAATCTGTATGTGGAGCAGTATCTTGCACGCAATCATAACTCTCTTATCGCCAGGAAAGAGAGATGGAACCAAACCAGTGTGCCAGAAATGAAACAATTGTGGGCACTGACAATACTAATTGGGATAATTAAAAAGCCCACAATTAGGATGTATTGGTCTAAAAATCCTATTTGTAATACCCCCATTTTTCCCCATACAATGACTAGGGATAAATATGAGGACATACTGCGATTTATGCACTTTAGTGACAATACGAAATGCCCCGCAAAAGGTCATCCACAGTATGATCTTGTATATAAAATACGCCCTCTAATTGCCCACTTTAATGATAAATGTGCCACTATTTACACCCACAAAAAAACACATTTCTATTGGTGAGTCCCTCATGAAGTATAAGGGAAGACTGGGATTTAAACAGAACATCCCATCCAACAGATCCCGATATGGGATCATATTTTATAAATTATGTGAAAGTGGCAGTGGCTATGTGCACACCTTCCGTGTATACGAAGGAAGGGATAGCCACCTTGATCCCCCAGGATGCCCATATATAGAAGGGACAAGTGGGAAAATTGTCTGGGACTTAACGCCCTTGCTCAACAAAGATTATCATTTATATATTGATAATTTTTATAATAGCATCCCACTTTTAAAAATGCTGTACTGCTTCGAGACCGTGGCCTGTGGCACTATCAGGAAGAGTCGCACTGGTTTCCCAAAGGCTCTAGCGGGAAAAAAAAATTAAAAGGGGGGGGAGGGGGAGAAACAGCATCTCTCTGCCAGAATGAACTGCTGGCACTCAAGTACCGAGATAAAGAGGAGGTTTTCATTCTAACTACCATCCACGGTGAAAGCACTTGCAGGGTCGCAGTACGTAGCAGAGAGGAATTGAAATGGGTGGCAGTCTGCATTCAGCATTATAATCGGCATATGGGGGGAGCTGACCTGTCCGATCAACTGATGCAGCCGTACTTAATCATGCGAAAGACTAGGGCATGGTATAAAAAAGTGGGCATATATATAATGCAGACGGCAATCCACAATGCCTTTGTAATTTTTAAAAAGGCAAATGCTGAGCTGAAATGCACATTTCTTTCTTTTCAGTTTCAGCTCATTTCTGGGTTGCTTGAGTGCCACAGAGGGGGACCATCAGTGGAGGCTAGCAGAAGAATGGAGGCAGGTCACTTCTGCTTCAGGATTCCATCAAACCCCAAAAAGAAACCCCCCAGAAAAGGTGCAGGATGTGTTACAAGAGGGACGTAAGAGCTGAGACCAGTTATTACTGCCCTGGTTGCCCCTATCAGCAATGCCTATGTATTGACCACTGTTTTAAAATTTTCCACACCCAGGCCGAATAGGTAGGGTGTGATTTAGTCATCTGTCTGATTGGTTACCGAATCTTGGCTTTGTCTCCCGTTTATCCTGTCTTCTCTGATCCTTGACCTCGGCTTGTCCTATCGTTGTTCCGTTTCTCTTTACTCCTTTGACCTCGGCTTGTACCTTGACTATTCTCTGCTTGTATAGCACGGCCATTCTAAGGACCGGTATTACAAGTTTCTCTCTCTGTGTGGTCTGTCTGTGTTTTGGTTTTGGAATCCATGACACCTTTGCCTGGGACGCAGATGACTGGGCACTACCCCCATTTAAACTTTACGCCAACTATTCCCCCTTTCCCAGCAAATAGTATGCGCTTGTTCATAATTTGAATTGATGAGCTGCTTATATTTAAAAATAGATCTGGCCTTTGAGAGGTAATTTGCAATCCTGAGCTGCTAAAATGAGACTTGAGCCCAGGATCCACTTTTGAAAAATATGAAAGTGGTGTGTCTTCAAAATATACAGTAACATCTCAAAGTGTGTGTCAAAAAGGCAGAAAAAAATGCTAATTGCAACTAGACAATAAATTATCCTACGCTAATACAACTAACAAAAAAATTATCCTACGCTAAGGTTTAAAATATACCTTTTGAAATACCCTGGGGTGTCTACTTTAAGAAATGGTAGGCCTTTGTGGGGTAGTTTGAATTAAGCAGTGTCAAAATTCAAAGTTTGGTGTAAAAACTGATATGGCTTGGTCTCCAATGTGTCCCTTCAACATCAACATATCCCTAAAAAAGGTACACATGGGGGTATTGTTGCACTAAGAGAACATAGCTGAGCAACATATTAGGTGTTATACTGCCGTAGCACACAAGGATTGCAAAATATACAGTAACATCTCCAAGTGTGTGTCAAAAAGGCAGAAAAAAATGCTAATTGCAACTAGACTTTGCACAAACAAAAAAAATGATCCTACACTAAGGTTTTAAAATATACCTTTTGAAATACCCTGGGGTGTCTACTTTAAGAAATGGTAGGCCTTTGTGTTTTTTTTGAACATTCAAGACTGGCTGAATGCGCGCGCAGCTCCTATCGCGCATGCGCATTCAGCCGAAGAGGAGGATCGGAGGCGGAGAGCTCCACGCCCAGCGCTGGGAAAAAAGGCAAGTTTAACCCCCTTCCTCGCCATCCAGCCCGGCGGGAGGGGGACCCTGAGGGTCGTGGCACCCTTAGGGCACTATAGTGCCAGGAAAACGAATATGTTTTCCTGGCACTATAGTGGTCCTTTAAGGGGTTAAAAGGCAGCGTTTACATTAAAAAGCCTTTTAACCCCTTCGCGACTGCTGACTGTTCAGGACCGTCATCGGAAAAATCCCTGTGAGGACCAGTGACGGTCCTGAACCGTCATAATGGTAAGATGTACTTACCCGATCGCCGCAAATAAAAATAATATGAAATATACATATGTCCATATACAAAATGACATAAATAATTATATAAATATACACGTGGACTTCAAATATATAAATATGCATATTTAAATTCTACATGCGTATTTATGTAATATTTTTACATAATTAAGTAATTTTATTGACTGCAATTTGAAGGACCTGCCTGACAAACCAGGCTGAAAGTCTTTGTATTTAAATTTGTATTTAACCCTGTAACTTTCTATGACCCCGTAAAACCTGTACATGGTTTTACTAGGGAGACCTCGCTGAACACAAATATTAGTGATTCAAAACCGTAAAACATATCACAGTGATGATTTGTCAGTGAAAGTGACTTTTTTTTGCATTTTTCACACACAAACAGCACTTTTACTGATGATATAATTGTTGTGATACGTTTTACTGTTTTGAAACACTAATATTTGTTTTCAGCAAAGTCTCTCGAGTATAACAGTAACCCCCATGTACAGGTTTTGTAGCGTTTTTGAAAGTTACAGGGTCAAATATTTTTACATTGAAAATTGCTAGGTTGGTTATGTTGCCTCTGAGACCATATGGTAGCCAAGGAATGAGAATTACCCCCATGATGGCATACCATTTGCAAAAGAAGACAACCCAAGGTACTGCAAATGGGTTATGTCCAGTCTTTTTTAGTAGCCACTTAGTCACAAACACTGGCCAAAATTAGTGTTCAATTTCGTTTACTTTTTTCACACAAACAAATATGAATGCTAACTTTGGCCAGTGTTTGTGACTAAGTGGCTACTAAAAAAGACTGAATATACCCCATATTGAATACCCTGGGTTGTCTACTTTAAAAAAAATATGTACATGTGGGATGTGATTCAGAGATTAATGACAGATAATAGTGTTACAATGTCACTATTGATACATTTTAAAAATATATATTTTGAAACAGCAATTTCCTATTTGTACTTATAGCCCTATAACTTGCAAAAAAAAAAGCAAAAAGGAAGGAAACACTGGGTGCTTCTAAACTCAGGACAAAATTTTGAATCTATTTAGCAGTTTTTTTCATTAGCTTTCGTAGGTATGTAAAAGATTTTTCAAGCAAAAGTAAAAAATTTTTTTAAAATGTTTCACCATATTTTATTATTTTATTTTAAAGTAAATTATATGACATGCTCCAAATAATGGTATGTATAGAAAGCCCTTTTTGTCCTGAAAAAAACAATATATAACTTGTATGGGAACAGTAAATGAGAGAGAGGAAAATTACAGCTAAACACAAACACCACAAAAGTATTAAAAGAGCCTTGGTTCTTAACGTACAACATGGCCAAAACAGGCCGGTTCAGAAGGTGTTAAATAAGAGTCTTCCCTTAAAGGAACATAATTATTACTGATGCAACGGTGCTTCCCATCATACATAAACACGTGACTATTATTTTACACCAATTTCCTAATCTATGCAATAAAATAATTTAATCTGTCACTTCTGTAATTTGTTGGGTTTTATTTGGGATGTATTAGACCAGATCCATATATGGACCTATAACCCTCAACAGTGAGAAGTGGGAGGATTATAATGGTTGCAGTTCTCCTTAAAATTGTTCATAGATGAAAGCCTATACTTCATTGGTGCAAACTATAAGCTTGCACAACAAGCTCATTTTCAGGTATTTAATTTTTATTTTGTGCCACTTAAAATATTCAATGGATTGAATTGTATTCTGATGTCCAGAGAGAAGTCAGGAGGATAGATATATTTACCTTAAGTTCTCTCTCTTTTCCATCAGTTCTTGTAATTTGCCTTCAGTTCCTGGAGTTTTTACATGCTAAGAACAGTTGATATTATTATACTCTTGCACATGCCAAAGGCATCTGTTAGATGTTGCATGAGATGATACCTATACAAATAAGCTGTGGTGACCGATGGCTGATGGGAAATGTTGGTGAAAATTCTCAATTTTGCCCTAGATGGGCCCTTTCATGAGAAAGTTTAACATCAAAAGAAGCTTTTTGTAAAATTCTACCTTTACAAACAGCCCAAAAGTGACAGAACAGCTTTAAAATAACCAATTTTAAGTTTTATTGAACTAAAAAATAGAAAACATACAGAAAAAAATACCATTTGCGAAATTGGAAATTAATTAAGAAAAAAAAAAGTGACAGATTCCCACAAAACATACTAAAATGGCCTCTGACTTCTAAACAGGTGTGTTTGATTTTAAAAAAAACCTGGCATGCCATTTAATGTATTTTGATTAATGTAAAGTTGATTTTAAGCAACTAGTCCAAGGTCATACGGCTCATCTCTCAAACACATCCTGACAGCCTCAGAAAGAAATGCTTTTTTTGTAATAATGTGATCATTTATCCAGCTTTTGCCAAGTGCAACATCAGGGGAGACCCACACTTTCCATTACCCAACAATCTTGTTCTGCTTTCCAAATGGAGCGCTCTTTGTTATTGTATAAATGCAACAGTGAGGCAATTGTCTCATTAGACAGGTTTTCTCCTTCTCAACTGTCATGGCAAGACTAATGACCATTTATAGGAGAGCTTATCTACAGTAATTATCAGAAAAAACTATCTTCTTGGTATGTAATAAAGGACTGGCCAAACAAAAAGCAGGGAAAAGAATCACACTCGCTTTTTTCCCCCCACAGAATTCAGTATTTTCCTTTTGAGAATATGCATTTGAGTGCATTCTAGAAGATCCGCGTTTGAAGTCTATTGGAATTTCTCTGCTAATAGCGCGCTATTCTTTTATGTAGAGAACAAAGGTTTTTCACTTAACTTCCTTAAATGCCTAATTTAAATGTATCTACTTTGAAGCAGTGAAGACCCCAAGGTTTGCGCATTCAAAATTAACAATAATAAATAAAATGACTTAAAAACAGAAGAAGAAAAATGCATTAGGTAAAACAAATAAACAAACAAAAAACAAATATGTAGAGTGAAAATTTCCTTTTCAAGATTAAAAAAAAGAAACATAGCAATCATAATAAAACAAGGAAAGAAATTGTGCTTGCCTTCCATAGCAATGGGTCATGGATTGAAGAAAAAAAAAATAACTGTCTCCTCTTAAATGTTTATATTTTTTGTTCATCATCATTTTTCTAGCTCATCTTCCAGTATTCTCTTTTTTGGTAAATAGTTGTATAGTTAAATAACAGGAAAAAAAAGAAACAAAGCAGGTACTTGAAGACTAGCCAAACACACAAAATCACAAACAAACTGTGTGGGATATATCATTGGATGTAGCATAAGGAAATATATGATTTTAACCCGTTTTTCTCCTGGTTGGGTCAATGAACATGCCCTTAAAAGGACCACTATAGTTTTCCTGGCACTATAATGCCCTGAGGGTGCCTCCACCCTCAGGGACCCCCTCCCGCCCGGCTCTGGAAGGGGGAAAGGGTTAAAAACTTACCTTTTTCCAGCGCTCGGCGGGGAGCTCTCTGCCTCCGATCCTCCTCCGTTCCTCCTCCTGGGCTAGCTGCGCGCGCATTCAGCCCGTCGCATAGGAAAGCATTTACAATGCTTTCCTATGGACGCTGGCGTACTCTCACTGTGAAAATCACAGTGAGAAGCACGCAAGCGCCTCTAGTGGCTGTCAATGAGACAGCCACTAGAGGAAATAGGGGAAGGCTTAACCCATTGATAAACATAGCAGTTTCTCTGAAACGGCTATGTTTATAAAAAAAATGGGTTAACCCTAGAAGGACCTGGCACCCAGACCACTTCATTAAGCTGAAGTGATCTGGGTGCCTAGAGTGGTCCTTTAATCTCACCAGATCATTAAAGCGGCACTGTCATGCCGAATTCTGTTTTTTTTTTAACCCCTCTCCCGCCTCCACTACATTCAATTGACCCACTAGTCACCCCCAAATGCCCCTAAGCCCCCAGCATTACCTATTTTTTAATCCTTATTTTCTGCCCCGATCTATATTCAGGGCGCCGCCATCTTTGTGTGGGTAGGTGAAGTCCCTGTGGGACACGTCATCAGCCCACACTAGGCAGACTGTGAGATTCCCGCACATGCCCAGTGAAACACCTGGACATGCGAACGGGAATTTCATCTATTCATTCATTCATCAGACAGACGAATGAATGAATAGAAAGATCAGCCGAACAAACAAACAAACACAATGTATCAGTGTATGTTTGTTCGTGCAGGTTATTACAAGGAGGGAGCTACCGGCACGCAGCTCCCTCCTTGTAATATGTAAAGATAGAAGCGGCAGGGAGCAGTGCTCCCCACCACTTCATAAGCCCCCCCCAGGTCCCCCTCTCACTCTATGGGGGTCAATATGACCCCCATAATAGCACAAGGGAGATTAAAATCAAATGCAGTACCCCCCCACCCCGGCCCCCACCCCTGGGCGGCGGATGGGGGCCATGAAGATAATGAGGGGGGGGAACCTACTGTCCTCCCCCCGGCACCCACCCCTGGGCGGCGGGTGGGGGCCATAGTGAGAATGAGGGGGGGACGACCTACTGCCCCCCCCGGGCGGCGGGTGGGGGCCATAATGAGAATGGGGGGGGGACCCCTATTGCCCCCGCCGGCCCCCACCCCTGGGCGGCGGGTGGGGGCCATGAAGATAATGAGGGGGGGGGACCTACTGTCCTCCCCACCCGCCCCCAGTGGGGCTCATAGTGAGAATGAGGGGGGGGACAGTACTCCCCCACCCCCGGCCCCCACCCCTGGGCGGCGGGTGGGGGCCATAATGAGAATGGGGGGGACCTACTGCCCCCCCCGGCCCCCACCCCTGGGCGGCGGATGGGGGCCATGAAGATAATGAGGGGGGGGACCTACTGTCCTCCCCCCGGCCCCCACCCCTGGGCGGCGGGTGGGGGCCATAGTGAGAATGAGGGGGGGGGACCTACTGCCCCCCCCCCGGGCGGCAGGTGGGGGCCATAATGAGAATGGGGGGGACCTATTGCCCCGCCCGGCCCCCACCCCTGGGCGGCGGGTGGGGGCCATAATGAGAATGGGGGGGACCTACTGCCCCCCCCCGGCCCCCACCCCTGGGCGGCGGGTGGGGGCCATACTGTCCTCCCCCCCCCGGCCCCCACCCCTGGGCGGCGGGTGGGGGCCCTAAGTCAATTACCCCCCCCCTCCCCCAAGGTGACTAGGGGTCCCCAAGCCCCTAGTCACCCACCCCCCACCCAAAAAAAAAAGTCCCTACCTACCCCCCTCACCCTAAAAAATAGTGAGGGGGGATAAAATAACTAACCTGTAAAATAAAATTAAACTTACCATTCGACGTCTTCTTTTTTCTCAAATCTTTTTTCAGCCCCAAAAAAGGCCAAATAAAAAAACCATCATAACCGTCGAATTGAAAATAAAATAAAAATCCCGAGCGCAAAAAAAAAACCCGACGGAAAAAAAAAAACCCGAGCGCAAAAAAATAATCCATCCTACTGTCCCCCCCCCCCGGCCCCCACCCCTGGGCTGCGGGTGGGGGCCCTAAGTAAATTCCCCCCCCCAAGGTGACTAGGGTCCCCAAGCCCCTAGTCACCCCCCCCAAATAAAAAGTCCCTACCTACCCCCCTCACCCTAAAAAATAGTGAGGGGGGATAAAATAACTAACCTGTAAAATAAAATTAAACTTACCATTCGACGTCTTCTTTTTTCTCAAATCTTTTTTCAGCCCCAAAAAAGGCCAAATAAAAAAACCATCATAACCGTCAAATTGAAAATAAAATAAAAATCCCAAGCGCAAAAAAAAAAACATGACAAAAAAAAAAAAACCAGAGCGCAAAAAAATAATCCATCTTCACCCATGGAGGGCTCCGCGCAGACTGAGCTCCGCAGAGCGGGGGAAGGCTTATAAACCCCTTGATCCCCCCATTCTCCTTATGGCCCCCACCCGCCGCCCAGGGGTGGGGGCCGGGGGGGGAGGACAGTAGGTCCCCCCCCCTCATTATCTTCATGGCCCCCACCCGCCGCCCAGGGGTGGGGGCGGGCAGTAGGTCCCCCCCCCTCATTATTGCCCCCACCCGCCGCCCAGGGGTGGGGGGCAGTAGGTCATTTGGTCTCCCCCCTTATTTTCCTTTAGGGCCCCCACCCGTCGTTTAGGGGTGGGGGCCAAT
>OW240921.1:87261802-87429648 GCA_933207985.1 Pelobates cultripes | reverse complement strand
TCAGCCTTTTAGTAGATAACTCCCTGATACCGTGTGAATTAGGGAGTTATCTACTAAGCGGCTGCAAAATGCAGCCACAGCAATGAATAGGATTGGAGTTTCATTCATTAGAATGAAATTCCGATCCGAATAAAGTGCCGAATTGCGTTCTAAAAGAAACGAACATACTGTTGTCATTCAGTTAGAACGCAATTCGGCAGTTTTGTGGAAAGTGACAGGAAGCATTATGGGAACACAGAGGAAAGCTAGGGATCATGGGAAAATTGCTCTGACCAGCGGAAATGAAGCACACTTTGCTCCTCCGCTGGTCAGAGCTGGTCAAGCGGAGGAATCCTCCATAAGGCAAAGAGTCCCTACTTTGTCTTATGATTTTAAAGAAAACTAAAGAAGACAGGAAGAAAAGAATAACAGATCCTGAGAGGGGGGGAGAAGAGGAAGAGATTGAGGAAAGGTAAGTTCGGCATGACAGTGCCGCTTTAAGTCTTCCGAATGCATTTTCAACTACGACCCGTGCCCTGGATGTTTTCTTGTTGTAGGTTTGTTGACAAGTGCAATGTCACTGTCATTCCTCTTCATAAGACAACGCCACCTACCCTTAAGTCTTCCGAATGCATTTTCAACTACGACCCGTGCCCTGGATGTTTTCTTGTTGTAGGTTTGTTGTTCTGGTGTCAGGCGGCCATTGTCAGGAAATGGTTTCAGGAGCCAATTTTGTAAAGGGTAGGCAGAGTCCCCGAGCACATAATAGCCAACATTCACCCCCCAATGTTCTTAGTGCAAACAGGATACAGGCCTCTCTGACCAACCCAATCCCAAAATGTGGACAGTCGTAGAACCTGAGCATCATGCAAACTCCCAGGCTTTCCTACTTCGGCACTTCTCCTTTGCCGAGATAATCTATCCACCTCACAGGAATGACATCAACAAACACCCTATTTAAACTGTCAAGCACGGTAATGGAGGGGTGATGATGTGGGCTTGCTTTGTATCCACAGGGCCCAGGAAGCTTGCAGTCATTGAGTCGACCATGAACTCCTCTGTATACCAAAGTATGCTTGGGTCAATTGTGACACCATCTGTCCAACAGCTGAAGCATTTTCAAAAAGAGAAAAAACAAAAACGAACCACACTCCAATCATGTGAAGATCCGGGTGCTAAACTGGACCAAGGGCCACCACCAACCCCAAGGAGTAGATATCAGTCGTAGAAAGAGAATCCAAGCACTCCAAGTATTTTCAATTGTATTTTTTAATAAAATAAAATAATCAAGGTGTTGCAATAGCCCAGTCAAAGATTAGATTGAAATGCTATGGTGGGACCATAACAGAGCTGTGCATAAACAAATGCCAGCAAACCTCAAAGGACTGAAGCAACCTTGTAAAGAAGAGTGGGCCAAAAGTCCACCACAACGATGTGAGAGACTGATAAAGTCATACAGAAAACGATTATTCGTGTTAAAGGTGGCTCTACAAACTAATCATAAAATGTATTATTAAAATGTTTTTCACACATGGGTTCTCCATTTTTGTTTTATTTAAAAAAATAAATGATGACACTGTGTAATATGTCATGTGTTGTTGTTCATCTGAGGTTGTATTTACCTAATTTGAAGACTTGCTAAGGTACATATGATTTTTATTTACTGATATGTAAAACCATATAATTCACAGAGGGTGTACTTTCTTTTTCCCATGACTATATATATATATACACGCACACTAATCAGCCACAACTCTCCTCCTATGGAAAGCTAAGGACAGGCTTACTATAGCATTAGGAATACAGACGTTACGTCTCTGCATTTCAACAGTGACTCACTGTTGTAATTTGTTATTCTTGATGATTCTTGCACGCTCTTGAACTTAAATCTACCTGAAATCTGATTGGTCCTAAACACCATTGGGTAAATAAGCACATTTCTTTGATTGGAGGGGGTTGGTTTTTTTTTTGTTGTTTTTTTTTTTTACAATCATTTACAATTTTCTGTCAAATACAGTACTCATTGCAGTTCTATACAGCAGAATGAACAAATCCCCCCAAATATTTGAATTTAGTCAATATGTTTTTTATACAAGATCCATTTCTTTTATTTAATTCTCCACATTTCCTGAATAGAATACATACAGTTTCTGACATCTGCATGCTCAGGTGAAGTACTTTACTTCACACTCGATATATTTAGTACATTGAGAGTTAACACAAGTTGACACATTTAGAAGCTGTGTCAATGACTCATTTTGTGACAAAAAGCTATAACGCTGTGTATTCTGTACAGTGATATCATTTCTTTACGTTGGCTAGCGTCCCACTCGTTTCGTAGTCTCTATGCCGGCAGCAGCTGTATAGTCGACCTAGGGGTTAACCAATGATGTTCTGTTTGTGTATCTTCTGACCTCAATTTGAACAATTTGTCCCTTGAGATTATTAGTACTCTGCGTGCCACAATTGCTGCATAAATTGTAAGGACATCTATAAAATCTATGAATTTATTTAGATTTGCATACAATGCATTGCAGTTGTCTGTTTGAAGCAAATCATTAGCTATGGCTTTCATTCATTAGTCATTCAACTGGGCGGCATTTTTCAGGGGGCGGCAAAAAACGCCGCCCCCCAAATGCCCAGGGCAAATGCCTAGTTAGCCTCGCGGCTAACTGACATCCCGAGCGGGCGGGCGGCACTGGCATCCCTCGCGCGCCGCAGAGTGAGGCTGGGAGCCGGAAGATGACGTCATATCCCGGCTCCCAGCCTCACTCTGCAGCCGGCGCGCGAGGGAGCTGAGCAGACCGCTCAGGGGAAGAGCTCCCTCGCCGGCCGCCCGCCTGCCAGCCCTGCAGCCACTGGACCACCAGGGAGAGAGAGACCTCCCCCCCCAGCACTCCCAAAGGTAAGGAGGTTGGGGGGGGGGGGGATTTAAATTTAAAAAAAAAAGTTAATCTGTGTGTGTGTCTGACTGTGTTTGTGTATGTGTGTCTGACTGTGTTTGTGTATGTGTCTGTGTCTGTGTATGTGTCTGACTGTGTGTGTGTCTGTGTGTGTGTTTGTGTCTGACTGTGTCTGTGTATGTGTCTGACTGTGTCTGTGTATGTGTCTGACTGTGTGTGTGTTTGTGTCTGACTGTGTTTGTGTCTGACTGTGTGTGTGTTTGTGTCTGTCTGTGTATGTGTCTGACTGTGTGTGTGTGTCTGACTGTGTGTGTGTTTGTGTCTGACTGTGTCTGTGTATGTGTCTGACTGTGTCTGTGTATGTGTCTGACTGTGTGTGTGTGTTTGTGTCTGACTGTGTGTGTGTCTGACTGTGTATGTGTGTATGTATGTGTTTGTGTCTGACTGTGTGTGTGTGTGTGTGACTGTGTCTGACTGTGTCTGTGTGTGTGTTTGTGTCTGACTGTGTGTGTGTGTGTGTGTGTGTGTGTGTGTATTTAGAAGGTGGGGCGGGGGAAGGGTTGGGCGGGGGGAAGGGTTGGGGGGGGGGGGGGGGGGGGGGGGGTGCCTGAGTTTTGTCCTGCCTAGGGCAGCACAAAACCAGGATACACCACTGCTAGAAGGACCATATATATCTGCAATATCTGGTTGTCCAAGCGCCCACAAAGCTACTTTTAATTTAAACGCATGCAGCCCTTCCTCAGTCTTACTGAAGTTTGCGGGTTTGGAACTTTCACACTCCAGACCTATTTGATGGCCTATAACAGGGATAACAAACCTTCGTCACTCCATATGATGTGGTCTACACTCCCATAATGCTCTTACACCCATAATGCTGGCAAAGCATCATGGGAGGTGTAGTCAAAAACATCTGGAGTGCCAAAGGTTGCCTATGGCTGACCTATAACATTGATACAGCTTAATTATCATCACATGACTCCCATCAATCACAAGTACCTCTATTTTATCAGGGTTTAATGTCAACCAGTTATCTCTCATCCATTCCAGGAGATCAAGGCATTTATTGATAATTTATTTTGAGACAATTGAGTTAAGCTTGAAGAAGCTGTTTATTTGCATGTCATTTGCATATCAGTGGTAGGATAGGCTATGCTCTCTCACAATAAAACCCACTGGAAGCATATTTGCTGCAAATCACACTGGAGATAAGATGGGGCTCTGTGGATTTCCCATCATGTGTGGATGAGTGGGATGTGGGATCAGGAAGATACTTACTGGGATCTGTAAGACAGAAATCAGTTTTAACTAGTTTAGGATTGTAGTAATATCCACACACATCTGGTAGGTGGTTTAAAAAGATGGCATGGTTCACAAATATCAAATGCTGCAGAGAGATCTATCTTTTAGTACTGCTGTCTATTGTCTATTGTATATTGTACCTTTTCCTGGAATCTGGTTGGAATGAGTTATAGCTGCTGTTTGTTGTTAGTCATGCTTCTAACTTTTTTGCAAAAATGTTCTCAATGGCTTTTCATAGAAGGTTTGAGACAAGGGCAATGAACTTCTTGCTTTAGTGATGGTGGAAAAGGCCTGCCTGCAAATTGGTCCAAATTGCAGTTATGGGACACATTCTTTTGATTTATTGTGCAAAGTCCTCTTCTCTGATGCAAGCAAAGCTTGACCAATATGATTGGAATTCACTGTAATAATTCTTAGATCGTGGGAGGGTGGTCGTCATGGATGAAGAATGAAATGGATTTCTCTGTGCAAAAAGATTACAAACTCATCACATTCTGAATGTGTTAACGTTAAAACTGTGTTATTACAAGCTGGTATGTTGAGCCTTTTGAACTTTGATAAAGTAACTGATTTGGCCTGTGTCTTCCTCTTCTGATTTCATGTGAGACAATCTCTGACTGCTTGTGGTATGCATTGGTGTGTTTGAGTCTAGTTTTAGTTTTCCTCCACTATCTAGGATTTCCTCCTCTTCTGATCAAGAGTCGTATTAAGATTTCTGATTGAACTGTCAAACCAAAATGATGAGTAGAGTGGGGAAAGTTCATGTGAAGCCTAATGTGTGCAATCAAGGAAGGTTGGTCTTGTTCATACTGTCAAGACTTATCATCTTCTTAGATATTGAAATTATACAAAATAAGCTTTTCGCAATGATCTGAAAATTAATGCAGATTCCAGCCCTATGACTAAACCCAAGAATTACTTTCCAACCTTTTGCATTCCTGGCACCCACACATTCACAATAAGTGAACCTCTGTATTTAATTTTTCAAGATTATTTTGTTTCAGGTATTGTACCGGAGGATTGGAGGAAGGCCATGTCGTTCCTATATTTAAAAAGGGTTCAAAATCCTTGCCTGGAAATTATAGACCTGTGAGCTTAACTTCTGTCACTGGGAAAATATTTGAAGGGATATTAAGGGATAATATTAAGGAATTAATTGGGAAGAACTTTGTTGTTAGCAATAATCAGCATTGTTTTATGAAACATAGGTCATGTCAAACTAACCTACGAAGAAATAAGTAGAAGTATAGGTCAGGGTGTTGCAGTGGATGTGATCTACTTGGATTTTGCCAAGGCATTTGATACAGTTCCTCACAATAGGTTAGTCTTCAAACTAAAAGAAATTGGTCTAGATTAATATTCTTGTTCTTGGGTAGAGCATTGGCTTAAGGATAGCGTACAACGAGTTGTCATTAATGGTATATTTTCAGGCTGGATGAAAGTGGTAAGTGGTGTCCCTCAGGGTTCTGTTTTGGGACCGCTTCTATTTAACATATAAATGATCTTGAAATAGGCATTGAAAGCCATGTTTCAGTGTTTACAGGTGACACAAAATTTGTAAAGTAATAAAATGTGAGCAGGATATTGCTTTGCTGCAAAGGGATTTGGATAGATTGGGGGACTGAGCACTAAATTACATTTAATGTAGAGAAATGCATAGTTATGCACTTCAGGGTCAAGAATGCACAAGAAACTTACACCCTAAATGGTAGTGAATTAGGGATAAACACACACGAGAAGGATTTGGGAATTATTATAGACAACAAATTATGCAGCAATATGCAATGTCAATCTGCAGTTGCTAAGGCCAATAAGGTTTTGTCATGTATAAATAGGGGCATAAATTCTCGGAATGAAAATATAATTTTGCCTCTTTATAAATCGCTGGCAAGACCACACCTTGAATATGCTGTGCAATTTTGGGCACCTGTTCTAAAGAAGGATATTATGGCACTAGAAAAAGTGCAGAGACGAGCGACAAAATTGATAAACGGAATAGAGCATTTTAGTTACGAAGAAAGGTTATGTAAATGTAAATCTCTTTAGTTTAGAAAAATGACGCCTCTGAATGGATATGATAACATTATACAAATATATTCGGGGCCAGTACAAACCATTATCTGGAAATCTATTCATAAACAGGGCTATACATAGGACACAAGGTCACGCATTTAGGCTGGAAGAAAAGAGATTTCATCTAAGGCAAAGAAAAGTTGTTGTTTTTTACAGTAAGAGCAATAAGGATATGGAATTCTCTGCCTGAAGAAGTGGTTTTATCAGAGTCCATACAGATATTTAAACTGCAGTTGGATAAATACTTGCACAAACATAACATACAGGGATATAATTTTTAATTAGTGGGGTAATAGCTACTTGATCCAAGGAGACATCTGACTGCTATTTTGGGTTCAAAAGGGAATTTTTTCCTACTTTGTTGAAAAATTGGAAGCACTTCAGACTGGGTTTTTTGCCTTCTTTTGGATCAACAGCAAAAACATATGTGAGAAAGGCTGAACTTGATGGACACAAGTCTCTTTTCAGCTATGTAACAACATAACATTCAAAGTATTATGGATGCCAAGCTGTAAAAGGCCAGACGTTTAAATTTGTCTTAAAGAAGACTGCTGCTCATCCAACCTTCTGGTTCTGTCCTGCAGTGCATTATCAAATAATTTGGTAGTGTTATTTGTTCTAGAATTGGCCCTTCATTATCATTAGCCACATTCTGCTGAATTAACTCTTCTTTGCTGAGTATGGTCTTACTACAATAATCTGGGCATGTGAGTGTTTTGGTGCAGTAATTTGGGACATGAAGATCAGAGAGCGAGTGTTTAAACTAAATGTATAAATTATTATATATACATTAAGTTTCACAATCCCAAGTCCCAATCTTCCTTTATTGTAAATGGAAATATACTGTAAAATATAAAAATGAACACAATTATCCCTGTATGAAAAACTACCTAAAAAAAACCCCATGCTTTGATCTTCTGTAACTGTGTAGACCTATACACCGCCAGTAGAACCCTTCCCCACACAATTAAATGTCCTCCAGGTGAACTTTCAGTAGGATATAATTACAGGACTTAGCAGACCTATTAGAAATTTTATTTTGTATAAAAAAAAAAAAAATTGCACTGAAAATTTACAAGCCATGTCTAGACTGTTTAACAAAATATATTGCAAGGGCCTAGTGACCATATTTACTATTCTCTGTGCTGAGAAACAGTTGATTTAAACAGTAAACAGTAGTCTAATTTGGCTGTATATTATTTAAGTTATGAAACAAACATGTTTCCATATAAAGAATTTTATACGTCTGAAAAGTTTTGTGGTTCTTATTTTCTCTAATAGTTCCATACAATTGAATTGCTCCTTTACCTCGTCTTGTGTTCTGTCGTGATTTTTCTAATTCTTTTTGTTTTCATAATTCTGCTTCTTACTGACAACTGCCTTTTCCCTGGTTTTTTTTTTCCTTTTCCCTGTTTTTTTTTTTCCTTTTTCGGATCCTGACATTTCATTCAGCTCAGTTTTTGAAACACTAGTACCCAATTTAAAGTATTTCTTTCTCTGCTTCCTAAAAAGTGGTGCTTAGATCAATTACACAATCTAAGTGACAGAGATAGACTTTTGTATATTTTTTGCCTATTTCTGCATAATTTCTTTTCTTTTTTTTATAGAATTATCAACTACACACACAAACTGTAAAGACTTAAAGCCCAAATGACAAAACTATGCAGTGGAGGTCTAGTAACAATTTGACTATATTAGCTTCAATTTTGCCATTTAAATTGTAATTTGCTACAATTTAAAGTTTAGAGTAACAACCTGCTAGTGTGTTCATTACTGTACAGTGAGCTGGACGTATATGTGGTAGTAAACAACCATTTTAGTCTACCTCACTTACTTCCCAAATGAGTTTCACGCTATCAGGTAATGACTTCATCACATATTCTTTATTAAAAGCTGGAGAGCACAAGTATTACAGGCCTTTACCTTCCAACAGTCATAGATTCGCCCGTACATTCCTGATTTGTTGCTCCTGTCCTGCAGTTTGAGGTTTGTTCTTCCCAATAAGTGCAAGCTATAATGATGGGCAAAGTGAACTTGGAGCCTTCAGGCCATGCAGGAATGTGTCAATAGTTCTCTATATATGAACAATGTCATGATTGGGCTGGCAAGAATAACTGCTATCAGCCTAACAATGTATGATGAATACAAAAGAAATGGCACTCGCATAATGGACAGGGATATACTGCAAACTATGAAAGTAACAAAAACAAAGAAAATATCCGGCACAAACATGGAAGGGGTGTTCAGTTTCACATTTGATAGATCCTTACTGTTACCACCCTCATCTGTGTGGTTGTTGTCCCTACATTTGGAATCTAGCAGAGATCAGATTATATGGACAAAGAAGCCATTTACACAAAATTGATCAATCTAAATACTAGTTATTAAAATGTTATCGAGAGACAGATTACATTGGGAATCATAAACAAGCTTTGAGATCTGAATTTTGTAATAAGAACATGAACCTCCTACAGCAAGTGATGCAACTGGGTCAGGGGCTCTTGAGATAAACAGAATATTCAGTCTGCTACCAGTCTGTGTAAGAGGTCAACTACTTGGGAAAAATCGCTATTAAGAATTAGGCTACATTCTACCATAAATCTATCTATCCAAAACCCCCACAGGTTTCTTGGCTATCCACCTAGGAACCATGATCAGGTTCAGTGCCTGGTACAACGTCTGGACGAGGAGATGTGTAACATCACCTCTTTTATGCCCTGGTGCACACTGGATTAAAATACAGTGCATAGATATGAAATTAATTGATATGCCCAATTAGCAGACTTGGCCTATAGGTCACAATGGGAGTAAGGAACACACTGGAGCCTCTGAGAAGCCCTGGTGCAGATGGCAACTAGTGAGGTGACCCAAGTTGAATTCAATTATCTTTGAATATCCTAAAGTGCCAATGACTCTCTCTCACACATACAATGACTTATTTGATGTTCAAGTTGACCAAACACGTGTCTGTTTTTATATGTGAAGCCTATTTATTTTTACTTGTATGTAAACTGTTTTAGAAACCTATTTTTAATCTCCTTAAAGATGAAAGCAGACAAACATTATATTGCCTGTATTTTGGAGTGTGGTGTAGATTAGGCTGTGTAGATCTCATTTACTCCTGTTCATTACATATAAGGCAGGGAAATAGTATATAAAATAGCAGAGATTTTTGTTGTCAAAATTAAATAAAATAATGAAAATCCTTTTCAAATCAGACAGTGTGAATGATTTTGACAATATAAAGCAAAAATAAAAGCAGTTCTTGCTAAACAAAATAGGTTGATTCACATTGTAGCCAATTAGTAGTAGGAAAGCAAAGTAGCTTGTTTAAATGTAAGAAAGTAACAGAAAATGGGGATATACCCAGGTCTTGAGGCAAGTCAGTGATTTCTGCAGAAAGCAATTCCCATATGGAATAAACACATATGCAGGCAGGTAAGCTGTCTGTCTGTAGCTGAGTGCAGAAAAGAGAGTTCATTTAGCTTTTGGCAGCCGAGCTGGAAATATTTGAATTCCAGTGGAGAAATGAAGAAAACAAGGTGCGGATAAGGGTCCAATTTGTAGATTATGAAGGAATCCCAAAGAGGCAAATATAAAATTAGGATTCTGGGTTCTGGGTTGATCTGGAGATTCTGAGATCTAAAAAATGAGTTAGTAGCAACATGCAAGGCACAGGAACAAGGCAGGCTGGGGTAAGCTTATTAAAAGTGCACAGGTTCACTGACAGGACCCTCTTACATAGACTATTCATTGTCAGTGGACCTGCGAACTTAAAGAGAAAGAAAATAATTATTTAAAGAAACAATAACATAAAAATGCATCTTCTTGATAGTAGTGCATAAACCAAATAGCCAATGTGGGTTCTTCTAAAAAAAAATTTTTTCTGTCATACCTGCTCCCATCCCCTGCCTTTTAATTCACTCTTCCATACCATTCCCCTGCATTCCATCTGTCACTCTATGCATTATTATAGCATGTCTCATGTCAATCCTTAAACCATCACTGATATCATCAACACTCTACTAAATACCTCCCTTTCTTATCACCTTCCAAAAGTGTCTCTTTTATCCCAAATTTATGCAGCCTCCATTTTCATGCCACTTACAAAGTCATTTACTTCATGCTATCTCTCCACACTCTTTTTCATGGAATTTTCAATTTTTTTTATGTATTTCAGATATTTAGGAAAATACATCACAATCCAGGCTAGTCCAAATACATATGTGTTAAATATAGGAGATAGGTAAACATAATATTAAAAATAATGAGATATGATGGTTTACCTTCAAATTAATTCTCACTGATTATTAGGGAGTTCCAGCGACTCCTGCTCGTTTGTTTTTCAGGAGAATATTTTTTAATCAGGTTCCTTTTGTGATTGTTTTTTCCCCTATAATTTGATTTGAGATGTTAAAGGACCACTATAGTGCCAGGAAAACATACTCGTTTTCCTGGCACTACAGGGAGTGCAGAATTATTAGGCAAGTTGTATTTTTGAGGATTAATTTTATTATTGAACAACAACCATGTTCTCAATGAACCCAAAAAACTCATTAATATCAAAGCTGAATATTTTTGGAAGTAGTTTTTAGTTTGTTTTAGTTATAGCTATGTTAGGGGGATATCTGTGTGTGCAGGTGACTATTACTGTGCATAATTATTAGGCAACTTAACAAAAAACAAATATATACCCATTTCAATTATTTATTATTACCAGTGAAACCAATATAACATCTCAACATTCACAAATATACATTTCTGACATTCAAAAACAAAACAAAAACAAATCAGTGACCAATATAGCCACCTTTCTTTGCAAGGACACTCAAAAGCCTGCCATCCATGGATTCTGTCAGTGTTTTGATCTGTTCACCATCAACATTGCATGCAGCAGCAACCACAGCCTCCCAGACACTGTTCAGAGAGGTGTACTGTTTTCCCTCCTTGTAAATCTCACATTTGATGATGGACCACAGGTTCTCAATGGGGTTCAGATCAGGTGAACAAGGAGGCCATGTCATTAGATTTTCTTCTTTTATACCCTTTCTTGCCAGCCACGCTGTGGAGTACTTGGACGCGTGTGATGGAGCATTGTCCTGCATGAAAATCATGTTTTTCTTGAAGGATGCAGACTTCTTCCTGTACCACTGCTTGAAGAAGGTGTCTTCCAGGAACTGGCAGTAGGACTGGGAGTTGAGCTTGACTCCATCCTCAACCCGAAAAGGCCCCACAAGCTCATCTTTGATGATACCAGCCCAAACCAGTACTCCACCTCCACCTTGCTGGCGTCTGAGTCGGACTGGAGCTCTCTGCCCTTTACCAATCCAGCCACGGGCCCATCCATCTGGCCCATCAAGACTCACTCTCATTTCATCAGTCCATAAAACCTTAGAAAAATCAGTCTTGAGATATTTCTTGGCCCAGTCTTGACGTTTCAGCTTGTGTGTCTTGTTCAGTGGTGGTCGTCTTTCAGCCTTTCTTACCTTGGCCATGTCTCTGAGTATTGCACACCTTGTGCTTTTGGGCACTCCAGTGATGTTGCAGCTCTGAAATATGGCCAAACTGGTGGCAAGTGGCATCGTGGCAGCTGCACGCTTGACTTTTCTCAGTTCATGGACAGTTATTTTGCGCCTTGGTTTTTCCACACGCTTCTTGCGACCCTGTTGACTATTTTGAATGAAACGCTTGATTGTTCGATGATCACGCTTCAGAAGCTTTGCAATTTTAAGAGTGCTGCATCCCTCTGCAAGATATCTCACTATTTTTGACTTTTCTGAGCCTGTCAAGTCCTTCTTTTGACCCATTTTGCCAAAGGAAAGGAAGTTGCCTAATAATTATGCACACCTGATATAGGGTGTTGATGTCATTAGACCACACCCCTTCTCATTACAGAGATGCACATCACCTAATATGCTTAATTGGTAGTAGGCTTTCGAGCCTATACAGCTTGGAGTAAGACAACATGCATAAAGAGGATGATGTGGTCAAAATACTCATTTGCCTAATAATTGCACTCCCTGTATAGCAAGTGCCCTGAGGGTGCCCCCACCCTCAGGGACCCCTCCCGCCCGGCTCTGAAGGGGAAAGGGTTAAAACTTACCTTTTCCCAGCGCCATGGGAGCTCTCCTCCTCTCTCCTCCTCCCCCTGGGCTGAATGCGCACGCGCGGCAAGCTGCGCGCGATTCAGCCCGTCGCATAGGAAAGCATTTACAATGCTTTCCTATGGACGCTTGCGTGTTCTCACTGTGAAAATCACAGTGAGAAGCACGCAAGCGCCTCTAGTGGCTGTCAATGAGACAGCCACTAGAGGATTTGGGGAAGGCTTAACCCATTGATAAACATAGCAGTTTCTCTGAAACTGCTATGTTTATAAAAAAAAATGGGTTAACCCTAGAAGGACCTGGCACCCAGACCACTTCATTAAGCTGAAGTGGTCTGGGTGCCTAGAGTGGTCCTTTAAACTGTGCTGGTCTCAGCTACATCAATGAAAGGGTTAGTGGAGTGATGGATAGATATTTTACACATGTTGGTTTTGGGCTCAAAAACATTGTTTCACGTGTCTTGAGAATATTTTCAGAAACCATTTTTTTCTAATTTAATTTTTTTTATTGAGGCAAAAGAGATAATACAATCCAGTAGGAGAAGATATACAGTAGAATAGTATGTCACAGGTAAACATGTAGCATAGATTGCATACAGATAGACACCACATATTTTGTAAACATTTGAGTAAGGTGTCTCAAGGGCAATTTGAGAATAAACTATTTAGTATTATATGGTAATACAATGAATGTCAACATTTGTGAGCATCAAATACATTGATGGTGTTACTAGGATTGAACAACTAAGCTAGTATGACACATATTATTAACAAAAATTATATCTAAGTTTTTTCTTTTTTTTTTCATGAGAAGACGGAAATAAGATAGCAAGTATGAGTAGGTGGTCAGAATAAATAAGACAAAATGAATAAACAAAACACATTCATGTAATACAAATTTTGAGCGTAGATCTGACGCTGTGTTCTAGCTATAGGCCAATCACAGTACTTAATACGGACCTCAAACTACTATCTAAAATACTGGCCATTTCCCCTCTCCTGCCAGAAGTGATACATGCAGACCAGATAGGTTTCATCCCAGGCAGCTAGGTGAGACACAGTACTATTAGAGCTCCGAATCTGCTTTATGTGGCCAACCATTGATGGTGGGTCCCTGGTACTGCTCTTGTCAACAGACGCTAAGAAAGTATTCAATAAGGTAGACTGGGGACTCATGGGGGAATCATTAAAGGTAATAGGAATTGGCCCTAAGTTCCTACAATGGACTGCAGCTTTATACCATGCACCGACAGCAGGGCACTTTCCGACCTATTTGATATCACTAAAGGGACCCGCCAGGGGTACCCAATGTCCCCGCCCCTATTTGCATTAACTTTATAGCCAATCGTGTGCCAGATCCAGTTATATGAAAATATCCAAGGACTAAGGAAATCGGAGATACACACTACAAGGTTCAGGTCTATGCAGACGACATGTTGTTCACTGTATCCCAACCAAGGTGTACTTGAGAGGGATTCAGGCCATATTTAAGGAACATGCTTCAGTTTCCAATTTCCACATTAATTACACTAAATTGGAAATCCTCAATGTGACTGTAACCCCAACCTTGTGGCAACAATTGCCTTGCTCTATTCATTCTGTCGGTGTCCTGCATGGATGTGCACGCATGTGATATCTAGACATATGGCTCACCAAAAATAGAGCCGATCTCTTCGCAGCTAATTTTGCCACACCACTACACTCAGTGAAGAAGTAGCTGAACAAGTGCACGTACTACCTGTCATGGCTGGGATGAGGCAATGCTAGTTAAGATTATGCTACTGCCCCCTTGCTAGACTGTATCTGTACAAGTCCCCTCCACGTACTTTAAAGCATTGAAATCGGAGATAAGCTGGTTCATCTGGAGAGGCAAAACCCCAAGACTTGCACATTCTCAACTGATACTCCCTAAACAACGTGGAGGACTGGCTTTACCTGACTTTGAGATGTACTTCGTAGCCTCCCACCTTAGACTAGTGATAAGATGGTCGATTTTAGATGGGAGCAAGCTCTGGGTGCAACTGGAAGCTGCCAACACTGGGACAGATTTGATGGCCCTGGAGTGACTCACACCAGAGACGGCCTGGGAATTAGGGACAACCAAAGTGTTTGCCGGATCGGCACTTTCCACTAGGCACTGCTTTGGTCCCAGGTTTTATATTACAAAAGCCCCGGAACCAGTGACTCCCCTCCTTGTGATCTGGAATTTCCGGTGGAATTTCTCTGAATGCTCAGGATATGGGGTGTGGGCTCTGGCGTGGTGACATGCCCGTTAGAGTGTAATGACTTTCCTTGCTGCACTCTGTGGCGAAAAGAACTTCACCACTGGTTCTTGGAGGGGCTTGCTTGCCAGCCTCTTGCCCCAGGACTATGGCCCCTGTGATAAACCTTGCTTACAGACACTATTCGTGCCTTTTGTATTTGTATGGTTTGGTATTCGGTGGCGTTCTTATGAGAAGAGCAGCGTTCGGTGGAAGCAAGCTTCCGAACAAGAGGCATAGACTGAATCTACCCACGAACTGTTAAGTTCGGTATTTTGGACTATATTAAGTATTCCCGAAAGAGATCGACCACACAGCCTGAATTCATGGAACTCTTTTGGGCAGGAGCCTCGTGTGTGTTCGGTCAAAATATGATTTCCATGGAAACCCTGAACCTCTGAACCGATTTGGGTGATTTTTGGATATGTTGGTCACCCAGAATGAGGCTATCAGGGGTGTAACGCTTGTGGGGTTTCCGTGGATCTTAGGGGTACTTTCAGGGTACTGCTGAAAAGTGCGTGGAGATAATTGAGTTAGTTCAGTTCATGACTCAATTTTCTCCCAGGCACATTGATTGTCTCAATATGTATGGGAGTGTCCTGGATCTGAAAGCCAATGTAATCGTGTGTTTGTTTCTGCTGTTTACTCTCAGGTCCAGGGGGCAGAGCCCCTTGCATGGGGACTTGCATATAAGGCCAGTTGTGGCTACCAATAAACGAGTTCCTGCTTACCCTCAACATAGATTCTCATCTCATGTGTGGGGGAAATGGCTGTATCTACCCTGGGGATTGCTATATCACTATACTTCCCTGGGATTATCACTTGCTCTTTTAAGAGCATATTGTTACACTCTCTTGAAGGAGAGGTCTACCCACTGGAAGCTGGATCCTGGTCTTGGGTCCAGGGGGGGTGGAGGATAGCGAGACCCCAACCAAGCTGTAACGCTGGAGGTGAGGCCTACAGTGCCGATGGTGTCTGGTGGAGTGCTTAGAGTACTCAGTGAGCAGTAGGAGCATTGATTGGCTGAGGCCCCCGGTTGGGGTGCCAGGTGGGCCGCCACACACTCCTTCGCTCTTTTCTCTGCTTTTCTTCTTGTTGAGCTTCTCTCTCTGTCTCCCTTCCCTCCCAACAAATTTATTTTTTTTCCTTTCTTCCCTTTCCTCCCTCCAGCTGATCCCCAGCTCTCTCGCCCCCCTCTACTCCCATGGGTCTCACCGGCATTTCTTCACAATAAGTCTATGGTGAGAAGAGCTCTCCCTTATCCAATTCGAGCCACTATATGGTTCTGATGTGAGCCGAAAGAATATTAGTGTTAACATATGGCAGACTATAACTGAGAGGCGATATTAACTACCATCCTTGGGTAGGGTGCCCTTCCAAAGCAGAATACGACTCTAGACAGGCAGGGTTCCTTGGGTTGGAACATGGGAGAGGGGGCGACCACCAGACATGACCAGGTCGGTTACCACAGTCATATTGAGATGAAAACAGACACAGTCTGGGAGCAGGTGCAGGGCATACGCCAAAGGAATCCTTGCTAGGGTGATTACTGTGTTCTACTTATACGGAGAGCCATCGTTCACATGGTGAACACCAAGAATGGTAAAGGGCCATTGCGCAAGGGAGGAAAGGGATGGCATCGGATAATACTACAAGTCCCCCCTCCCTTTTTTTTTCCTCCCCCCGTTCAGTCCTTTCCATTCCTTGTTCCTCATGTATTTCCAAAGAGGCCCTATTGGGCAGTTGACATTGATTTTTTTTCTATTTTGCTATGGATCTGAGAAAAGCCAGTGTTTACATTTGTTCCTAAAGATTCCATTAATAACTGTCCCTCAGACACTAAAGGCCCTTTCAGAGTCCTGCAATCTACGTAGAACTGATGTTTGGCATCTTCAAGCTCTGCATAACACAGAATGCTTCCCATAAAGATACATTGATCAAATGCATCTCTATGAGGAGATGCTGAATGGGATAGTATGGCGCTTTTCTTGCATGCGCTCTAGCCTTCCAATGCTTCTTTATGGGATAGCACTGTATTACCTGAGGTTATTGTAATTGATGATCTAAGCCAGGCCGGAGCTGCAGCCGCTGTCAGACTGGCACAGTGAGGGATAGAAGGTAAATAACCATATTTATTTTTTTGTTATCGGGCATGGGGGCATGACGTACGTAGTTGAACACAGTAAAATTTCAAAAACAGGTTTGCATTAATAATGTTAGAGTGTTCGTTCCTAAAACATATGCATATATTCTGTTATTCTAATCCCATTATCCCTACTGAAAACTCCAAGTGAACGGAAACAATTTTTTTTTTTTTTATATCTACAAATAGAAAAGCTGGAAATAATGGTGCAACCCATTGGCCAGTCCTATTTTTAACAATTACATTTGATAAAATCAAGTGTACCCCCTCCCCCCCTTTCCTCCCCTTGTGAGGTATTGAGGAGAGAGGACTGTGAGTTTGACGCTGGTTAAGGGATGCCTCTATTTTACAGGAGTCTTAGTAGGCCTCAAACTGTTATTGACTAAGTTCGCACACCAGGGTTATGCTGTAGCACTCTGGTGCTCTTAATTCTACATTCCTGAATTGTTTTATTTGCTGCCGAGACCTGCTTGTCTCTTACGTTTACACAGTTCTGGAGATCTGTGTATCTCAACTTACTGTACTTACATTATACAATGTTGAAGACCTGCGTGTCTCACCACTCTTTCACTCGTGCTTTGTGAATTGAACATTTTCGTAATAAAAAAAATGTACATAAAAAATAAAATAAAAAATCAAGCGATTTAATATTAAAAAGAATAGACTCCTCAAACGACAAGCGGTTTAGATTTTGGCTCATGAAAGTCTCACAGTTTGATAGCAATTGAAGGCCACAGAGCCAGGATTCTTTTCACTGTTTCATTACTCTTTTTGATTGGCACTTTAATGAGGGCGCCAGGGGTCGACCCCCTGCCAGGGGGCCGGTTCATGCCCCGTTTATCTCACAGTCCTCTAAGACTAAAATAACACGCCAGGCTGAGTTTCATTGGCCTGTGATCCTGCATCTCACCATGATGAATTGAGTGACTGCAGCAAGTTGGCACATGAAGTGTGTTGTAGCCGTGCCTTTCTGTCAGCACAATACAATGGATTTGCTGATTCCTGTGCTTTCACACTGTTCACTATTGCCGTCAGCCCCAGAGGTTTGTAAAGTTCATTCTCCATGCCTCTGGAAAGTGATAATAAATAACAGTTAAGGTTACTTGGGGTCTTTTACTGCAGGCAGTCCTGTTACTGGATATATATAGGTGAAGTATTACCCGCTTGCTTCAATACACTGACTATAGTAAATTTCAGCTGCTGTCTTTTAAAAAGTTTTTCAAAGTCTGCGTATTAGAAGTAGCAGCTGTGCTGGCAGATTCGGATGTGAAAGAGCTGCACATGCTGACTTGGTTTTATGGCGGACGAAAAGACATTTAAATTTTTTTCCCTCTGTCTATAAATTTGCGATTTGAACATTTAATACAAAAAAGTAAGATGGCTCGAAAGCTATATTAAAAGAAATAAATTAAAATAGATTGGATTTGGTGACTTAGATGACAGATTTGTAAGCAGGTTCTTTTTTGTTTGTGATATATGTACGTACATTTTAGGGAATTTAAAGGTGCTTTTCAACATTACTTAAAAGAAATTAAGACATTTTGTTATCCAGAGATTTAGAGGCAGTGATAAGATCTAGATCACCTTAGACAGTTATGTTTTTAGCTAATGAGTTCAAAGGTAACATACACTGCAGGATTTTGAAAAGCCTGGTCTTGTAATATATGTAAGTTAAATTACTTTTTTTATTTATGCATTTAATGTTTTTCTTATAGTCTACATTTTATGGTAATTTACTAGGTTTATTTTTTTTGTGTGTTTTTTTTTAATAGGATAAAGTAACAACATAAGACATACATTCATTTATTTCTAACAAACATTATTATTATTATTATTATTCATTTATTTCTATTATTTGTCTAAGTTAGATTAATGGACACCAATTTTATAATCTAAAAAATAAGTTACTTACCTCTAATCCATTGGTGAGACTGTCTTCTACTGGCCCATTATTGTTGGATAGTCCCGTGTTTTGGGCATCTATTTTGGGAAAAACAAGTTCCAAGACAAGACCTGTTTCACATGCTGAAATATGTCTGACAGTTGAGCCTTCACTATTTAATAGAGCCTATAGCAAGTTGAAATACTACCACACAAACTGCAGAATGATTCAGAGATTCCTTATAATTTGGGACTGCCCATGATTCATATCCACCCCTCATATTGGTTATGTGAGAATGGGGTAAATTTTGAGAAGTGCTAAATCAGTGGATATTTACTTTGTTGGTAAGCTTCTTGGTCTTGTACCTGACATATGTGATGGGAAATGACACATGGGGAGAAAGATCTTCTCAATACAGAGAAATTCTCTTGTAAAGTGAATGAATGCGACAACTGACTAGGTCACATTTTATTCAGTTTTTTTTTTATTGTAGTGGTCATGGTACTAGAAAGCAATGAATGCAGTCTATCACGTTCTGTTACTTTTATGTACCTTTCCAAACCCACCTTTTCTACTTGAAACATTACAATCAATTATCAATGTAATCATATGAACATTCTCATTATAATGGTTCGGGAGAAATGGCAAGATGGAGGTGAAGTAGACAACCTGCTAACCATGTGGATGTTGTGTAGGTCTAAACCCTTTAAGTTGGGTAGGGAAAGTTGTAAACTAACTCTAGGTTTCCATCTATTTAAAGCTCATCAAGTTAATATGGTTTATAGTTTACAATGTATTTTACCATCTATATCTAATAAAATCACAAACTATTGGATTGAGCCACAAAATTCAAAAGCTACAAATCTTATTGAAAAGCCAAATGCTTAGACATCTGATGGCATTTTGACACCACTTGTATAAGGATTTGGGAGGAGCGTTTTGACTGCAGTTAATACAGAAGCATGTTCATCCAATGAACAATGTAAAACGATGCAACACTGAAAGAGAATATTAAATGATTAGCAAACAATGCTAAAAACCAACAATCAGTAGGATCTGCCACATTCAGATGGTTATCAAACTATGGCCTTTATTTAATTATTTTTCTTTTAATTCTTTTCGATAAGATTTTCACATGATCACAATCTCTTAGAAAAAAAAAATCTAATTATTTATCTACAAAAATCCCCATAGACTTTAATAATGACTTCAGTAAAAAAATAAATACGATGATTTAAAATGCTTACTCAAAAGAATAAAGTCAAGGCCTATATGTTGGTTGCCTACTTTGTCTTAAATAACATGTCCTCCTCAGATATTTAGCAAACGGGTCTGCCTGTGAAGTCAAACGTGTCCTTTTTATGACCATCTAGTCCTTTCTATGGCCATAATTTGGTTTCAGGCTTTGTCCAAATCATTCCTTTAATCATTGTGAAAATTGGATATTTTAATTATGGCCCTCTGGGCCAAGAGTCAAACTACCATTCTCATTATTTCCTTACTGCAATCGTGACATAGTATCTCTTTTATCATATATCTGGTGACAATGTCAAACAGCCCAGAGACTGTTAAAAAGCACAAACAGGTGGCAAACAGGGATAATGCAAGTTACAAATCTGCGTCTAAAACCAAGAGACAGGGAGGACTTATACGCAAAGAGGACAGTCTGAATTGAATTGTGAGGAACATGCAAGGCTAAATAAATCTGGATCACACAAAAGGGCATTGGACTAAGACTATATTTGTAGAATGCTAGGTTCACAAAATAATTAAGATGGTACTACCAAATTAATGATATGATTAATTTAGTATGTAATTTGATTGTGTTTTAACGCTTCAGCAATACAGTTAAAATGGTTCAAATGTCTTCAAGATGTTTACAAGGTGCAAAGAGTAAGATTTTATTACGTTATAAGAAGACAGTTAGCTCTTTAATTTATAGGGTATAGTTTTAGATTGTACACACACTACTTTTCCCACTTTAATTTCAATATGTTTTATTGAGGCATAGTTACTCAATAGACAAGGTGTACAATCAGTAATAAGAATAGCGTGTTTGAGAATCTATAAAATTTTGCTGGGAACTTAAAATGATTAACATTGGAATCATCTAAAGTGGCACAAAAGTATCCTTGAGTTGAAGTTATATGCAAGGACCTTGAGGTAGTCATTGGGTGGTCAGTTCAGGTACATCTTGTACATTGCAAAATTGGTCTACAATTTGCCAAGATTTTGCAGTTGTGGTCCAGTTGAAGTGAATGGACAGTCAAAACGTAGGAAATTTCTATATGGAGAAAAACCTGGGCAAACTTGGAAACATATTCTCTCATAGTTCTCCAAACATAAGTTGCCTTTAGAACTCCCAACTCTATTCATAGAATCTAACTCACTGATAACAGGTCATTGGATCATCGTTGCCATCATATCAACACATCCTATCAGTTTCCCCAAGTGAACAGCTTAGTGATGTGAAACTACAGAAACTACATGTGATTATTGATCTATTTTGATGGGAATGTATTACATGGTCACTGCAAAGAATATTATCCACAACTGAAAGCAAGTTAAGAAATGTATTCCTGGGGGGCGGGGCCTGACCACAGAGCTGGGTAGACGTTTGCCTCGGCAGCTCCGGTCTAAGATGACAGAAAAACTAAACTAAACAACTAAAAAGGCGACCCAAAGCCACACAAAGACCACCAAACACAAGGGGACAACAGGGTGCACAAGTAGATACCCATCAAGCGACATTTCCATTGGCGCGCACCCAACACCCCGGCGAGGCCTACCAGCATGGCAAGCACAAGAGAGACGGCCGCTCTCCTGCCACCAACAACAGTGAGAACCTCAACCCAGAGCCCTCGTTCCCCCCCCCCCCCATGGCCCAGCGGGGGCTATCCCGGACCACCCTCTCACAATTCCCCTGTCAAGGGGTACCCTAGCGACACAATCTTTGAAGCAGGAAAACACTAATGAGGCCAACAATATGTCGTCTGGCGCACACACCGCAGCCATATGCAGGGCTAGAGAAGAAACGGAGCTCCGTCTCAATGCCATAATCGGCGCTTTCTGGGAGAAGCTGGAGGCGCTCCTATGGCCACCGGCACCAGACGGTACAACACAGGGCCCAAAAGGAGAAGCCGGAGGGATGGACATAATTATCCTCCTGGATACCACTCCCAAGGCATCCGAACCGGACCGCTCCGAAGGCAGAAGTATGGATCCCCACAGGGAGCAGACAAGGCCCGACAACGACCTACAAGGGGCAACCAGCAAAAGCTTTGCCTACTTACCAAAACTCAGCACAGGCCCCAGAGAGGCACAGCCGTTCAAGGCCGACCAAGAAACTGGCATGTGACCCAACGTGGTGGACATAACTGACCGACTGTACAGGAAAAACAGCAGCCCGCGGCCATACCTAGCAGGGAGATCGACAACCGGGACTAACCAATACCCACTGAGCAAGTCAAATCCCCACACAGGGACTATTCTCACCTGCACTCCTGGACCATTGAGAGCATGGCGCAGACCGCCACACCAGGAAGACTCCGTGACCCTGATGGGCATCGGCTGACTGACACCACACACGTCCAGCTTTCCTCCCAACTGTTTATAAAACTCACTGCACTTATCTAGCAAGTACATTTTTCTCACATTTTTCACATCTTAATTTAGCCATACATTAAGTCTCCCATGCCACACGATACTAGAACAGGGCTGTTTTACATAAATGCATACTCAGTAACAAGATTACTCATACATACTAAGAGATTTAAAGCCATGTTATCTCTAACCAGACCTGTCGTTAGTATTTACAATGCATACTTCACACTTAAAGGACTACTCTAGGCACCCAGACCACTTCAGCTTAATGAAGTGGTCTGGGTATCAGGTCCAGCTAGGATTAACCTATTTTTTTTATAAACATAGCAGTTTCAGAGAAACTGCTATGTTTATAAATGGGTTAATCCAGCCCTCAAATCCTCTAGCGGCTGTCTCATTGACAGCCGCTAGAGGCGCTTGCGTGATTCTCACTATGAAAATCACAGTGAGAAGACGCAAGCGTCCATAGGAAAGCATTGTGAATGCTTTCCTATGAGACCGGCTGAATGCGCGTGCAACTCTTGCCGCACGTGTGCATTCAACCGAAAGGGAGGAGAGGAGGAGGATCGGAGGCGGAGAGCTCCCCGCCCGGCGCTGGAGAAAGGTAAGTTTTAACCCCTTTCCTCTCCCCAGAGCTGGGCGGGAGGGGGACCCTGAGGGTGGGGGCACCCTCAGGGCACTATAGTGCCAGGAAAACGAGTATGTTTTCCTGGCACTATAGTGGTCCTTTAAGTATATCTGAGCCCAACACTGCTGTTTTGTTTAGCATGGTTTACCATGTATAAGCTCTTTTTTTTTTTTTTTTTTAAGATCTAAAAGTGACGCTACCATATACTGATACAAATGCTTTTCATTTACCTTATATGTGACTAAGCTTGAATTAACAGAAACTTCAGTTTAAAACGGACTCTCTTATTGTGACATAACCTTTCCAGCTTTAGACTGATATTAATAACTTAAATGCTTATCTTTCTCTTCCAACTTGGTCAATCTCTTTCTAACAAAAACTGTGCATGTAACCTTGAATACCCCATTGTTATAAATGATGAAAATAAGCATGAGGAATGCCTTTGGGGTACCTCACACGTGTTGTGATACTTATTTGCACTGCAAAAATTAAAAATTAAAAAAAAAAAAATGTATTCCTGCCCAGCTTGGAAGCACTTCTAGAATCAGTCAGCCAAAAGTAGAATTAAAGCAGTTTGTTTTTGTTGGGCTCTATCCAGCATAAAGCAGTCTGGGTGGTGCCGTCACTGTACATCATCTGAAGAAAGGATTAATATAGGCCTCCAGGAAACACAGGTGTTACAGACGTATATACTGATAGACATATAATGAAGAAAAAAAAATCTTACTTTGTCCTGAAGACCTCTTTGATAGTACCACTAACTGTATACGTCTTCACACAATCTGCAGAATAACTAACAAATACTTAACACAATCTAGAACATGTCATGAGTAGAATTTTGTGGGTTTTCTCTATATAGCTAAGTTTAAGGCCCCCTACTTATTATCATGAAATAACTGTGTGTGTGTCCAGGAAAAATGTTCCAGGATCGCTTTGAAAATGTGACCCTTTGTGTATGTTACCATGGAGGATATAGTTATTATGTACACGTTCCTTATGGTACTTGTATAGTTTAATGAGCTAGAACATTAGGGTACCATAACCAAGTACAATGCTTATTTAACCTTAAGAGGAAGGTTGAAAGCGTGTTAAAGCTGCACTGTCATTGTCTGACCTCCGGCGTCCGCAACATCGCTGCTGGTGGTTCCGTGTCTGGAGGGCTGGTAAAGGTGAGATGTACTTACCTTAACCTATCGCTTGTGGGCACAGCCATCTTGTTCCGGTGGTCCTTTCTCGCACATGCTATCTATGAAATACTCATTTTTCATTGGGTGACAGGAGTGCTTTAAAAATCTTGCCTGTGCAAGCTAAGATGTAAACATTTTAACAGAGGTCCACTTCTCACATTGAATTATTTTTCCTCAAAAGTTAAAAAAAGAATATTATTTTTACATTTTATGTCGAGAATTAATTTGTTACTTTCAGACATATACCTGTATATTAGCATTATACCTTTATTCTTTAAAGGACCACTATAGTGCCAGGAAAACAAACTCGTTTGATTGCGAGGCAGTGGGTGCCCGGGTGCCACTGGATGCCCGGGTGCCACTGGAATTCTTCTGAAAATAAAAGTGTAAAGGTGGAGTCCAAAATAAAGCTAAGGAACTTCGAACCACAATTGATGTATGTCCTTAGGGCGGTAAAGGAGACAGTGGGGTTGTGAGTCCTCTGGCTTTCTTCCATGTGGCACGAGCGGCGTAATCCTCGCTGCGTGCCAGCGGTGGGCCGTGGTGGAGTTTACTGAATGCCCTGAAGGAGTTAGGGCAGGCAGAGTGTTGATAGTAGTGCTGCCGCTCCCTGCAGGTCTGTTACTGTGTTACTGTGTAGGTCAAGCTGTTCCACTGGACTTACAGAGCCCTTGGTAAGTGCCATCTGTATTCTATGTCGCTCTTCCTCAAAAGCGCCGTGAATGGTTGGAGGGACCGTCTCCATTTTACTGTGTCCCCGGACAGGTCAGCATAAAAGCCGATGGCTGCATTTTCGAAGGCATATGTTGTTTTCCTTTTGAGGGCTGAGAGGACCGCCGCCTTATGAACGCCAGTGCGGAATTTCACCACAAAATTCCTTGAGGCTGAGGCTGGAACTCACTGCGGTTTGGGGACCCGGAAGACCGCCTCAATGCTCACATTCCTGGCCTGTTTCGGCATTAAAAGGGCTCCGGTGAGCCTAGGCGTTAAGTGTGGAGTTCCTCCACTGGGATATCATCAGGGACGCCTCTTATTTTCACGTTATTGCGGCGTATGAGGTCTTCAAGAGCTGCAAATTGTTGGTCTGTGGTCTCTTGGTGTTTTTTAGCACTTGCACTTCTGTTTGGAGTTCCGCTGACTTGTGCCTGCTTGTCTGAGGAGGTCTCTATTACCCCAATGCGGCCCACCGGGCCTGTCAAGTCCGTGCAGAGCTCAGCTACTTCGGCCTGCAGTACTCTCTGCAAGTCACCTAACATGGATCGCAATGTCTATGTGGTGACTGGGTCGGGTGGCCCCTTTTTTGGGGTTGGCTGCATTAACGGAGCAAACATACCGCCAGTGCATTCATCCAGACTCAGGTCGTCCGAGTATTCTGCGAGGCCGACGGCCATTTTGGGCCCATGTGTCCCTTGCACCTGCCAGAATAAATCGCCGATATTGGGCCCGTTTTGGGTTTGTCCAGGTCTTTGCTTTTTGTTTTTTCTCCCCAAAAGGGCCTGAGACAAAGCATCAATAGGTTTACGAATAATTTTAAATCTGTATTAATGAGCCATATTGGCCTATAGCTCGCACATAGCAAGGGGACTTTTCTCGGTTTTGACAGTATCGTAATCGCGGCTCTTAGCATGGGTGCTGAAAGTTTGTCTGTCTCTCCTACAGAATTCAGTGCCTCCAGAAATTTTGTGGAAAGATTATTCATGAAGAGCTTATAATATCTATTTATCAGTTTGTCAGGTCCCAAGCTTTCCCTGAGGGGAGCGTTCTAATGGCCTTCTCCAATTCTTCCAAAGTATAGGGGTTATCTAACAACTTCTGGTCCTTGGCAGAAATTATATGTTTCGTATTATTTTTAATGTATGTTTGGAGCTCTGATTCAGTTCCCGGTGGTCTGGGGAGATTGTACAGTTCCTGGTAGAAAGCCTTAAAGGCTTCCGCTTTGTCTTCAGTTTTATATTGTTGGGACACCATCCTATCCTTAATCTTAGCGATGAAAGAACTTTGTCTCCTCGCCTTTAGCGCCCTTGCCAGTAGTTTACCACATTTTTTACAGTGGATATAATACATATTGCGTGTTTGTATAATACATATTGCGTGTCAGCAATATGGCTTGCTGGGCTTGGACATTTAATAGGCTTTTAAGTTCTAATCTCAGGGCAGTGAGGCATTTAAGGGAGTCAGGGAAAGCCTGTGCCTTGTGTTTCATCTCTTCCTGTCGTATTTTGTGGAGAAGATGTTGCATTCTAGCAGCCCTTTCTTTTTTGATCCTCGAGCCGAATTTGATTAGTATGCCTGTTATCACCCCTTTATGGGCTTCCCATATCCATGCCGCTGACGAGGACTGTGTGGTGTTCTCTTTAAAATAATTAGTCAGAGCTAATGAGATTTCTTCCACTACCATATTATCATCAAATAGTGATTCATTAAGTCACCATCGGGGGTTAGCCTGGGCAGCTCCCTGTAGGGAGACATTGAGGAAAAATGAGGGCATGGTCCGACCATGTTATTGTGCCTATGGTAGCGTTGGCCAAGAGATGTAAATGCCTATGGGACATATAGAATCTATCTATGCGTGAATAAGCATTTGCAGTATTTGAGAAATAGGAGAAATCCCTTCCTTCAGGATGAAGTGTGCGCCAGCTGTCAATGAGTTGATGTGAGTGTAGTAACTTGTGTAGTATACGTTGGTGCTTAAGGTGGTCCCTACCTTGGGAAGTGGTGTCAAGCGAGTGGTCCAGGGCCAGATTTCAGTCGCCTCCTACAATCAAATTTCCCCCCCACAAATGGTTCAAGTTGCGCTAGTGTTTGCTTAAAGAAGCAGATTTGGTTATTATTGGGAGCATATACATTTGTGAAGGTGAATAAAACATTATTGATCATTCCCTTAAGAAACAAAAATTGGCCTTGTGGATCAGTAATACTGTCTATTGGAGTAAAGGATACTCTAGATGAAACCAGAATAGCTACCCCTCTGGATTTACCCCCTGTGTTGTTGTAGAACGAGAGGGACACATTACTAACCCGGAGCGTTCCCCTGCTTAAAGTGCATCTCTTGGATAAAGTGGACATCCGTTTGATGTCTACGGAGTTCCCTCAATAGTATATTCCTCTTTTCTGGTGAGTTTAGACCCTAATGGAGACCAATGTCAGGTCACTCCCTTTCACAGTATTGTGCGCCACCATCAAGTTTTACCCATCCCCTGTTTAGCTTCTCGTGTTGTGGCCACCTGGATCAAAGCACAAACAAATTTAATTAAATAAACATAACTATATACAAGTAAAACATAAATCAATAACAGAATGTAGATGGCGCAATACTTGCACGGGTTAATGAAGCTGGTAAGTATAAAACTCTCTTGGGTTATCAATGGCCCAGCCTGCAGCTAGGGAGGACGTAAGTAACATAATATACAATATTTCTAAACAATAAACATCTTATCTTGGATATATATTTTGTGATAGTATCCTGGGTCTCAAGTAAGCAAAAAGTTAGCTCTGCTGTAAAGCATTAGTAACACTATAGTTATAGTTGTACGACACAGGTAATTGGTCTGATTATATAATAACAAGCCTCTCACTGCCAACTTGGCTATAGCTTTCACCTAGGACCTCTGGGATCATGTAAACTATTGAGTTGGACAGGTAGGGGACTGAACAGGTAAATCAAGTGAAAGAGCATAAATTTGTGTTCAACAGATGGCTAAAACATAACAAATAAGCAAAAGGGGAGATACGATGATCTCAGTGTTCATTGTGCCCTGGTACTGTGTGCCATAAAAGGTTAAAGGGTATGCCCTATTCCAGGGGCTCAGATCTTCAGTGCCTGACTTTCGTGGCCCAAGTCCTTGTTCGCTGGTGTGGTTCTTTGTTTTTTGGTGACTTCTGCCATTTCGCCCTCTGGGGTTGCGGCGGGGTATCGGTGCGCTGACGTCCAGTCCTCAACACTTTCCTCTGGTAAGTTCAGTACCTGTTAAAATGCCGGTATGTCCGCCGGAGCCGCAATCATATACCGCTTACTGTTGTATGTCATTGACAGCGAGAATGGGTAATTCCATCTGTACTTAAGGCCTCGATCGTTTAGGGCCTTTGTAATCGGCCAGAGTGCCCTGCGGGCTTGTAAAGTAGCCTGCAATAGAGCCGGGAAAATTAGCACTTGTTTGCCTCGAAAGGAGATAGTTGCTTGTGATCTGGCCTGTCTCAAAATATCCTCTTTGATAGTATAGTTATGGAGGCGGCAAATTATATCTCATAGCTTGTCTTTCCCCACTATTATAAATTAACCTTGTTACACCTCCCTGGCTGTCAATCAACCTGTTATTTCCTGGTTTGGGTAGCTAATCTCAAGAGGCATGAATGAATCACAGCACCTGCCTTGCAAAGACTTCTAATAGAGCTGCATTAGAAAGTCTGTGTTTAGACCGCCACAGAAAGTCTGGGCAGGGTTAGAAGGGGGGGATTTGCAAAGACAGCAGAGAAGACACCTTTTTAGATATATCCCTCAATGAAAACATGCATAATGAAACATGCATAATGAAATGGAGGTATATGTAACAAAATGTTAATGGTAGGTAAGGGATTACAGGCGACTTGATCTCTGGAGAGCTTTGTGAAGACAAATATATCTAGCGTGTCCTAGAATCTAGGACCTTGATCACTACTAAGATCACTACTAGTCATATACAGACCTTGCAGGTATATCACTGAAAATTCAGAATGGGAAAAGTGCCCCGTCCTTTAGAAGCCCAAGCATGTACTTGTAGATAAGTCAAATTGTGCTACACATTTATGTGTAGTACATACTTAAAGAGAGCATCAAAAAGTAATCCTTGTCAACCTTCCGAAGGCGTAGCTCACAATGGAATTTAACAAAATATCTTGCCCTTGACACATTGTCAGCATTTTGTTTCCTTGCATTGTTGTGATTGGCAGACACATATTGTTTCTATTTTTCACTATAATACAGTTTTGTTTTTCTTGTTCTGTTTTATTTTGACTCTCATGTCATGTTGCCAAATGAAGAACAAAGATGACTGACTCATCGCAAATTACATATAGAACGATTTGGCCAAGTTAAGTCACATGAAACTCAAACCCTTTTTAGGTACATTCTTATCTGTTTTGTGTGTTTTGTTGTTTATCAAGAACATACTTAAATAGTTTGATGACATTTTACATATTAAGGTTTCCACTAGTTCATATTGTTATTATCTGTTTTTAATGATAGACAAAAAAGCTAATTAGTACCATTGATTGAAATAGCATGCAAGAATGTTTATATATAAATCACGTGTTTACATATTAAAATGTGGAAGAGTTCATAGACAATCTTGTCCAAATAAATATTGTCCAGTACAGAGTGAAAATGTCAACGCAGGTGCTGCCATAAAACCTAATAATGGTTATCTAGCATGAACGTATTGGCAATAGGCCTACTGAGGACCCCAGTGGAGCATTTTGAAAGCATGTAGTGACAACAAAACCATTAGATAAATATAGTCCATGTGTTGATAAATGGGAAAACGTGTATGCGTGGGACTCTCATTTATTCCTATTAACTCACATATAACACCAAATAGGGGCTATGGAAATTCAGGAGACATGTTCAGTGTCTCCCTTGGTTGGTAGATGTTCTGGGTGATGCCATTTATTTGATTTTTGGCGTTCCACTTTATTGTGCAAGGGATGAGTGATGGTGCTGCACCAAAGAGACTGCTTGAAGTTTGCCAGATGTTTTGGAGGGAGGGACTATAGCTAAGTTTTATTTATTTATATTCCACTGTTCGCCCCCTGGTGGCTCTGTGTTGTCAGGATGCATATATATTCTTTTTCTTAGTGCTGATTGGCTGTCTTCCAGTCGGCAGTCAAAGTTAAAGGATCACTATAGCACTATAGTGTCAGGAAAACAATACGGTTTTTCTGACACTATAGTACCCTGAGGGTGCCCCCACCATCAGGGTCCCCCTCCTGTGGTGCTGAAGGGGTTTAAATCCCTTCAGTTACTCACCTTATTCCACCTCCGGGCTCCCTTACCTCTCCTCCCCCGCCGACGTCAGCGGAGCGGAATGCGCATGTATTTGGCCCTACATCAACCACTCAACTTAGTGACCATATTCAACTTTTTATCCAACTTCTTTTTCAAAGGCAGTTGAAAAACCAGATCTTTGTTGATAGAACTCTTACCAGTAATTCCTATTCATGTTGATAATATTTTTGCTGTTGCTCTCAGTATATCATGCACTGAATCTGATGCACTCTCGGATTCACTTTGAAGTTGCCTGTAGCAAACCCAAGTGTATTTGCACTTTTCTTCTAAATGTAAGTTGCTCTGGTTCTCGTCTCCAAAACGGCATGCAAAGGATGAAAAAAAGACATGCATAGGATTAAAAATATGTACCAAATTTGGGACAAATTTATTTTAGTTCAGCAATCCAATATACCGAAGTTTGACCAAACCAATCTGACAGATCCTGCAGAGAACCTGTGAGAGAATCCATCGAATGTAGTTCTTCAACTTTGGTCATTTATCACCAGAGTATGGGAACAATAGTCATCTTCCATAGAGATGGAATTAATAATTGAGCTGATTTTTTGGTTTTGTAATAATTAGCAACTGAAATTGGAAAAAATGTGAAAAAGCATAGTTTCTGGAGAGAATTTGATATTCAAATCTGTAGTTTTATGTATCTTTCCATGTATCACCCTCCAGAAATACCTCTACCACAGCACTGACATGTCTCCAACACCAATGGATGCATGCCACCTAGTCAGTAGTTTATAATTTAGCCTCTGCACTTAGTTGAAACTGAGCTCTGCTGTGTCAAAATAGAAAAAATAAATAAATACTGAGCTACAGAATGCTCAAACACTTTTTTTTCTTCTTTGTTTGTTTGTTAGTGTAGTTTAAACAGAAAAAGAAGAAGGAATGGCTACTGGGAATGTGTGAAATAAGTAGAGGATACTGGGCAAAAGATAAATTTTTATTGCATTTAATCTCCAAAAACTGATATATGAAACTGACCAGTGGTACAAATCAGTTTGTAGGACTCTCATATGTGATACAAACATTTTCTTGAAATAAAAATGTTAGATGTTTAGTAATCCAAAAATCCAGATATTTAATTTTTGTACTACATTAGGTGAACTTTGACTGCGACCTGTCAATATTTTTTATTTGTTAAGACAACTGGCCATATTGCTGGAAGGCTTTTAGGATATTTGGTTGTGCAACCATGAAAATAAGATCAACTGAGTATGTAGCTACTATGTGTTCCTCCCCCCTAAATGAGAAGCCTGATATATCTCTGTCCTACCTCACCACCTCCAGAAAAGGCTCTAGCGTTAAGGAAAACAGGAGGGGGACAATGGACAACCTTGGCAGTGGTCTTCGTGATTTTGAATGTCTCTGATAGAGCTCTGTTGACCTTAACCTGAGCATTTGAGATAATATAAAGAGCCGCAATCCATGTGCAGATATTTGGACATAAATAGAAATACTGTATGGTAAGTTTTCGAAAACTCCAATCCAGCTTGTCAAAAGTCAGAATCAGTAGAGAGGAGAGGAGAGGAGAAGAAAAGGTCTATGAGAATGATGAGCTAAGCCATCTAAGACTAGCTACTTAAATTCTTTTACAAATTCTTTGTTAAGGATATTAGGTGTCATAATTAGTAATGGTAATATTATGTTCTGCTGATATCGTGATAGCTTAACAGAATCTGAATCTTACATACAAAAACACAGGAGATGCTTAACACCAACTTTCTATTTTATAGGTAAGATTAAATGGTTAAATGAGTTATGAGGAATAATAGAATTGCTTGAAACTCTTTGTTCAATTAAAATAAAATACAATAAAATGTTATTATTTTGGCTGTTTACCAAAATAAATTTAAGTTAAATAATGAATATGGGTTTAAAGTGCAGGCTCTCAGCTTTGATTTCAGACATACAAATTGGAGGAAGGGTTTAGGAATTACAGCTCTTCAATATGTAGCCACCTCTTTTCAAAGGGCCAAAAGTAATTTGACAATTGACTAAAAAACTGTTTCATGGACTGGTGTTGCTATTTTTTCATCAATTAAAGGACCACTATAGTGCCAGGAAAACATACTCGTTTTCCTGGCACTATAGTGCCCTGAGGTTGCCCCCACCCTCAGGGACCCCCTCCTGCCCGGCTCTGGGGAGAGGAAAGTGGTTAAAACTTACCTTTTTCCAGCGCTGGGCGGTGAGCTCTCCTCCTCCGATCCTCCTCCGTTCCTCCCATTCGGCTGTATGCGCACGCACGGCAAGAGCTGCGCACACATTCAGCCGGTCGCATAGGAAAGCATTTACAATGCTTTCCTATGGATGCTTGCGTGTTCTCACTGTGATTTTCCACGTGAGAATTACGCAAGCGCCTCTAGCGCTCTCAATGAGACAGCCGCTAGAGGAATTGGAGGAAGGATTAACCCATTTGTAAACATAGCAGTTTCTCTGAAACTGCTATGTTTATAAAAAAAAAAATGGGTTAACCATAGCTGGACCAGGCACCCAAACCACTTCATTAAGCTGAAGTGGTCTGGGTGCCTAGAGTGGTCCTTTAAGCAGGTAATAAGTCTGGAGTTAATTTCAGGTGTGGCATTTGGAAGAAAACCCACATGTTTTCAAAGGGACTCTCAATGCAAGTGAAACAGGCCACACTTAGGTTGCAAAAAAACAAAGCAAAAAAAAAAACAATCAAAGGATTAGCAGGAACATTATGAGTGGCCAAATCAACAGTTTGGTATATTCTAAGAAAAAAGAATACACTCATGAGCTCTGCAACACAAAAAGACCTGTACATCCCCGGAAAACATCATTGGTGGATGATCATAGAATCCTTTCCATAGTAAAGAAAAACACCTTCAGAACATCCAGCCAACTGAAGAAAACTCTCCAGGAGGAGGTAGGCATATATCATTATCCAAGTCTACCATAAAGAGGTGAGTTCACAAGAGAAAATACAGAGGGTTCACCACAAAGTGCAAACTATTCATAAACCTCAAGAATAGGAATGCCAGATTAGACTCTGCTAAAGAACATCTAAAAAAACATCTAAAAAAGCCAGCACAGTTCTGGAACAGCATCCTTTGGGCAGATAAAACTAAGATCAACCTGTACCAGAATAATGGGAAGACAAAAGTATGGAGAAGGCTTGGAACAGCACATGATCCAGAGCATACCACATCATATGTAAAACACAGTGTAGGCAGTATGATGGTATGGGCATGCATGACTTCCAATGGCACTGGGCCACTAGTTTTACTTGACAATGTGACAGAATACAGAAGCAGCTGGATAAATTCTAACGTATGTAGGGATATATTGTCTACTCAAGTTCAACCATATTCAGCGAAGTTAATTGGATGGCGCTTCTTTACAGATATACAGTAACCCAAAACATACTGCAAAAGTAACCCAGGAGATTTTTAAGGCAAAGAAGTGGAATATTCTACAATGGCCAAGTCAATCATCTGATCTTAATCTGATCGAGCATGCATTTCACTTGCTGAAGACAAAATGTAAGGCAGAAAGACCCACAAACAAAACAACAACTGAAGACAGCTGAAGTAAAGGCCTGGGAAAGCATCACGAAGGAGGAAACCCAGCATTTGGTGATGTCCATGCATTCCAGATTTCAAGCAGTCATAGCCTGCAAAGGAGTCTTGACAAAATATTAAAAATTACCGTATAGGATACCGCACTCTCCTGGATCCCAGGGTGCAACCGGGCCTGAAGTTGGCAAATCCTCACAATGTAATTTGCTGAAAATTAATGATGGTCCAGGCACTCAAGGTAAATTCAGTGAGCAGATTTATTGAAGCAGATGGAAAGCAATGTTTTGGCGCACAACAGGGCCTTTGTCAAGGTTGACAAAGGCCCTGTTGTGTGCCAAAACGTTACTTTTCATCTGCTTCAATAAATCTGCTCACTGGATTTACTTTGAGTGCCTGGACCATCATTTATTTTCTGCAAAATATTAAAAATTTGCATTTTATTTATGATTGTGTTAATTTATCCAATTACAGTACACACAGGACTGTGTATGAAAATGGTTGCAATTGCTAAACGTTTCATTCAATATTTTTGATCAACCCCTTGAATTAAAGCTGAAAGTCTGCACTTCAATTGCATCTTGGTTGTTTAAAATCCATTTAGTGGCATACAGAGACAAAATTATAAAAAAAAATTACAGAAAATGTGTTAGTGTCTAAATATTTCCAGACCTAACTGTATTTTAGAAATATGAGGAGGAAGTGGGAGTTGAGCCTTGAATGTCCTTAGATGCAGGCGTCAAATATGACACAAAATAGAACGGAAGGAACTAACAGTGTAGTATGTTCATGTTCACTATCAGTTCCTTTTATTGTCCTATTTTGTGTAATTTCATACTCCCGCATCTAAGGACATTCAAGGCTCCAGTCCTACTTCCTCCTCAAGCTTACTGCTTCTAGCCAGGCCATGTTGTGTTCCTGCTAATCTCACTTTACAAGTGTACTCCCCACTACTTGACCAATCACATTGTGTATTGAAAACATTTACAACACAAAATGTAAGAAGAATTGAAAAATACTATATTGAAAAAGCAATTGTTATGATAGGGCCACTTTGACCAGCTTGTAAAAATTTTGGAGAAGCTAATTCAGAGTTCCACTTTAAAACATTGTTACTAGTTTTTAGAGTTCTGATAATTCCCCCTTGAAAGAATATAATTGTGCTCCTCCTATAAAAAATATCTCTATAGCAAATCTTCAAATTCTCCAATGTTACATCCCAGCGGTCAGACAATATAAATCGTAGGAGTTGTCATTACTAGACAGGCTTTGTGCATGTCTGCAGTTAACTGATGAAAACAAAGCAAAACATGCAAGGAATTCTAAACTGCCACTCAAACAGGAGTAGAGGAAAGAGTGCACACAGGAGCTGAGAAGATGAGATAGCTGATCTCCAGGCTATGGGCTGGGTTATGTCAGTGTAAGTGACAGCATGCTGCACATTCAGACCCGGGCAGATATACTAGAGCACAAACATGGGGAAAAAACCTGTTTAAAAGACCGATATATATATATATATATATATATATATATATATATATATATATAATGATGATAGATAAATGGGCTGCACTCACAGTCTTTGCAAGTATAGATTCTTTTATTCCATCATGTTAAAAGCTAATCAACGTTTCGGTCCGCACAGGGAACTTCCTCAGGATAAAATAGCATGCGGACCGAAACGTTGATCTGCTTTTAACATGATGTAATAAAAGAATCTATACTTGGAAAGACCGTGAGTGCAGCCCATTTATCTATTATCATTAAATATTCATACCCCAGGACTGGCACCCGGCATTTAAAATTTATATTTAAGCTTGAGTGCAAGGACTACTCAAATTACTTATATATATATATATATATATATATATGTTTGACGTTAAAGGAACATTATAGTGTTAGGTATACAAAGCCCTCTGTCCCCCCTCCCCACCTACTGCAAGCAAAGGGTTAAAATCCCTTTAAACTCTTACCTGATTTATCTGGGTTGGTTCCCTCTCCACCGGAGCCAATGTCAGCCGAATAAGGCCTTCCCAATAGGAAAGCATTGAATCAAGCTGCAGGGTTCAAGGGGGTGGAACTACCACGGTCACATAGGTCGCAGCTGCGACTGCACCCATTACTCAAAAGTGCCAGGCTGCCCTGTCAACCCCTGCTGATGCACAGGGTCGGGCCAGTGGGCTGTCATAATTTTAGGGCCGGTGCACAGTCACAAAACCCAGGGGCGCGCAGTCGCCAGGTGACCAGTAGGAGTTGAGCGCAAAGCGCAGTGCTCCCCCTCCTGTGAGTTACTGCATGTAGTGTGGCCAAGCGGACTACTATCTGACAGGAAGTGCTCATTGTGAGCAATGAGCACTTCCTGACCCACCAGATACTGCAATCTGCTTGGCCACACTACAAGGAGTCAAGCAGGTACAGGAGGGGATGAGGGAGAGACACATTGAGAGGCAGGGGGAAATGAGACACATGGAAGAGCTGGGGATGGAGGAATGAGACACATGGAGGGGAATTGAGACATATGGAGGGTTTGGGGCATGAGATATGTGGAGGACCTGGGGGGAGAATGAGACACATGGAGGGGTTGGGGGGAGAATAAGACACATGGAGGAGCTGGGGGATGAGATACATGGAGGAACTGGGAGCAAGAATGAGACACAAATAGGGGCTGAGGGATTAGACACATGGGGGGAAGGGGATAGGGCATTTTTTGCACAGGGACCCTGGTGTTTTCTAGCTATGCCTCTGGACAGGTAGTAAGCACGCAGACCACTTCAATGATATAAAGTGGTCCCGGTGCCTGTTGTGCCCATTTAGCTATGCAGTACAGTGTAGGAGCATTGCTGTGGATTCACTTTTGATGCAGAGGGTGCAGTTTTAATCCTGTAAGTTTGGGGTTAAAGCAGATGCTGCAGGGTAAATCCAACATGAAGAGGAGTTAATACAGTAGGTCATAGAAACATAGAATGTAACGGCAGATAAGAACCATTTGGCCCATCTAGTCTGCCCAATTTTCTAAATACTCTCATTAGTCCCTGGCCTTATACCTATCCCACGCATGCTTAAACTCCTTCACTTTGTTAACCTCTATCACTTCAGCTGGAAGGCTATTCCATGCATCAACTAGCCTCTCAATAAAGTAACTTCCTGATATTATTTTTAAGTCTTTGCCCACCTAATTTAAGACTATGTCCTCTTGTTTTTTCTTCTTTTAAATATAGTAGTCTCCTTCTTTATTGTGTTTGTGGCAAAACCAACCTCGCCACTGTACACTGGAGAAGCCTGGTTGCTCGCCTGCTGCCTTTGGACTATGGCCCCATGTTAAAAGACATCTTTTTTACCTGCAGAAAATACTTATTCGTGATTTTCTGCCGGGTGTTCGGTAGATTCAATCTACCGAACAACCGCACGAATGAATAGACCACCTGGGAGCTGGAGTGTGCCGGCAATTAACCTCCCTGAAGCTGCAGTTAACCACAGCTTAATTGACGAATGCTGGGTGGCCGCCATTCATATCACGAACACGAGGTTGCGGCCATTTTAAACATGCGAATGCACAGTGGTGTTCGACGCTTAATTCATGGAACTGAAATCGGACACAGTTTTGCGCGAACACCGCTGAAGCCGCCGAACTCCCTTCTTGTTCGGTGAAAGTGCACGAACGGCCCGGTGTTCGGTAGTTTTGTTTGAGTGTGTTGTGCCCCAGATAGGAATTCCATGGAGCCTATTCGCATGAAACTGACTGTGTAAAGACTTTGCCTCCATGGCGATTAAACTGTATTAGTGTGGTTTGAGCGCCATTCGCTTAATAATGTGCACTCAGACCTAAGCAATCTGGGGGTATTTAGAACATATATGTTTTATGTACTGAATGTAACTGTAGGTTTGTTTTCTGCCATGTGGTTAATGGAGTTTTGCCTCTGTCTTTGGAGATAATTGAATTACTTCCCAAATTATCTCCAGGGCAGAGAGGAGGGATTGTGATGCATTGTGCGATGGTTGAAATGTATAAGTCTGTGATTGGCCCTTTTACCCTTTGTGTCCCAGTCTCCCATTTGGTCCCCTAGGGGAGTGTCCACCAGGTGGGAGACCTGCATAAAAGCCAGGCAGTTAGCCGCAGTAAATCAGTTCCTGCTTAACCCTCAATGTGAAGTGTCGTCTCATTATTGGGGGAGGATTTATTGTATGCTGTTCCAGTTTGACTGCTAGGAGTGTAAACCTATTCACATGGTGTTTCCTGTTCAGCTGTTTCCAGTATTCGTGAGTTTCCTGTTCGGGAGTTGGAGAATTTGTGTAGTTTGCAGTTCGGGAGATTGGTGATTGCAGTAGCTGTCTGTGCATCTGAAAGGGGAATATCACCTAATCGGTTTTTAACCCCTTTTGGGCAAAACGGTCCGTTACAGTGTTGATTCCCGTTATGTCTTTAAATGTTTCTATCATATCCCACCTGTCTTGTCTTTCCTCCAAGCTATACATGTTAAAATCCTTTAACCTTTCCTTGTAAGTTTAACCAGTTTAGTAGTCCTACTTTGAACTCTCTCCAAAGTATCAATATCCTTCTGGAGATATGGTCTCCAGTACTGCGTACAATACAGTGAGGTCGCACAAATGTTCTGTACAATGGCATGAGCACTTCCCTCTTTCTAATGCTAATAAAATAATAATAAAATAATAATACCTCTCCCTATACAACCAAACATTCTACTAGCATTTCCTGCTGCTCTATTACACTGTCTGTCTACCTTTAATTCATCTGAAATAAGTACCCCTATATCCGTTCCTTCAGATGTTGAGGTTAGGACTATTAAATATTCTATACTCTGCCCTTGTGTTTTTACATCCAAGATGCATTATCTTGCACTTATCCACATTAAATGTCAGTTGCCACAGCTCTGATCATGTTTCATCGTTGTATCATCAGCAAAAAGACATACCTAACCATCAAGGCCTTCTGCAATATCACTAATAAAAATATTAAAGAAAATGGGTCCAAGTACAGATCCCTGAGGTATCCCACTGGTAACAATACCTTGCTTCGAATATACTCCATTGACTACAACCCTCTTTTGCCTGTCATACAGCCAATGCCTAACCCATTTAACAATATTGGAATCCAAACTTAAAGATTGCAATTTGTTGATAAGCCTTCTATGTGCGACAAGGTCAAAAGCCATACTGAAATCTAGGTAAGCAATGTCTACTGCACCACCCTGATCTATAATTTTAGTTACCCAATCAAAAAATCATTAAGATTAGTTTGGCATGAAATACCTGAAATAAACCCATGTTTTCTCTGATCTTGAAATCCATGTGGTTTTAGATGTTCAACAATCCTATCCTTTAACATGGTTTCCATTACTTTGCCCACTACTAAAGTAAGGCTTACTGGCCTATAGTTGACCAACTCGTCCCTTCTACCTGTCTTGTGAATAGGCACAACATTCGCTAATTTCCAATATTCTCAGACTACTCCTGTTAACAATGATTGGTTAAATAGAACCGTAAATGGTTTTGCTAGTACACCACTAAGCTCTTTTTATAACTTTGGGTGTATTACATCAGGCCCCATCAACTTATTTGTCTTGACTTTTGACAGCTGAAATAGAAACTTTTCCTCTGTAAACTCACATGTAACAAATGACTAATTTGTCCCTTTTTCTAACTGAGGTCCCTTTCCTTCATTTTCAGCTGTAAATACTGAACAAAAATATTAATTGAGGCAGTCAGCCAGAACTTTATCCTCTTCTACATACCTACCTAATCTTTGTTCTACTTTCCTTTTCTAATTTATGTATCTAAAAAATGTTTTGTCCTCTTTTTTTTTTTACTGACTGCGCTATTTTGTGATTTTGGGGCTCTTATAACTTTCGTAGCAACTTTCTGCCTAATCTTATAGATCTGTCTATCTTCCTCACTCTGGTTTTTTTTATAATTACTAAATGCTAACATTTTGTTTTTCACTATTTTGGCCACATCTGCGGAGTACCACAGTGGTTTCTTGAATTTTTTGCTCTTACTGACAAGCATAATGAAATTTTCTGTTGCTTTCAGTAGTGTAATTTTAAAATAATCCAATATCTCTTGGACTATTTAAACTGCTCCAGTCTGATAATGACTCCTTTGCACATATTCTAAGTTTAGAAAAGTCTGTTTTTCTAAAGTCTAAAACGTTTGTTTTTGTGTGGTGTGACTCAGTCATTGTTTTTATATTAAAACACACCGACTGGTGATCACTAGATCCTAAACTGGGGGTGTCAGAAGGAGCTATAGTGCTACGAACACAGCTTTGTATTCCTGGCACTATAATATCCCTTTAACTTTCAATCAAACTGTTTACATCCCTACACATGCCAATCTAGAGAATAACTGCTCACACAGCTTCAGCAAAGGGGTAAAGCTAAAAACACATTATGGTCTTATCTCATTAACGGCCCGTCTATTGCCAGCTGACTCAATATAGAAATTACCCTTAGTTGCCAAAGATTTCCAAGGGACAATTTGTACTGGAAAGCAATCAATTTACTGACATATTTTGTAACTAGATGTCTCTAAGCTGATCTAACCAGAAATTTCATACAGAGTGTTTTATTTACTGTCTGTGGGCAACCAAGAACATTATGGAAATTAGGTTGGCAAGTACCAAAACCACTTTGCCATGGCAGGGCATCCTTCAGGCAGTAACGCTGGTTCCTATACATGAGAGAAAATGGTTTAAAACAGTGTTTCTCAACATTTTACGGAGAAGTACTATCCCTGCAAGTCTAAAAAAAAAAAATCTCAAGTATCCACACATTCACTGGCAGACACATTCACTGACAGACAAACTCACTGACAGACAGACACACATTCACTAACAAATTATTATTTATTATTTTTATTTTGGTCCACCCAGCCTCCCTACCTTTCGAAGAGTGTATCTTTTCCATGGGGTCCAATGTTTGATCCTTTCCCTGGGATCCAGTGTGGGCATACTTTCCTTGGAATTCCTTTCCCTGAGGTCACATGTGGGGGACTTGTGTAATCTCTGTGCTCTTTCTGCACTACTCCTTTGCGTGATGTTTAGTGATGCCGGCGATGGAGTGAAGTCATAACCCGGCTCCCAGGCATCAACTGAGGACACGTGAGGGAGTGTCACGACACACTCCTTAGTTGATATTCCCTCGTGCAGTACCCATTCACACTACTATCTCTGTTTGGCACTGTTTTTAATTTCTTTTCATTAGCACTTCACCTGGTCCTTGTTTAGCACCTATATAGTTTGGTTTCTCCCCTCATTCCTTGTCAGATCATTGTCTCTTGTCTTCTGTTTCCCTGGACTCCTGACTCTTTGATCCTGCATGCTGTTCCTTGGTCTTGTATCCTGCATTTCCTGTTCCTTCGTTCCTGTGTCCTCCTGGTCCTTCGTTCCTGTGTCCTCCTGGTCTTCGTTCCTTGTCCTCCTGCTCCTGTGTTCTGGTACCGTGTTAGCTGCTTTATTGCCAGTGATCCTGACCCTGCAGCCTGGTTCATTTATTTTGCCTCTGGTCTTGCTTCCTGGTATATCTGCCTTGTGAACTTTGGATCTGCGCCTTACCTATTACTAGTGGTGCCTGCACAATCCTGCCTTTATACCAAAGGACTATTTAAGTATTCACTGCCAGCACTATTCATGCTTATCCTATATTGTTATATACATTTGTTCTGTGACTTTGTATATATTTATTATATGTTGTTTTGTTATCTTTTTGTACTTTGATTCTCTTTAAAATATATTTCTTTATTTGCACTATTCATTGTGTCTTTTGCATTTATTCTTTGCTAAATTGGTTCCTACATTTAAAGGGATAGTGCTGTCTCTGAGAAACACCCCTTCATGCCCATGACAGGGAGCAGTGCTGGAAAAGTACAGAGATCTAAGCTCCCTCGCTGCCTCTGCATCCGTTCTCTCTCTGCCGGCTGCCTCATGAGCGGGATGCTAAGGTGGCCAATGGCCAGCTCTTGGCATCCCCTATACCTGTGGTGCACGTCCTGGGGTATACCTACCATTTGTTGAGAAACTAGGGTTTAAAAAACATGAATTGTGGTAACTAGAAAAACTAAATGGCAAAAAGCAGACTAAAATATCCAAACGTGATGTTAGTTGAAGAATTTTTTTAAATTCTTTAAAATTCTTTATTTTTGCTTGACATCAGACAGTGATCACTATACAAAAGACAATGCAGTTGATTAACTTTTCCAGTTTAGCTAGTTGGTGAATAACTCTGTTAGTTAAGAAATACATTCTAAGAGTTTTACTGACTTGGGCCTCAATTTAATATTTCTGATTTTTTTTGTTTTCAAATGATTTCATATTTTTCAACTTTTTAAATTGATGTTTTCAAAATATTGAGATATCAAAAAATATATCATATGTATGAATCAGGGCCTTAGTCCTTTGTCTCTTCGCTCTATGGTTCTGTAGGTGCATGAGGTGTCCTCTGCGTTGCATGTCATGCCTTATTGGCATCCAACTGGGTCATATTTTGCCCACTGTAACACCAACCAAATGGAAGCCAATACTAGTATTTACAAAAAATTCTGAATTTTGTAATGCTGTCTGTAAACTACTTTGCTTTGAAAATAGAAACTGATAAATCAGGAGGTGTAGACACGCAGTCCCCAACTGTTTGTTGAAAAATAGCATCAATAGTTCTGCCTTAGACAGAGATTTTTAGGAGTTGCAGTCATACAATATTTGGGAGGCTGCAGTCGAACACAAACCCCTGATCTTAACAATCTTTGAGCCACGGGCAGTGAACTAGTTAAAACTCCTGCATGTGGAATGCATTTCAAGCTAGTTTCAATTAATAACCAGGGAATGCAATGTGTCACAAAATGTGAATGAAGCTCGCCAAGCGCCTTTGCATTTTTTACTTCTTGGGAAAGGAGGGGTCTTTTGTAAATCCCATGGAGATAAGTGGGAGTGAGGTTTGAGTTGAACATCAGTTGCACTCCACCTGTGCTGGGCCGGGTGAGGAGCAGGTTAGCAGGATGAAAAGTTCACTGAGAGGTGAGCTGTCTGTTTGTCCTGCTTAATTCATCTAGTATTTGGCTAACCCTGCTCTGAACCTAGCCCCTTATACCTCCTTCCTCTTGTCCCCCAGCAGGCTGATGTCAGTTTCAGATCCCTCTCTATCTGACCCTGAAAAACACAGGGTAAAAATAAAATACAAGACAAGAAAAATAAAAATAAATGAATAAATACAACTCTTGTTTAACTGGTGAGCTTTATTTTTGTTCCAAACATTTTCAGCCTTCAAAATAATGTTCTTCTGTCCAGTTATTTGTGATCACAATACCCGAGAAATCCTGAACTGAAAATATGGAGAGCCACATGTCTCTTGCTGAGTAATCTTCTTAAAATTACTTTTCCGTTTTACAAACTCAACCTTTAATGTGCAGTGCACGTTCAAAGTTCATGCATCATGTGCTTATTTTAACATCTAAAGTTTGCAGTACAATTATAGATAGGTTTTTTTTAAACTAAAGAGCAGAAATATTTTGTTAACGTACCCCTATTTCCAAAGCTCCATACAGCATTTCTGTGAGCCGTATAATATGTAAAGTAATCTAAGCCATTCCATAAAGTAGGCACCCTGAGTGGTCAACTGACTCAAAAACCTTCTTGACACTGGATGATATACTACAACACGTTGCTATAAAGATGTTGTTGAACTTCATCTTTTGCTTTGTCAGCCTTAGATGGGCAAAGAATCATGGAATTTGTAGTTAAAGAACATTTGTAGTTAAAGATCTACTTATTGGACTAAGGAAAAGCATGTGAGTGGGAAAAAATATAATTTTCTCACAGGTTAATTTGATTGTTATTTTTTAAAGCACCAAAGTATGCCTCAGTTTTTGTAATGACAAAGTGTAAAGTGACTGTCATCTCATCAAAATAATTTAAGCATTTTATGCCGATAGAATCTTGCCTACATGGGACTATAGCACCGATATGGCTACTGGGGGATAAACCAGAAAATTGTAGCACCCACGGCAACAGCTTCAGGAAAGTATACCTATCCTCTGAGTTACCCCCAGGCCTCTGCACAGACCCCCAAAGTTCACAGAGCTGCATTGAGGGAAATGATACCAAATGCAAGGTTTTGGAGCAAAATCTTAAATTTTCATTGAAAAACATGTTTCTGTCTGTTTATTCCATTGCAAAGAAGTGTAAGAAACAGAGTGGTAACTATTCACAATTAGGCAACCTAATTTTTTTTAGTCATGTGCAATATCTATCTTTCATCAAACTGACAAGCATTACACCTATTTGTATCAAATACAATGTATCTAGGAATGAATGCTCATCAATAAACAGAAAAGTGATATAAACATGAACATAAACATAATTACAGAATTAAAAAATGGAGGTGGTTCACAAAGTATGTACCATCAACAAGTACAATTAAACCATTAGACTCACCAATTGGCCCATACCTTGTGGGATCTGGAGAGAGTCCATCTTGAACTATGAGACATATCCTCTTAGTAATAAGTAGTGGAGAGTAATTGGAGCACCTGGATTAGGGGATGTGGGTTGGAGCTCTTCCACAGTCTGGCAAAAGTATTGGGAGCAGCTATGAGCACGTGAAGGAGCATACTTTTATTTGGATCCTGTTTCTGGGTCAGAAACATACAAAGAAGGTAGAGTTCTGGTTTCAATATAGTGTAACATCAGTTAATATACTAATTGGGCCCAATTAGTAGAGAGGAGTGGACAGGACCAGAATATATGTATAAATGTTCCAGGAGAGGCTCCACATCTCTAATGGAGAGGGTACTAGTTAGGAAAGACATGTTTGGCGTACCATATACCATCTCAACATCCGTTTATAATTAGTCCCCCAGTGAGACAAACAGTTACATGCATATTGCATGCTTCATGAGAGGAGTCAAAGGCAAGCTCACAAGATAAGTCTCTATCTCACTGGGTAATTTACATCTGACCAACAGCTCTGCTAAAGAGCATTAAAACTTGACAGTGGCTTACTACAGTTTCTCCCTGCAAAACAAAGTTACTAATTACATAGTTACATAGGCTTAAAAGATACATGTGTCCATCAAGTTCAGCCTAAATAAATCTGAAGTGAAAACTTAGGAGCACCATGATGCCAAAGGTCAAGGGTGAAAGTGTAACATGGAAGGCTATGCAATTTCCTAGTAGGAGGAAGACAAAGCTATTGCCAATGAATTGAGCAAAAGTGAAGCCACATAATATTTTTTCAAATATGGTGTCTAAGCCACCCGAATCAAAATGGAGGCACATCATGGAATGAATGGAATTTTTTTTCCAGATGAAAGCATTAAATGATGTTTGGAATTGCTGCAATAAGGATGAGGGTAATAGGACTAATAGAAAGGAAGCAGAATAAATAGAGAACAGTCAGGAAAACCACCATTTTTATGGTGTTTATTTGTCCAAGCCATGGCACATCCATGTTTGCCCAAGAGCCCAGGAGCATTTTTGATTTGTTAAGGAGTTTCATATGAATCTTGAAGATAGTCAAGTGTCTAGTTTTAAGGAGTTGTATTACTTGATAGGAATATTGTCAAAGAAGGAAAATTTTAAGGTGTCTAACTCTATTTGGGTGATATTAACCACAAGTGCCTGTGTTTTAGAAATATTTATTCTAAATGAGACAACTTACAATATTTTGTTAAAATCAACAAAAGGGCACAGAATGAAACAGAAGTATTAGTTAAAAACAAAAGTATATCTTGTTAAATAGTGCCAATTTGTGTTTGTCTGACCAATCTGTACACCAGGGTTTTTGACATGATGGACTACAGATACAAGGGCCAGAATACAAATCAATGCAGATTAACAATAGTTCTGACTAGTGCTGTTTAAAAGGGAAAATTTATCAGAGAAAAACCGAGCATTTCGAACACTGACTTCTTAAAAAAGATGGGGAAGCTATATTTTGGCAAGGTACAATCCAAATAGCATCAATTCAATCAGTTACATGCTTTTCCTGCGTCAAGGGCTAGCAAAAGCGTAGAAGTTTGACATTTCTGTACAATATGTATGAGGTTGAGATATAAACAGATATTGTTGACGAGGCATGTTTGTGTAAATTTACTGTCTGCATTAAGCAGTGAGATAGAACTGAAATTTTGACATACATTGAGGGTGATAATATTGGACTCTAGCATGTTTTAAGGGAGACAGCCAGAGGACATAAAGGAGTTAAAAAGAATAGCCAAGTGAGGGTCGAGTTGAGAAGCAAAAAGCTTGTCATAATGGTCCCTAAAGCTATCAAGACCATGTGCTTTCATATGAATACCTCCTTCTGAATTGTCACTGTAGGACTAACCTAAGAGGTTTTGCCTTGATGAGGTAGATGAGCTTATGCTCTAATGCTCAATTGAGTATTACTAAAAAGCTCTTGATATTTAAATATGCATAGGTATTTGAGAAAGTGCACAGGCAACCCTTTTGCTGCTCGTAAAGATGCACTAAGAACTCCTGATGTATCAAGGTTTAGATTGAATGTATTGGACTCTCCTTACCTTCGGAATTCACACTCTATATTCAGGATGTAGATCACATGCTGCTCTACACAAAAAAAGCAGCATACAGTGAGCTGTTATGATCTACGCCAGAATGTCAAAATCCCCTAATCATTATTTTTTCCAAAGAGCCCCCAGGAATGGCTCAAAGGTCAGGGTTTGGAGGTGCTGCATGTGTGACTCTCACACAGGCATCCTTGATGCTTGGCAATGTGCTCATGATATCTGGGTGCCACACAGATGGGGGATGTGGAGTGTGAGTAGTGGGTGGCAGCTCTATACATGTATCCCCACCTGTATGGGAAAAAACAACCTTGCACCTGCCCTGAGTAAACTGTTGTTCAAACCATGTGTACTGGTGGGGGAAGAGTGTGGTGACTTCGGCCCTATATCTTCAGGAGCGACCTCCAGGAGATTCCATTGTCAAGTACCCTCACCTGGAGTGGGAAATGTTGAAAGTGATTGCATTATGGTGGCCACAGATATAGCAGCTGTGAAAGGCTCAGGAAGCCCTTTTCATTTCTGTACAGCTGTCTAAAACTCTTCCTTAAATCGAAGATAGTACAACCTGACAATGGCATCTCTAGGAGTAGAGGCAGGGAGGCTGCCTTTCACTGCCTGCTGTGAAAGGCTCAGGAAGCCCTTTTGATTTCTGTACAGCTGTCTAAAACTCTTCCTTAAATCGAAGATAGTACAACCTGACAATGGCATCTCTAGGAGTAGAGGCAGGGAGGCCCCTTGGTTTAGGCAGGTTGTGTGCTCTTTAAAATGTCCAGTCCACCACTGGCTGATTTGGCAATATAGAGGTGATAATCTCAGGCAGGAGAGGGGAGAGATTGGTACCAGAAATAGATTCATGGATACTTTCACATTATTCCTTCTTGACATATCCTACATGTCACTGACTTTTTGCAGTAGTTTATAATGGGCTTCTTCTAAAGCCGATGCTTGTCTACCACCTCATTATGGTCTATATATAGGCCATTTGTTTTCTTTTTGAGATGGTCAGGTCAATCACCGACATCACAAATCTTCCTATGGAGTTCCGCAGTAATCTCTCGTAAATCCTACTACAGCATCAGCATAGATGCAATCTCAGACTAGAACAGAATCTCGGACTCTAATGCTGTCTTTGATATGGGAGATAAAGATTGTGAGTAGCCTGAGCATCCATCTTAGGAAGTCTATGGCCAAAGTTTCTTATAGGTAAGACCAGATTTGTGTCTATCTGCCATTTTATGGTAGTGGTTCAGGGTCATCTGCATACACACTGTGTAGATGGAGCTAAGTGAAACAGAGTTGTTGCCCGAAGGTAACAGTGGTATTTTCTAAAGCTTGGTTTGGAGTGGAGCTCATAGAACTAAATGATCATACAGACCATTTTAAAATAGTTTTTGTTATGTAACATTTGCCCCACATGCAACACATATCCCTTCTACTTACATAAATGTATCCAAAATTCAACGGAGACACAGTTGTGCGCACACACAAATATGTGTGTGTGTGTGTGTGTTCCTGTTGTTCTATAGCTCATAGGAACTAGATACTTAGCAAATATGTTGGGTCTGTTTTCATACATTAAGTGAATGAATTTCAGTTTTGAGTTTACAGATGTGACAATTGCTCAAGGTGTTTCATATATTTCTCCTGTTATACGGTTAACACCATGAATGCCAGATGTTTTGGAAACATATCTGTTTGCAATTTGTTGCACATCTCTATTCCTTTTAATGGGTACATTTTTATAATAAACCTTCACTGAGCAGGGAAAGTGAGCTGCTCCAGAATAATATGTTCCATGTGGAGTCCTAAGTATCTGCAGGTAGCTTAGAAGTCTTACTAAAATGATCACACAGATGTCGACTAGATTTGTAGAACACGGCTTTCCATGTCAGTTTATTAAGAATTGTTTCATAAAGGGAAATACTAAACAGTTTTTTTTTTTTTTTTTTACAGTCCAGGATATTGCAGCACCTTCAGGAGCATATTACAGCCCACCCGTTGTACATACCATAAAAAAAAAAATCAAATCCCCCCAAAATAATTTACTAAACGATTTTATTAAACTTTACCTAAAATAACTAGTACTTCTCCAAAACTTCACTATTCAAATTGTTTATGTCAGAAATCTATTGCATATCCAACATTTAGCATCACATGCTAAAGGTAAGATTTGTCATAACATGAGTCATTAACTGTTTCTCCTTAGCAGGGCCGCCATCAGAAATTGTGGGGCCCCTAACATAGCTCAAGGTCTGGGCCCCCGGGTGCCCGCCCCCAAGAAAACACACACACAGACACAAAAGGACACAGACACACACATAGGAAGATACACACATGCTAACAGACACACATACTAACAGACACAAATACTTAAACAGACATACACACATATAGACACATAAACAGATACAGATACACACAAACACATACTGACATACAGACACACACTGACGTACATACATACTCACATACTGACACACACACATGCATACAGTCATACATACATACAGACATACATACATACATACACATAAATACATACTGACATACATACATAATGGCATACATAGACATACACACACACACACACATACTGACATACAGACACACACTGACGTACATACATACTCACTGACACACACACATACATACAGTCATACATACATACATACATACTGACAAACTGACATACATACATACTGACAAACTGACATACATACACATAAATACATACATACATACATAATGGCATACATACACATACATACTGATATACATACACACACACAGATACATACACACATACTGATACACACACACAGACATACACAGACATACATACAGACATATATACATACTGACATACACACATACAGATAGACACATACATACATACATACTGACATACACACACAGACATACATGCATACTGACATACATACACACACAGATATACATACTGACATACACACACACATACATACTTGCAGACACATACACAGACATACATACATACTGACAAACAGACATATATACATACTGACATACACACACACACACACATACAGACATACGCACACATACATACAGGCATACACACAGATATACATGCATACTGACATACATACACACATACATACTGAGACACACACAGACATACACACAGACATACAGACAGACATGCACACAGACATACATACAGACATACATGCATACTGACATGCATACTGACATACACACAGACATACAGATAGACACATACACATACATACACAGACATACATGCATACTGACATACACACAGACATATATACATACTGACATACGTAGACACATACACATACATACACAGACATACATGCATACTGACATACACTCAGACATATATACATACTGACATACGTACACACATACATACTGACACACACAGACATAAATACATTCTGACATACACACATACATACATACACACATACATACATACAGACATACAGACATACATGCATACTGACATACACACAGACATACATACTGACATACACACATATATACGTACTGACATACACACAGACATACACAGACATACATGCATACTGACATACATACTGACACACACACACACAGACATATATACATACTGACATACACACACACATACAGATAGACACATACACACATACATACTGACATACATGCAGACATACACATACACACACACACACACACACACACTTCATTTATCAGCCACCCTCCTCTTACCTTTAAGTTGCAGGAGGGTGGCTGGGGATGATGGGTGTGGATGCCTCTGGTGTCCTCCGCTCTCCCTCTTCTCTGCTCTCCCTCGGCTCTCCCTGTTCTCCATTCTCCGCTCTCAGCCCGTGTGGAGTAAGCTGGGAGAAAGTGACTGGCTGTCACTTCCTCCCAGCAACACTTACAGTGTAGCTGCAATTATTTTTTTTTAAGGGGCCCGGTCGCGCTATTATCCGGCTGCAGCGCTGACCGGGCCCCTGAAGATATAGGGCCCATCAGGTGACCCTAAATGCTTGGGCCCACCTGATGGGCCCCGGTGCAGATGCACCTGCGGCAGTTTCGCCGCTCCATGTGGGCCCAGACGGCTGGGCCCCCCAGGGACACCGGGCCTGTGACAACCATCATGGTTGTCACCCCCTGATGGCGGCCCTGCTCCTTAGATACAGATTAGACTGTTGACTGTACAACCTGTGCTTAATCGGTGCATTCATTCCCCATCTTTCTAAAACAGTCAAGGCGTATTGTCGAAGATTCTACAGTTTCTTCCAGTACTAAATGCTTTCTGATACTTGAAGGGTATAACAAGAGGATAAAGATGCACACATATCCTCTTGTTATTCCCTTTCAGAAGAAGAACCCTTAATTTGTTTTATCTGAATGTTGGTTTGAAGGTGTGCTCTGATACATTGTGTGACGAGACCAATCTCACCACTGTGCATTGGAGGAGCCTGGTAGCCCGCCTGCTGCCTTTGGATTATGGCCCCATGTTGACACGCTTGATTTCCCCCTGCAAAGACACGAAAGCCGGGTCATTCTGTACTTGCCCTATTTGAACAGTAATACCCCAGATAGCTATGCCATGGAGCCCATTTGTACAACGAAAGACTATGTGAAAGACTTTGGCTCCATGGCAATTGAACTGTATGTATGTGATCATTTTTTTATTTATTTTTTATTGTGCACACCCAGGTGTTACCAAGCTTTTATTGAAAGACAATATAGACAGGCAAATGTTTCGAGCACCAGCCCATTATCTTTTTTTTTGTAAATTTCTTTATTATGGTTTTATCATGTTGTAAAATGCAGTTAGTTGTTAAACATTGTGAAACTCTCAGGTTTCTTATACTTGTAGGAGCCTATTATACATTGAGATATGCAAATTTATGCAACAACTTCAGTGGTAAGGAGACTCGCAGGTCTCTTAGCAAGGTGTACATCATGGTCACGTCATTCAGATGGAGGATTGTAAGTCCCCAATACCGGTATCGGGGTATTTGACTCTGACTTTAGTGTTTAACTTTTCAGTTTTCAGTTGACAAAGTGCAGGAATGTGTTTCAATACGCTCTTACATAAGCCTAGGATTGTATTTCTGAGTTTTGCTATCGTCTCAGTGTCGGTGATTGTCAGTGTGGTCAATTCTCTTGTGTCGTAGGTCTGCGTGTGGATCGGGTTTAGGGTCTCAGGGTATGGGTGGGGCTGGGAGGGAGGGTGTCGCCCCTCTTTCGGTCCTTGTTACTCCAAATTGGGCCGTATCGTCTTTGGCCAGGGTCAGGGCGTTTGTGAGTGTTTTATTGTGTGGTCTGGCGTTTACCTGTTTGTGTGTGTGGTGGTGGGTCGTCTCATGTGTCATGTGTTTGTTTATTTGGTTGACTTATTTTTCTTTTCTTGCTGTGGTCTTGAGGTAATGTAGCTGTGGTCAAGGCTAAGTAGGAGGTCTCAGGGTACGCCCCCATGGGTGAGTTTCGCCCTCTCCTCCTCCCCGTGTCACCAGTCCCTGTATGCGTCGGGTCTTATTCGGTGCTGTCTTAATTTTACCTCTGAGGGAGGCCAGGGGTAGGTCATGCAGGCGCCAGCCGCCCCCGTCCGAAGAGAGAGAGAGGGGAGAGAGAAAAAAAAAAGGGGCTGGGGGAGGTCCCAAGGAGGGAGGTTGCTTGTGTAGGTTAAATATTGTTCGTGTGCATCTCGGTGTCCCCTGTATCTCCCCCCCTCCCTCCCTGTACTCGTGGACGTGTTAGGTACATGTACCATGGCCTCCATAAAACTACGTGTTTGGTGCTTCTCCCTTGTAAGTCCGCGTTCTTTGCCTCTGCTGTGTGAATTTCCTCAACTTTCTGTTGCCATTGCGCAATCGTGGGTGGTTGTGTGCTTTTCCATAGCGTTGGGATTAGCGTTTAGCCGCATTGAGTAGATGTCTCAGAATTGATCTCTTATATTGTGCTACAGATTGGTCCATGAAGTGGAGTAGGGCGGCTTCTATGCTGAGGTCTGGTATGTCTCCCAGGATCATGTTCAGTTCTTGTCGGATTTGGTCCCAGTATGGTCGTATTTTAGGGCAGTCCCACCATATGTGTTGTACTGTTCCCGTGTGGGTCTCGCATCTCCAGTATGTGTCAGGGGTCCCTGGGAATATCCTGTGTAGCAACGCAGGTGTTCGGTACCAGTGGGATAGCAGTTTAAAATTGGCCTCCTGGTATTTTGAGCTGATCAAACTCTTATGTTGCAGTATGAGGATCTGTTCCCATTGTGCGTCACTGTATGTCCTGCCCGTGAGGTCTTCCCATTGACCCTTAAACGCTATATTTCTGACTCGGTCACCCAACAGTATTCTCTGGTATATTATGGAGACTCTCCCATCCGCTTCAGGTGTGTCGACGCACAGGCTTTCGAACCATGTTGTATCTCTATGTACTGCCTGTCTGTTTGGGATATTATAGTAGAAATGTCTGAGTTGCGCATAGCGGAATCTGTGCATGAGAGAGGGGGTTTCGGTTCCGGTCCATTCCTGTAGGTTCTTTAACCCTGCATTGTGTAGCACCTCCTTCAGAGGGAGATATGCTTCTCCATTAGTTTCTGGCCATGCACCTCTTGGTAGGCTGCCTCCCAGGTCTGTGTTATGTGTCAGTGGGATCAATGGGCTTGGTTGTGGGGAGATATAGGATTCTTTTCTCACTATAGCCCATGTTTTTAGTGTTTGTGTGATGGGTGAGGTCTTGATCGTGTGCGGTGATTCTCCCCGAGCATGGTGCCACACTAGTGAGTGGAGGGTACCGTACATACTTTCCCTGTCTAGGTCTGCCCATCTTTTGTGGTTCGGGGCTGTGTGCCAGTCCCTGATCCTCTGTAGAACAGTTGCATGGTAGTATTTTCGTATGTCGGGCAGTGCTAGTCCGCCCCATGATTTGGGTAGGCATAGTTTATCGTGGCTGAGTCTCGCCTTGCACCCTTTCCAGACATAACTGCCTATCGCTGATTTTATTGACGCGAAGAAGTCTGGTGGTATATGCCATGGTATGGTGTTGAAATAGTACAGGAGTCTTGGCAGAATATTCATCTTCACCACCGCTATTCGTCCCTGCCAGGAGATGTACTCATGGTTCCATGTCTTCAGATCTCTTTGAATTTGTTGAAGAAGCGGGGTGTAATTCCTTGTGTATATTTCTGTCGGTCTGCGTGGGATCCATATGCCAAGGTATTTCATCTGATCTTCACAGCATGTGAAGGGGTAGGTCCGTTTGATCTAGTCCCAATCCGTTAATGGGGTCGAGACTTTTGCATTTTGTAAGGTTCAACCTGAGCCCTGATGCTCGGCCATAGTTTTCAAACTCCTCCATTAATATGGGAAGCGTGTGTGTTGGGTTGTTAATGTAAAAGAGCATATCGTCAGCGTAAGCTGCCACCTTGTGTTCTTGTTCTTTGTATCGGAGTCCTTGGATGTTGGGCGTTCGTCGGATCTTATCTAGGAAAGGCTCCAGTGTGAGAGCGAATAAGAGGGGGGGATAAGGGGCATCCCTGTCTGGTGCCATTGTGGATGGCGAAGCTAGTTGTGAGTGCTCCGTTGACCCGTATCCTCGCGTTTGGATTGTGGTACAATGTTTCAATCCACGTGAGCATGCCTATCCCTATCTTGGCGAGCGTTGCCATCATGAAGTGCCACTTTACCCGATCAAACGCCTTTTCTGCATCTGTGGAGAGCAGTAGCATGTTCTTGTTTTCCTTTAGTGCTAGGTGCTGAATAGTAAATGTCCTCATGTGCAGTCTCTGGCCTCTCTCCCCGGGATGAAGCCCGTTTGATCTGGATGGATCAGCTTTGGGAGGTATGGTTGTAATCTATTTGCTATGATTTTAGAGAATAGCTTGACGTCCGTGTGGAGGAGTGAGATGGGGCGGTAGTTGCTGCAGCATTCTGGGTTTTTGTCTGGTTTAGGTATGACGGTAATGGTGGCGGCCATTGTCTCCGCGTGGAACCCGTCTCCTTTCTGCAGTTGGTTTAGTGCAGCGGTGAGTCGGGGGATCAGGATGTCCCCGAATTTCTTATAGTACCCAGCCGGGAATCCGTCTGGGCCAGGTGCTTTGCCATTCTTTGTCCCCTTAATTGACAGTCTGACTTCCTCTTCGGATAGCGGCACTTCCAGTGCTTCCGCTTCCTCACCTGTTAGCGCCTCTGGTTGGAATCCTTGTAGATATTGCTCCGCTTCTCTGGTGGTAGCCTCCTGTATCCCGGTAGATCGGTCCGCGTGGATATTATATAGTGTTGTGTAATATGTGCGGAACTCCTCCGCTATTTCTTCTGGGAATTGTGTGAGGCGTCCTCTTGAGGTTCGCAGTGATGGTACCTGGGCTCTTATCATCTGCGCTAGTAGTCTGCCGCTTTTATTTGCGTGTATGTAATAGAAGGCCTTCGAGCGCTGTAGTGCTCTATGGTATTTGTGGTCTATGAGCTCTATGAGTTGTCTGCAGCTGACAGGAGTTCTCGATATTGGGCTTCTAGTTGGCTTCGTTTATGAAGGGTCTCCAGTTTTGCTATTTGGGTCGTTAGGTCTACGATTGCTTTCAGGTTGTCCCGTTTTTTACGCGACGCTAGTCGGATAAAGTGACCTCTGAGGACGCTCTTATGGGCCTCCCAGAGTGTTATCTGTGACATGTCAGCAGTTGCGTTCTCTTCGAAGTATTGGTTCAGATGTTCGGTCAGTTGCGATTGGATTGCCACGTCCAGGAAAAGCGATTCATTCATTCTCCATGACGTTCTGGTGGGCTTGAAAATGGGGGAGTCTAGGTGCATGGAGGTTTCGCTGTGGTCCGCTAACGGGGTCGGTCTAATGTTGGCTTTTTGTAGATGTGTGAGTCCCTCTTGTTGGATGAAAATGTAGTCAATGCGCGAGTAACGCCTGTGGATGGTCGAGTAGTGCGTGTAGTCTCGGCCGTCTGGGTGGAGTGCTCGCCAAGCATCCACCAGTCTCAGATCGAGCAGCGTTCTGCGGAGTGCTCTGATTGCTGTTTGTGCCACTGTGCTATGTCCAGTGGAGGTGTCTGCTATTGGGTCCAAAGGTAGGTTAAGGTCTCCGCCAAGGATAAGGATGCCTTCTGTGAAAGTTGCTAGTTTCAGGAGCGTTCTGCGCAGGAACTTAACCTGGTTTGTATTTGGGGCGTAAATTGAGGCGAACGTATAGGTTTTCCGGGAGATTGTTCCCTTCATGAATATGTATCTTCCGTCTGTGTCTTTGAGCGTTTCAGAGTGGGATAATTGTAGATTGGTGCTGAGGAGAATCGAGACTTCAGCTTTTCGTGTGGTTTGGTGGCTACTATGGTGGTATTGTAGTGTTTGTTTTGTATTCTATGGATGTCGGTGTCCCTGAGGTGCGTGTCCTGTAGAAGGGCAATCGATACTCGGCGGCGTTTTAAGTCTTGTAGGATGTGAGACCTTTTTTCGGGTGCGTTCAGACTTCTGCAGTTTTGTGTGATTATGTGGAATGGTGCGGGTGTGGGTGGGTTGTGTGGGTGGGTTGTGTTATTCTGTATGGGTGGGGATGGGGGCCCAGGTATGGGTTAAGGGCGGGGGCGGGTAGTAGAGGGTGGTTTAGGGTTTGGTAGGAATGTAGAGAGGGTTACCTCAGAGCTCCCGTGGCCGCGTCCCGCGCCCGCCGTCCTTAGGTGCTTCAGCAGTGGTCGGTCCCCTGAGCTTCCCCCCTATGTTTTGTCATTACTTTTGCTCTCAAAGGGGACTCTAGGGTGGGGTCTGGGAGTTTGCTTCGTCCTACTGGGGTATGCTCATGTGGGGGGCGTGAGGTGTCTTCACTGGATATTATTAGTAAGGTTGACATGGGGGTCAGATATTGTTACATGCTTGAAGGGACTGTCGCCAACGGGTCCCCACCCCCCCACCCCAGGTGAGGGGGGGGTGGGGGAAGAGCACAGCCCCCTGCTGCCCGTGGAGCTATTTTCGGTCACCGTACCCCGCCGCTCACTTTATCATACTTTATGCTATGACAGCTGGCACAACACACTTCGGTTACAAATTAAGTTATCAGTACACCTTTGTCGACAAACCGGGGAGGCCCAGTCGGCCCACTGGTGGCGCACCCCCCGCACATCACATTATTGAGTCATGCACGTAGGCACCGCCGCCGCTAGGCCTTCCCCACCCCCCCAGGCGCCAGGTGGGGGCGAGGGGCACCCTTCATTGCTGCCTGTGGAGCCGGTTTCAGTCACCACAGCGCGCCGTACATGTTATAGTGTGCAACGTGGTATCATGTCAACCGGATTATGGAGTTGCGAGATAAATTTTAGTTACTTGTCGAGTCATCAGTACCCATACATCGACAGACTAGGGATTTTGGCTGGCCTATTAGCGGTGTGTTGTCGCCATCCTAGTGTTCTGGGGTTCAGCAGCGGGGGTGCATGGGATCTTTGCGTATTCCCCTAATGTGTGTCTGAGCAAATCATGTAAACTTCAAACCTTAGAACTTTAAACCATTAAAACCATTAAAACATCAGAGCATTAGCTACTTTAGTCCTTGACCCAGTTTCCTCCGGTGTGAGCAGGGTCCATGTCTTGCGCCTTCCCCCCCTACCGATAGTCCCCCCACCCCAAATGCAGCCTAGACCTTTTAAGTTCGGGAGGCTTATATCACCGTCTTTAACCCCTATCTTTACGCCCTTTGCTCAGTGCATGCGGTGTAGTTAGTGTATAGTGTATCACTTATCTGGGTTCTTGACGGTAGTTGCAGCCGTCTGGTATCCAGTTGTTTCCTGGGCATGTAGGGTTGTCTGCAGTCTCTCAAGGGGGGGGTGGTTGTATCGAGGGGGGCTCACATTTGACTCTACTCCCGGGGTTCTGCTGGGTCAAGGCGTCTGCGGGCATTGGGACGTCTTGCCGACTCCTCCATGCGGCTGCGCTGTTGTCGTGGCATGTGGGGTCCAGGTCTCTGCTCCAAAGGTCCAAGGATCCAATCCGCTATTTCATGCGGCGTAAAAAACCTGAGCCCTCTTCCAGCCAGCGCAAGGGCACGCACTCATTTTGGTGTCTTGCAAGCAGGGCAAAGGGGAACCCCCATTTGTAGGGGATGTTCCTCTCTTTGAGTAGTGATGTGATGGTGCGTAGGGCCCTGCGGGCATCGAGTGTGAGCGGTGATAGGTCTTGGAATAAGGCCACGTCCACACCGCAGAACCTCCATAGTGGTCTGGAGCGCGCTTTGAGCATTATTTTTTCCTTGTGCTTGTAGTTGTGCAGGCAGCATATGACGTCTCGTGGGGTGTTGTCTGCCGGCCTGGGTCTGTTAGCTCTGTGTGCGCGGTCAGATGTTATGCTATCTGGCATGTCAGCTCCTAGGATCTCCCGAAAGAGGGCTTTCAACGTGGCTTCCACATCTTCCTCAGTGGAAGATGGCTCGGGTAGTCCGCGCACGCGGATGTTGGAGCGGTGGCTCCTATTATCTAGGTCCTCTGTCTGGCGTCGGAGGGCCAGTAGCATGTGCCCCTGTCTTGTGGTCGCAGTGGTGTTGGTCCCCGCTCTCTCCGTCGCCTCTCTCACTGTTTCCTCCAGGTTTTGGAGTCTGCCGTCCTGTGCTGTGATCTCTGACCGCAGGGCCGCCACCTCAAAACGGATTGCGGCATGGAGATCATCTGATAGGACCTGGAGGTCACTTTTAGTGACCATCTGGAACGCCAGCGCCCTGATGTCCGCGCTGATATCCGCGAGCGTGGGAGTTTCGGGCTCAAGGGGCCGTGCGCAGGGCGGGGAGCCGGTCCGTTCTGGGCCTACTTGCTCGTGCGGCACGGCTGCTGGGGTTTGCAGGTAGCCGTCCATGGGGCCTGTCTGGGAATTGGTGGGGACGCTCCTGGGTGTCTGGGGGCCCTCTGGGCGTTTTGTGCGGCCCATATTTCGCCCTCGCTGGTGTCTGAGCGTGCTAGTGATGGCTGCTTGAGACGGAGCTCACAAGTTAGGCTGCCATGTTTCTTGGCAGTCAGGCCACGCCCCCGTATGTATGTGATCTGAGTGCCATTCAGTAATAATGTGCGCTCAGATCCAAGCTATCTGGGGATATGTTGAATGTACCTGTTTTATGCAATCGCTGCACAGTTATATATTTTTATGTATTTTATTGTCTTTTGCTACCGTGTGTTCAATGGAGTTTTGCCTCTGTTCTTGGAGATAATTGGATTACTTCCCAATTATCTCCAGGATAGAAGACTCTGTGGAACTGGTTTTGGGCAGAAAAGCCATGTTTCATTTGGTCACAAAGGACTATGATCTATCTTTTGAACCACTGGACCAATTTGGATGATTTTGACATATGTTTTTATTTGGAGTATGATGATTCTGAAAATGTAATTTATGTGAATGTGATGCATACTTTTAAAGTTATGAATAATGGGGGAAAACTGTATTTCTCTGCCTGTGATAATTGCATTGACCCATTATGTAAGGTAATTGTATCACAGGCAGAGGGGAGGATTTTGTGTGGGAGTGTCTGAGTGTATTGTATGTGTTTATTGGTTGTTTTACAAAACCCTGTGGGTGGTACTAATGTGTAAGAATTTGTATATAAGAACAATAAACCCACAGCTCTGTTCCTCAACATGGAGCTTTGTCTCGTTCTTGGGGGGGATTTATTGTATGCTGTTCCAGTTCGACTGCTAGGAGTGTAAACCTTTCGTATGGTTTTTCCTATTTGACTGTTTACAGCATTCACATGTTTGAGAGCATTTGTATGCTTCTCTGGTTCGGTGGATTGGTGTCTACAGTAGCTGTGCCTGTGTCTCTGGAAGGGGAAGATCTACTAAATGGCGGTTTAACCCTTTTATGCCTGGGGGTGCCGTTACACATTGTATGCTACAATATTATCCAAAGCTCCTTTTGGGATTCTTTCAATACATTTTCTGGTATCTGGCATTATATGTAATGTTTATAAATCCTCAGCATTCGCTACTAAGCTTTACAAACCACTAACTATGCTCATCAACATTAATTCTGATATTTTAATCCATGGAGATGGTCTCTGGGGAGTGATTTATATGAGATTATTCAGAGCATTACACCCAGGTGATGCAGTACTCTATGTATAGGCCCCCAGATCGCATGGCTTGCATGCACTCCAGCTGGGCATGCACCCTTTTTGTGTACAGTGGCACTGGCTTTTCTATTGTTGGGATGGATGCCTAGCAATAGAACTATGGACAGGAGAGTCTGAAACCATTTTCATCACTACCAAGAAAGGGCAGTAGGTCAGGGAGGAGAGGAGTATATTTAATTTAAACCATGCGTGTCTTTGTATGTTTTTTGTGTACGTGAATGTTTTTGTTAGTGACCTTTTGTGTGAGTCTGTATCATTGCATGTGTCCATGTATTTAAATCTGTCTTTGAATTTGAGTTTTTGTCTTTGTGTATGTCATTGCATGTTGCAGTGGATTTGCTGCATGCATGTTTGAATAGCAATGTAAATTTGTTTCTCATTAGATGGGTATTTGTGTGTGTCTTTGTGTTTCTGGTTATGTTAATGCGTTGCTAATTAGATTGGTCTGTTTGGATAGCTATGTATGAGTGTTCCTCATTAGATGTGTGATTTTGTGTGTCTGAGTAAGTGTTGCTATTTATGATATTTTGAAGCTAATTAGAAGCAGTGATATGGCAAATTAGGCAAGTGTGAATGGCTAGTTATTTACGTGACTAATTGAATGTATTTCAGTGGTAACGAACATGTGTGTATGGCTAATTAGGTGTATGTGAGGGCCTAGTAAGTGCATGTGAGGGCAAGGCTTCAGAAGGTGGTCTCTGTTTGGCAGGCTGATGGATGGAGGGAGGGTTTACAATATATACTTGGACCCAATTTCATATTTGTAATATCTGGTTTGTGTTTTCTCAGTTGAATAAGTCTTTTACACACACACACACACACACACACATATATATATATATATATATATATATATATAGATCCTCGTTGGCCAGATTATTCAGTTAAAATAAATTTATTGCCCTAATTACTTTGTTTACTACATGACTTCTTAATATTCATTAAATGAGCCTTCCATATTGGAACTATATAAAAATGCACATCCAAACCAAAATATTTCAAGATACATTTTAAATTGTTCACTTGCAAAAATAATCACACGTCTCCCTGGCAATGAAGTGTTGAATCAATCAGAATACTGTTTCAAGCTGCAGAAACTATTTGTAGTATTAATGTAATGATTTTGCAGCAGGTGGACAGGTGTAAGTTTGCATACGTAGCCTTGTGCAATGTCTTAACATTCCCCAACTCCTGTTTCTAACCTCTGCTACCCATCTAGATCGTAAGTTCCCATTGAAAAGGGCACTCAATCCTTTTGTGTTTGTCAAATTTTGTATTGTTTTATATGTATTGTATCTTCATCGTTTTACTTGTACCAATTGTATCCATGTACAAAACTACAGAATGTGTTACCATTCAAAGTATGTAAGTGTTGTTCTTAGTTAGGACTTAAATGGACACACCAGTCAACTATCAGTATTAATCAGACCAGTCAACTATCAGTATTAATTTTGGCGACAAATTTCAATTTAGTTTTAGTCATAGTCTTTTGACTAAAAAAGCTGTTTTTGTTTTGAGTCGTATTTTAGTCATCTGAAATGTTATTGTTTTAGTCTAGTTTTAGTCAACTAAATTTCCAGCAGATTTTAGTAGATATGACTAAAAATGGGTTTAGTTAAAGCCTCTACCTGTCTCTTTTGCCCTTTCCCCAGCCCCTCTGTGTCTCTTTGTGTCCTCCCAACCCCAATAGGTGTCTCTCTCAAGCCCTGGTCTGTCTCTTCTGCCCCTTCCACAGCCCCTCTGTGCAGTGTTAATTTTGGCAGCAATTTCGTCATAGTCCTTTGACTATAAAGCCATTTTAGTTGTATTTTAGTCATCTAAATTGTTTTAGTTTTAGTGTAGTTTTAATTGACTAAATCTCAAAAATGTTAGTCGATTAAAATTTTACTAAAATTGTTAGTCGACAAAATTAATACTGCTAACTAATGTGCAAATAATTTGGCAAGTTGTCCAACTTCAAAATAGTTTAGGATTAGAGTTGAGGCACAGTTTTATTTACAAAATTCATGTTAGACTTTCAATTTATATAATAATTGTATAAAAAAAAAAGAAGAAATTATCTTCTGGGACGAATTAACAGTGTTTCTAAAAACAAATATACAACACTACTGCCGACTGTGTGTGTGAAGTGGCAGTGATAGTACATATGACATAAAACGTCAAGCTTCCCATTGCTTGTAAGACCTCTGTTCCCTTCGGGGATTCATAGCTGTGGTTGGAGTGATTATTGGAACTGCATGGTAGCTGGAACTGCCTTCTGCAGGGCTGATATGTGTATTGTTCTTTTCTCCAATGTCAGATGTTTGTATATTGTGGTTTATCAGACATCTGGTTACAAGATGATGGATTATTTGAGTCCTTCTGTAGAACCGAGAGCAAATAAACATTAAGAAAATGTCAAACATGATGCTAATTGACAATGGTACCATAGAAAGAGCCATAAAGGTTTTTTTTTACCTTGCAAAATAATTTTGGTTCAACCTGAAGATTCCACCAATAGGTGCAGATGTCTTCAATCAGTTAAACAATTAGGGTGAAGGCAGACATCCGCAATCCTTTACGATGACCGTGATTCAAGAGGTTTAAGTAAAAGCGATTGGTTGTAAAAAGAGTGTTAAATATCCACATATGAAAGTATGGGATCTAAGGCACTGGCTCATGGATTTACATCATTTATAGTAAAAATAGAAAAAAAAACAGTTGGGAACTTATTTAATGACTAATTGGGACATTGCAAATATTTCTAGTACCTTGCACTGTGAATATATACATAATTATATTCTACTAATTATACCTACTTCTCTTTGAGTCACACTTTAAGAAATGGTGAATATAATAAAAAAAAATTAAGCACAAAACTGAAAGGAATAGTGTAAACTAATAAACTATTATTTCAGATGAAGCAAAGTACAGACTAAAATAGAAAAAAGTGGAACATATAGTATAAGATAGTTACAACAATTTCAATGGAAATAGTATTTATTTGACCTTACATAGCATGAGTCATTAAAACAGGTTCTAACTTTTGGGTCACTTTATGATATGAAATGATAGGGAATAACATCAACATAGACTGATACATAAGTGACAACTTGTAGTTGTCTAAGAAACACACTTTCATGTGAATCAGAAATCTTGCCCAGGTTGATATAATAATCCTCATCACCACATTTAAACTATTATAGAATAAAACCTGTATTGCATGGACCGAAGCATACAGAGTAAACTGCTATAAAGTAGTTAATATATGGAAGGTTTCAATAAACATAACCAGTGCTCATTTGTCTGTAACCCAGCCAGCCGCTTGATCCGAATATAGCTTCTATTTTCCGGCAGATGTACTGAGCCCTGAGGCTAACCAGTTACCGCATGAGACACTTGTGACTAAAATAGCCATACGGAAACTTATATAAATATTTCTATCTGCTTCAGTGTTTCAACCTCACATTTCAATGTATTTTACCATTTAATTTACACATGCCTATTAACACATTGAAAATGAAAAGTAAACAAACAAAAAAGACAGAATTCTCTTGGTTGTATAAGTATTCTCTCTATTGCGGTGAACTCCCTAAATATGCTCTGGTGCAAACAATTGCCTTCAGTAGTCAAATAATCAGTCAGAGTCCACCTGTGATCAACTAGAGAGCCTAATTATCTCAGCGAAATTATATGAATTCCCAGAAGGCCCTAGAGACTGTTAAGAGAGCATATTTACCCTAAGAAAACACGTAGACTAAACAACAATGAAAACCTATTTGGGATATCTGGGATTAAGAGCACTAATTATTGTTGGTTTATAAAAATAAAATACCAAAACTTTAGCATTCCAAGTTATGTTGTTTCTTCATTTCTGTAGATTTACAGACAGAAGGCAGGCTAGGAACTTCAGCTTGGTACAAATGATATCATAATATTGGACAAATTATACCTTAACTCATACAACACAATCCATGGATGATTATAAAATTTTATGATTCGCTTAGAGCAGGCTTCCCCAAACTCCGGCCCTCCAGGTGTTGCTGAACTACAACTCCCATGATTCTTAGATTCTTTCATTCATAGAAACATGGGAGTTGTAGTTCAGCAACATCTGGAGGGCCGGAGTTTGGAGAAGCCTGGCTTAGAGCATCAGCTGACTGCTCTAGTCAATCAGTGGCGACCCTGCCCACTCAATTTCAGAAGCCGGATGCCGCTGGGGGAACTGCAAATCCGGCACCGGAGGTAGCCCTTGGAGTTAGTTCGAGAACAGTTTAACCCGTTAAGGTAAGAAGCACCTGGGAGCCTCCTGGTACCATGACAACTTCAATTTTTTTCACATCTATACATTTACATTATTAATTTTGATTTAATAAAAAGAAAAGACATATAAACCATATATATATGTATTATTTAACCTCAAGCAGACAATAGAAGTGCAGATGACAACTTCAATTTGATGACGTTGTTATGGTGGCTGGAGTGTTCCTTTAAATAACACATTTCTCATGATGATCAGGCTAGAAATGTGACAGTTAAGACACAGGCACTGAGAATGGCATTACTCACACTTCTACTCCAACTGTGGAACTGCATTTACAAGGTTAAACTATAGGATTCATTTAATAGTGCCCAAAAATAATTTTAAAAAAACCCTCCATCATCCTTGCCAGCATGGCATCTTGGCTGTTTTTTTAGCATGTGCAGTGGGATGGAGAAATCAAAAATTAGATGGAAGCTAACAATACAAAGAATAAAGAATATTTTTGAAAAGCTCTGCTTTTGAATTCTGCATTTCCTTCTGCAAATAAATGATAAAAAAACTAACCATGTCAACAATAAGTTTGTATTGGGTTTTTTTTTTCTCTGACCCATTGAATATATTAAGATCACATTTATAATATTAAGAAGGGATGTCTGAAATTCAGAAAATATCGATTCAGACAAAACAAATTTTGCCTCAAAATGTTATTAATTTCCATTTTGAAGCCCATTATTCCCTGTGGGGAACAAAGTTGGCAGTCACATAGTTACAAAGTACCAATTTAGGAAGATATCTGCCAAACTGGTGAAAATATAAATTAAATAAAGTGCCAAAGGTTATTTACCCCTATGTTAAAGAGTGCCCTAATTTGGTATCCTTAAACATGATATTTCCACATAAGGGTGCCAATTTTGGGAGTTATCTGCTAAACTGCTAAAAGAGCAAAATTAAATTAAGCTCTTTGCTAATTTTGTTTAAGTTGTTTATTAGATAACACCCTAATTTGCTATCCTTATCAAAATTTATGAAACAAAAATAATTTATTACAAAATCAGTAGTTTTGTTTCAATTCCTTTCAATTTGGAAAACAGATGCTCCCGCATTGCAGAATTCAGACGAAATTCAATTCAGAACTAGACAAATTGCACTTGCTGAATATTTAGAGTCCAAAAATGTAAAACATACACTACCAAGGAAAGACTCAGGTTTTAAAAAAAACGTCTAGTGGAAACAAGAAATAAAATTAATTAAGATTAATATCACGAGCGATCACATGACTTGGATCAACTTGATTGAAAGGACTGGCTGTAGGGGGACTGCCTGGGTTGTCAGGCAGGTCCCCACGATCACAATCATCGAGATTTCTTTGGACTGGAGGTAGGGCCAGATCATTAGGGCATGCTATGCCGCCCAAACAGTTTTAAAGCCCTCCTTTTGTATGGCTAAATAGCATGTCCTAACATCTGGATAAGGTAAAACAAAAAGAAAATGAGCAGTTAGGGAATGTTATCTTCACTTTGATAATATACCCCAGGGCTTGACAAATTCCAGTGCTGGTGACCCCACCTCCATGGTTGAGATCAATCTTGACGATCTTAGCCAATCCAATGCTTCCCCATAGAAAAACATTGGGAGACTATTGCGCATGCGCCATGCTGCGCAATCAACTTCTCTTAATAGAGATGCATTGAATCAATGCATCTCTATGGGGAGCATTAACGTAGCTTTAACCCAGGAAGCACTTCCCAAGGCCATCTGAGTGACTGTCACTAGAGGTGTTACCAGACAGCAATGTAAACCCTGCCTTTAGTCTGAAAAGTCAATGTTTACATTGAAAAGCATGCAGGGACAGTATATAGACTTAAGAACAACTACATTAGGCTGTGTGGTTCTGGTGACTCTAGTGTCCCTTTAAGAATTGTATTTTTGACATTGAAAAATCTGACTCCTAACTTTTTGTGATGGCTCCTAGATTTCAAGCAAATTTGTCGAGCCTTGATAAACCCCTATTTATATTGCATGCTTAGGCTATTAATTATGACAACTCTTTGAGCGCACTGAAAAAGTCTGCCATTTTAGGGATCAATCCAAATAAAGTTTTCTTTATTATTTGCTCTATTCTTTCTTTATACACTGTTTAACAGACTAAGCATTCAATATATAAGTTGGCAATCGTGTGGGTAACAGCATGTGTGCACCTTTGATTTCTGAGTTGTCACAGTTCTCTTCTTTCTAGAGACGGCATGTCAGGTACAGATCAGGCTCTTAAAGGACCACTATAGTGCCAGGAAAACATACTCGTTTTCCTGGCACTATAGTGCCCTGAGGGTGCCCCCACCTGCAGGGACCCCCTCCCGCCCGGCTCTGGAAGGAGGAAAGGGTTAAAAACTTACCTTTTTCCAGCGCTGGGCGGGGAGCTCTCTGCTTCCTCTCCTCCTCCGTTCCTTCTCCTGGGCTGAATGCGCACGCGCGGCAAGCGCTGCGCGCGCATTCAGCCCGTCGCATAGGAAAGCATTTACAATGCTTTCCTATGGACGCTTGCGTGCTCTCACTGTGAAAATCACAGTGAGAAGCACGCAAGCACCTCTAGTGGCTGTCAATGAGACAGCTACTAGAGGATTAGGGGGAAGGCTTAACCCATTAATAAACATAGCAGTTTCTCTGAAACTGCTATGTTTATAAAAAAATGGGTTAACCCTAGAAGGACCTGGCACCCAGACCACTTCATTAAGCTGAAGTGGTCTGGGTGCCTAGAGTGGTCCTTTAAGGCTGAATCCAGCGATCCCAGAGTCCTGCAGACAGGGGTCGCAGGACATGAGGTAGGGAGGTGGATTTTAACAGACACAGCAGGTGCCTGTTAGCAGGAAATTCAGCCCTGTAAGAAAATACATTTGTGGTTCTGTCTATGATACCTAAAAGGGATATAGAAACATGACCAATATAACCTTATTGCACAAAATTAAAGTTTACAGCAGTGCAGCTATGGACTGATAGGTTATGGTATTTAAGTCTCTAGACTGTGAAATGAAGTACACTGCCTCATTATGATTAACAGTATAAGAGATAATATTCTAAAGACTTGGTAGAGAAGGTTCTAGTCCGATATTCAGATGCTTAACAATAGGGACCTTGGACAGGGCAGAACTAATACAGCGATGGCCCTGGTGCAAGGATTTTTTAGGGCCCTCTTGTAGCACAAGGATGGCCAAAAGGTAGATCCTAAACTGTTGTACAATTCCCAAGCTGTATTGACCACTTGGTAATTTATATTTGTTCATGTTTGCAGGGTTTTATTTGTGAGCAGTGTCTCTGTATTTGAATGTAAGAATGTTTTGTATGGACTAGGTGTGTGTGAATGTAGGTGTAATGGCAACCCCGTTGGTGAGGGAAGGGGGAGGGGAGGATCCACCGCCAGAGATGTCCTTTCCTCCTCGAGTGAAGAGCGCTGAAGTATCCCAAAGCATCAATCCAAGCAGGTATAGCTTATATACACACGCACTTCACTCATCCCCCCATCCACGTTTACGTATTCCCCTCTCTGCTACACTCCCCCCTTCTCTCATCTCATGCCTTACACTCATTTCTCTACTCTCTCACTCCGACCCACAATCGATCTCATCCTAAACCCCATGCATACAAAACCCATTCACACCTCCTTTCTCTCCTCCTACTTCTAGCAGCTGGTGATGTCTCTCCCAATCCAAGGCCCTTCACCTTCTCTACACACACTAAGACAACCAGAAACCCCACAAACCTCATCACAATACCCTGCCCTTTACCCTCACTTACCAAAATTCATTGTGCACTCTGGAATGCCTGCTCCATCTGTAGTAATTTAAAATCAACAACCATACACGACTTTTCCATCTCAAACTTACTCACACTGCTTGCACTTACAGAGACCTGGCTGTCCCCCTCTGATAGCATTACTCCTGCCTCTTTATGTTTTGGTGGGCTACAATTCTCTCACACTACCAGACTCAACTGTAAAGGAGGCAGCGTAGGCATCCTTCTCTCCCCTCAATGTACCTTTCAACCAATCATAACTCCCCCTGCTCTATCTTTTTCTTATTTTGAAGTTCACACTGTCCACCTATTTAAACCAACTCTTTTAAGAATTGTATCACCTACCGCCCCCCCGGTTATCCTAGACTATTCATTGAGCACTTTTCTTCCTGGCTTCCCAACTTCCTCTCATCTAGCACTCCTTCCCTTATACTTGGGGATTTCAGTGTCCCACTTAACAACCCCAATTGAACTGATGCCTCTCGTCTGCTCTCTGTAACCTCCTCCTTTGGCCTTACACAATGGTCCAATTTAGCAACCCATACAGCGGGAAACACTCTTGATCTTGCCTTCACCAACCTCTGTACTGCCTCTAATCTCTCCAGTATTCCTTTTCCTCTATCTGACCACCATCTGCTGACTTTTCACATTGGCATACCTAAGACCCAATTGACACCACCGTCTGAACAGCACTCTCACAGAAACCTCCAATGTCTTGACATGCAGCATTTCTCCACTAATCTCCAAACTCTCCTTTCTGCCTATCTCAAACCTTACCTGTCCTAGTTCTGCAACCTCTTTCTACAATTCCACTCTCTCCTCTCAACTAGACATCATGGCACCTTGTAATTTAAACGCCGCAGGCACCCCCAACAACAACCCTGGCATACCAAGCTCACCCGATAACGGAAAAAATGCTCCAGAACTGCTGAACGCTGTTGGAGAAAGTTTCACTGTGCATCTGACTTTCTCCACTATAAATTTATGCTGAGCTCATACAGCTTGGCTCTTTCCTCTGCAAAAGTTAATTACTTCAATACCCTCAAAACCACACTCTCCCGCGAACCCAAACGACTATTTCACACATCTAACTCTCTTCTTCACCCTGCTGTTCCTCCTCCACCTACTAACTTGACCGCCTCAGACTTTGCAACTCACTTCACTGACAAGCTCTCTACAATCAGAGAAGAGATCTCTCATCTTTCTTCTTCCCTTTACAATACTTTCCCTAACTTCACTTCCTCTGCTGTTCTATGTTCATTCGCACCCGCTACATTGGAAGAGGTTTCTGCTCTGCTCCAGTCCTCCCGCCCCACCACCTGCTCCCTAGATCCAATTCCCTTACATCTTATCCGTACTCTGTCTTCTTCTCTTTCTCCACCCATCACTAAAATTCTCACTCTCTCTCTCTCCTCTGGTATATTTCCATCGCCCTTCAAACATGCAACTGTAACCCCAATTCTAAAGAAGCCCAATCTTGACCCTAACTCCCCATCCAACTATCGTCTTATCTCGCTACTGCCTTTTGCATCCAAGATCCTTAAAAAGAATTGTGTATGCAAGATTGACAGACTTCCTCGAGTCCAACTCTCTGCTAGACCTGCTTCAGTCTGGTTTCCGCACTAAGCACTCTGTGGAAACGGCACTGACCAAAGTATCCAATGATCTACTCGCTGAAAAATCTCATGGTTACAACTTTATCCTAATTCTCCTTGACCTGTCTGCGGCTTTTGACACTGTTGATCATCAACAGCTTCTTCTCATCCTCCGCAATATCGGTCTACAAGATATTGCTCTCTCCTGGTGCTCCTCCTACCTCTCCCAGCGCTCTTTCAGTGTTTCTTTCTCTGGCTCTGCTTCTTCTCCCCAACTCCTCTCTGTTGGTGTACCCCAAGGTTCAGTCCTTGGTCCCCTACTGCTCTCCATCTATACTGCCTCCCTTGGTAAACTCATTAGCTCATTTGGCTTCCAATATTATTTCTATGCAGATGACACACAAATCTACCTGTCCTCTCCTGATCTCTCCCTGTCCCTCTTGACTAGTGTATCTGACTGCCTCTCTGCTATTTCTAACTGGATGGCTGCCCACTTCCTTAAACTAAACTTGACCAAAACTGAAATTCTGGTCTTTCCTCCCTCAAGTGTTGTTACTCCTGTGTCTGTCTCTCTCCAAGTCAATGGTGCTACCATCAGCTCCACCATGCAGGGTTGCTGCCTAGGTGTTCTCTTTGACTCCGACCTCTCCTTCAAGCCTCATGTTCAATCTATTGCCAAATCCTGTCATTTCCATCTCAAAAACATTGCGCGCATCCGCCCCTACTTAACGCCAGATGCGACTAAGGAGTTGGTCCATTCCACTGTCCTTTCTCGCCTTGACTACTGTAATCCGCTTCTCAGTGGTCTTACTTGCTAGGGATTAGTGGAAGTCTCAGCGGTGTTCGTGCCACTGAGTGTCCAATTATAGTTCCATGCACTTGATGACCAAACCCCGCTGGATACGTTTGACAAAGCAAGATGACCGCCGCCACGTGTTTGGCCAATTCGAACAGCGGCCACCCAGCCGACAGGGGCACACGACAGTTCTGGGAGGTCTAGGTATTTGGTACCTAGTTCAGCATATGAACCAGATGGGGCAATCAGTTTGGTTAAGATCGTATACCGATCATTCAATAGAAAATAATTAATGGGACGGGGGATCTGTCACAGTAGGTGTGTGTAGTATTGGCATTTGAATGCAATTTATGTTTGTATGATATTCTGGCATTTGAATGCATGGGTGTATTTGTATGTAGTGTTGGCATTTGAATGTAGGGTTGTGTTTTTGCACGTAGTGTTGGTGTTGAACATATACACTGCCACACAAACAATACAGACACACATGCATACTCACAAATAGAAGTTATAATTTCATATTTTTAGCCACCCTTCTCTTTCTACACCTTTTGAGTGCAGGAGGGTGGGTTCCCCGTGGTCCACTTGAGCTGCCTGCTGGATGTCTGGGGCCAGAGGAAAATCTCCTTCCTTTCCAATCTACTGTAAGCTGTGCGTTAGTAACCTGAACTCCCAGCACTGCTGGTCTGACTGGAGCCCTGTTAAAGGGCTGTGGCACCTGAACAGGACCATGATCAGAGATGCCCAATCAAGTGGCCCCAAGTATGAGACACCCACCTGATGGACCCCCTGAAGCTTGCAAGCCCTAGTGCAGGCTGCTCCAGCTGCATTGGTGGCAATTCCACCACTGACCTTTAATTAGTAATTAAAATTATTTCAAGAAGAAAAAGAAAATCATATTTTATGTTTTAATAAAAATCACTTCATATATGATTGTGTTGAATAGTTTGGTGTATTATATACTTATATATTTATTTTATGTGCTATTTAGAGTTGGGTATTATAAACCCTTACAGAAGGTTAGGGGAAAACATTGAGTGTAGTAGATAGATACAAACCTCCTTCATTCTTCTAAAGAGGTGAAGAATGGCCTAATCAATTTCTCAGAGTTCAGAATTTGAAAACGGACCTTAAAGGGTTATACAATTCTCAAACAATCCAAAAACTGTTAGACAAATTATGCACTAATGTGTCTTATAGACTTTTTTGTCAACGTTTGTGATTTCCAAGCAACAATCCCAAGTGAAGGCTGTAGTTAAAAAAAAAAAAAAAAAACATCATGTCCATTGTGTAAGATGTTTTAAGGAGGGTCTTCTGGAATCTTCCATAGATCTGATCGGCATTCTAGAGCACAGTGGCGCTGCTCCTGGTGCTGAATTTAAAGATTTCTGCTACAGCTAACAAATGATTCTTGATTTATGCAGTCAGAATCCATTGTGTACACTGATTTCTGGATGGCACAGAGAACTATGGCATCGAAAATTGGGCTGTACAATGGATACATGGAATTCCATAGTAGAACTGGTCACACACATACACGTGTTGATGGCAATCGTACTTTAATATTAAATTAAACACAATAACGTAACAAAAAGCAAAATGTAAACTAAGCCTAACACTAACTAAAAACATTTCAACACACTAGAATAATTTGGTTTAACGATTCAAAAATATTTTAGATTTTAGAGCTATGGGAAAGGGTCACAATTCATGGTTGGGAGCATCTTACTCCTAGGCAGTTTTTAAAATGTTGCTACATGCAGGTGCACATTGCAGCAGCAACAAATACAAAGTCAATCTGCACGAAGCAACATTGTATTTACCTTGAACTGTATAAACATTAAAAGTAAGGCTCATGGGAAAACATGTTTGGCATTTTCATTTTTTAAAGGAAAGCAATGTTTTTTTTTATATCAGAAAGGTAATGTAGCATACTGAAAATTGAATTTTGCCATTAAAATAAAATTAAAATAATACAATATAGCAACTTGAGCTGAATAATTTACGTCACATGAAACAATGCACTCTTTTTTCCTTTCAAATATTTTAATTGTATCATTTCAAAATATTACTAAAATGATCTACCATTTTTTTTTGGCATTTAAGTGACAGTTTAAGAATGACTAATTATGCATTTAGATTAAAAATGTTAAAAACAAAAACATTTCAGAAATACAATGTTTGACTGCTGGTTGGAAATTTGGATCATAGATGTAGTAAGAAGCATATAAACATACACTGAATTATAGAAGAAAAAAATATAAAAGCACATCACAACACCAAACCAGAAAGACAAAACAAGACAAAACAAACCTATGTCCCTTTGCAATCAGAAGTCTCAGAGGCTGTTTAAAGTAATGAGTTACAAAGATTTTTTAAAATCTAAATAACCAACCAACATTTCAAATTGGTCATTGGATTAAAACACTTCAGATTTTAGAACTAAATATGCATGAAGCAAATGGTATGTAAACCATTGCTAAGAACTCAGAATTAAAAAGTTTTTGTTTTTTTTCAACGGTTTTAAACAATAAAATTCTAGAATAAAAATAGCACAAAAACAAAACAAATCCCCCCCTCCCCCCCCAAACAATCAGAAACAGACTTGGGTAAACGAAACATGAAAAAAAATAAACTCTAGTTCCCTTCCACCAACGTTAACAGTTCTGCAATATTTGGGCCTGAACAAAGGCCTTATTGCGTATCAATAGCCTGGAAGAATTCCTTGTGTCCAAAAAAGAGCTTTTGTCACATACAATGCTGTCTCTGCAATCTCTTCAGGATTGTTTATGTATATTTTTCACCAAAAGTCCTTTGATCATGGGATCTATGTCCTCCCTTTGAATGTGTTCATGCATGTATAGGACCCTGAAAACCTATGGATTTCTTCAAATGCTGATTGAGGAAGGATGCTGTAGAGAAACAAACAAACAAACAAGAATAAAGTCCGTTATTTTAGGCTAAAACAAATTTGTGTGAAAATACAAGTACTGGAATTCTAAAAGCTTCCTTCAAAGTGTTTATATAAGACAAGGATGACGAGCTATTTTGCTACTGCCTATTCAACTTGAAAGGTTACCCTAAACTGGGAGTTTGACATAACTAATATAACTGGATGAAATTTGTCACAACTTCTTACACACCGAGGCATCGAGTTTCAAGGTGTATGGCAAGATTCTCAATTATTATTATTTATAAAGCACCAACCAATTCCACAGTGCTGTACAAGATTCTTACACCAGGTACGGATGCCACCAATGTGGTTAATGTAAATTTGATGATGCAAGAGATGAGAAGGTGCAATTTAAAAATCAAAATATGTTGTCTATTTTCCGAAACACAAGTCAAGAGATATTACAAGTGAAAGATGTTTGTTTAACTCTCTATATATTTTTGGGTCGTTAATTGTTTGTGTGCCCAAAAAGCACCATTTCCAACAAACAGACAACAAACACAGCAGAAAATATTGCAGTCAATATATTTACTTGTAATTGTTCTAATAGTTTAATAAATGTGATTTATAATTCATAATAAAAAAAATTATATATAATATATATATTAGATAGATGTTATACTAGGACTTGATTTCGTTGCCTTTAAGACCTAAAAATATCCAGCTTTGATCTATTCCTAGGCAGTGACTCAAGTTATAAATATATTATCTAATAAAAATAATTTACAGCAAAAATGTGGGAGGCTTCTGTGTGCGTACAAACTATAGAGTTTTATGAACAGATATGAGACAGTCTTCAATTGGGACAGGCACCAAGCAGGGCTCTTGGGGAAGGAGACAATAACTGTATCTGCAAGATCTGAGAGGCAGTAAATTTGGTGACAACTTATCAATGTATACTTCATTGTAGCACAAGTTGAAATGGGGTGTAACCTCTGCATAAAGTGGCTTAAACATAGTATCTGGTGTTGTAAACTAACAAAAATGCTAATAAAATTTAGAATCTGGTGAACAGCCTCTCACAACTATGGATACATGTAGGCTTGCTGTACTACAGTAAAACAACTGTTGATTTATGAGATCTAGACTACCTTCTCCGTTATTGAACTACTATTGTCATAAACATTTATGTAACTTTGCAATATTTTATGCCTATGATCAACTTTAACACTGAGACGGAGTGCCTCCTCCAGGCTGAAAGGTCCTTTGAACATGTCCCGTATTGTACATCCTACCTGGCTGGTTAATGCATTTTGTTTGTGTATGCACTATAGAGTACTGCAGAATATCTTTGTGCTCTACAAATAATTATGTAAAGTAAATCTGAGTTCCTTGCTGCCCTATATATAAATCTACATGGTGTTGGGCAATAAATGAATTCTCAGTTGACACCCAATTGCTAATTAGATACACTTTATTGAGGCATCATTACCTTTTCAAGATCACCAGAACATGCATAGTCCATGGGAGTAGCAGCAAAGCTTTATTCTTCTGAACAGCCTCAACAGTCTTCTTTGCAACAGTCTCTGGCTTTAAAGGTGGGAAGAGGTTGGGGAACCTAGAAATTTAAAATATTGTGTATTATGCACTTTGTTTATTTTGTTGTGATTATGTTTAATGTAAAACAAGCAACAAAACACAAAGCAGGTGTGTTCTGGTCCCAAATTTGACCTTGTGTTCTAGGTCAGGGGTAGGCAACCATCGGCTCTCTCCCATATGGCTCCTGCAGCCATTATGCATGTTTTAGGGTAATACATTGGGCTTTTCTATGAAAAGATTACCAATGTTTATGGTTTTGTTATGTCAATGTTTCCATTCTAGAGGAACTTTTACTTTTTTTCCCCATTCTCATTGGCAAAGCCATGTTTGCCTCCAGGGCATCCAAAAAAAAATAATAAAAAAAACACAACACCATCAATGCCTTTCTATATTCACTGGTGCAGCACTAGGGTGTGACATGATGTTGGTGCATAAGCATTACATGGATGAACACAAAAATACCAGACTGCATGGGAAAAGGACAGGCCAGCAAAAAACAACAGTGGGGTGTCAGCATGGTGTGTCACGCTGGACACTATCACTCAGGCGCTTACTAGGAAAACATCTTGTGTCTGTAGAAGCATGGGAGCCAGAGAACAAACTCAGACAGAAATATTAAATCAGGACTGTCAGGAGGTATGTAATTGCCTTACAGAAATACAACTTTGAGAACTTGCATTTTTACACTAGTCATCACTATATGCCCTCCCCCAAAAAAAGGCTTATAACCAGGCATGCACAAAAGCTATGACTGTGTGTCTCTATATGCAACTGTTGTACATTCCAAAGCAACTAAAATAGGCTGTTGCAATCAACCTTGCTACATTCAAATGATACTAAGTTGTTCTTAATGAAAACTATGCAAGATGAACAAATCTTATTTGAACAACTTAAATGGCATTGACCAATTAAGGTCTGCAAACAGAGACAACATCGCCTTTGTGCCATGCATTACAGTTTGATCTTTTTAGTACAAGGTTATGATTTGCCAACTGGACAATGATACAAAAAACAGCATTGATAAGCACTGCAGACTCAGGGCAGCTGTTAGCTCTGAACAAAAAGCCTTTTTAGGTTGAAATTATTCTGCTATATTACTTGACAACCATCACCTGAACAGCCATTTAATTTAAAAAAAATATATATATATTATTTTTTATTTTGTATAATTTATCTTTTACTGACCTGACTCTCATTCCTTGAAACATCTCTGTGTTGGTGTGAAATGGCAGAACTGTTGTAGCATTAACACCTGGGCAATCCAAGAGCCCTAAAGTCAGGCTTTCCATAAAGGCAAATGAAGATGCTTTGGAAGTGCAATAATCAATGGCTCCAGGAATGGCTGATAAGGCGAGAACAGAGTTTAGGCAAACAATATGGCCATTCTGAAGTTCCAACATGCGTGGCAGGAAGGCCTTTGTAGTCTGAAAACAGAACAAAATGATGTTTGAGTGCTAAATATTTTAGCAGCAGACTGGCCACAGGGGCCCCTTCATCTTAAAGCTGGGTAAACAGACCAGTAATAAAACTTCATTACTTTACTACCAATAAATATTCATCTATCAGTACAGACTCCTAACAAGGTTATTCACTATATGCAGAATAGTCAGATTTCACTAGAGAATTTCAAATTAAAAAGACCAAGTAGCCTAGTTGGAAACATAGCCATCTTTGAGAATATTTCCATTCTGGTTATTTATTTAATATTTGCAACTAACTTCCGAATAAACTACAATTCACAGCACTAATAACACAATCGATATGTGTACTTCATTCCCAGAAATCCCAAAAACCCAAATCGTGACAGCCCGACTACTAGTATGCAAGTCTGCAACTAAGAGAAGGACAATGTACCTGAAATGTAGAGGCAAGTGTGTTTAAATGACAAAAGATGTACAATATATATATTTTTTAAATTACATTCTCAGCAAGCCACTATGGAGCAGACATTTATTTCTGCACAGTTTTCCCAAAATAAGTGAACACAAAAATAATGAAGAGGAGTAATATCCAACAGAGAACCTATTTTATTTAAGTGACTCACAGAAGGGATATATCAGAAATTTAAAAAGGAACTACACATCTATTTTGAGGAAAAATAAGTGCAGATATTCATACCCAGAACTGTCCCAGTGTATTTATATGTTGAGATTTTAGTAGTGCATCATCATCGCTGTCTATCAAGCTCTTTCCATGTACTACCGCTGCGTTGTTTACCAAAATGGTAACATCACCGACCTAGCAAACAGAATTACCATTAAGATCAGCACAGAAAACAGCATTGGTTAATTTAATCAGCATTAAATGGATTATTTCGCAACAATCCATGTGGACACAACAACAACTTTCAACCAATAAGTAATTTTGCAAACATACATGTATACATTCAGAGATAATTCATATCGGAGTTCCACTAAGCCGACATTAGTAAGTCAGGCTTTACATGATCACTATAAACACCGAAAATACTTTAGCTTGCTAAAGTGCTTTATGTGTGTCCTCTTCCCACCCCCCATCCCCTCCCCCATTTTACTAAGTGTGGAAATTGAGCTAAGCTCAAGAGGCAGCAATTGCTAAGAGAATCTGCCTTGCAAAGACTTATTATCGAGCTACATTGGGAAGTCTATGATTGGACAGAAAGTCTGGATGGGGTTAGAAGGGGAGAGCTCTGACAAATCTACCTGCCTCTAACCCATCATTCTTCCCAGCACTAGTGGAAGGTAAAAAATAGACCAACTACTTTCTTTCACACAAGTCAGCAGTCATGCATTGTAAGACAGTTGAAGTTTAGAACACTGCATCAACTTTGGATACGTTATTTTTCATTTCCATTATCAGCTACACTTAGAACTTAATGAGCTCTGTCACCTGTTGGGATGTTTTTTTTATTTTTTATTATCCATTATAATAATAATAATAATAATAACAATAATAATAATAATAATAATAATTAATTGTTCACTGTCCTATGAAGGACAAAAAGGCCCCATTTCAAGCATACTGGATACCACGAAAAATTCTACAAGTCTATAGTTTGATAGGGTTTACCCGGTTGTAGTCAAACTGCAATTCTTAATCTATCAACTACAAATGCCACATATATATTGACCAGAAGAATGTAGTAATAGTTGTAGTTAAAACACTTGGAAGAACTGCCGATTGCCCACAACCATTGAATAAAATATAAACATTTCTACACACGTCTAACCTTTTCTCGAACGGCTTTGGCTTGCTCGTAGACTTCTTCTCTATTACCAACATCACAGATAAAATAATGGCATTCAGTTCCAGACTGCTTTATTTCTGCTGCAGTTTCCTTCAGACACTTCTCCGTGCGGCCCCACAAAATAATCTGAAACAAAATTATACAAGGTTAAGGAAATTGTATAAACAAACATTTTCTGAAACCACATTCTGAGGTTAATTGAAGTGGAGGGGTGCTCATACTTTTATAGTTTTTTGGGGTTATCCCATCCAATTTATTAACTGTGCAGTTCCAGTTGGTGTGGTGGGTCAAACATGGCACCGATCTCTTCTGTGCATCGCTGTTTTAGACAAAATGCAGTGAGTTTTGGAGTAATTTCCCAATGACAGCAATGGTAGCATGAGATAATGCACTGAGAGATCTGTACCATTTCGGGATGCAATCACAAAGAATATTCAGTACATTAAAAAAAATGCAAACTGCATCGTTCCAGAAAGGCAGACCCACAAGCACAAAACACTAAAGTTTTACCTAGCAAACCTATCCTTTGTCAAGGCTAACTATAGGATAACCTTTTTCTTTTATATTATTATTATAGCCATTTATATAGCGCCAACAGATTCCATAGCGCTTTGCAATATTATGAGAGTGGGGGATTTAATCATAAATAGGACAATTACAAGAAAACTTACAGATACAATAGGTTGAAGAGGACCCTGCTCAAACGAGCTTATAGTCTATATTGTTTTAAATAACACTAGTGTGCACAACTTTTTATTAATCATTGTGTGCCATTGCATGGTTACATTTAAAATATATTGTACAACTCTGGATCACATTTAATTCTACAAAAAGTCTTGAAGGTGAAACGTTGGAGGTTTATAGTGTGAAGGGGCCCAATCTATCTAATCTGCAATTTGTTGTGGTGCTCTGTATTCTGTCACAGCCATAAGGAAAAGGAAAAAAAAGTCAGTTATTGTTGAAGCCAGTAATGTTGGCAATAAAAAAACAAAACAATTTAACACACAATCACCTGTTCACAGAAAGGATAAAGCCACCCTGGAAGTTCAAGGACTGGTCACTAACAGGAAGCGTTCATTACTGCAGCTATGCCTATTGTATGTGCAGTAAGTGTCAAGTAGTTTCCTGAATAGTACTTGCCACCTTCAAAGCGGAGGGACAGCAATAAAAAGGAATGTTATTCATTTTCTGTAACCTGGGACATTCATCCCAGTAAATAACACTACAAACAGTGTTTGCTTGATAAATTACATGCCTAAATATTTATGAAAAAAATAAAATAAAAATCAACTTAAAGGACCACTATAGTGCCAGGAAAACATACTCGTTTTCCTGGCACTATAGTGCCCTGAGGGTGCCCCCACCCTCAGGGACCCCCTCCCGCCCGGCTCTGGAAGGGGAAAAGGGGTTTAAACTTACCTTTTTCCAGCGCTGGGCGGAGAGCTCTCCTCCTCCTCTCCGCCTCCGTTACGCCCCGCCGGCTGAATGCGCACGCGCGGCAAGGCTCTTGTAGCGCATTCCAGCCGGTCTCTCGAGAAAGCATTTACAATGCTTTCCTATGGGCTGGCGTGCTCTCACTGTGAAAATCACAGTGAGAAGCACGCATAGCGCCTCTAGTGGCTGTCAATGAGACAGCCACTAGAGGATTAGGGGGAAGGCTTAACCCATTCATAATTATAGCAGTTTCTCTGAAACTGCTATAATTATGAAAAAATGGGTTAAGCCTAGAAGGACCTGGCACCCAGACCACTTCATTAAGCTGAAGTGGTCTGGGTGCCTAGAGTGGTCCTTTAAAGAACAATATAGTTTTCTAATGCTATAGTGTCCAAGTCCAGAATGTAGTAGGTCCCCTTATCTGTAAAAAAAAAAACCCAAAACCTTTTTATACATAACTCTCCTTCTTCTGTAACATTGTGGTGATTGTGGGACATATTGCGCATGTGCACTGAATCAACGTTTCTTATGTGGAATCTGAAGATGTCTTCATGTAAAGCGTGAGGTCATCCAACTTCATTTAAAAAAAACTCTGTTAGGGACCAGAAAGCACATTGAGGCTTTCTGGAACAGACACAGATGAGGGCATTGGATTGGCCTCCTCCATGATGTTGCGGAAGGTGGAGAGGTGAACAGCGCCAAGAGTTCCTTGGTGCCGCTGGAAAAAAGGAAGTAAATTTCTCCCCTGGACTATTGCAGTGGGCTAATTCTCCCACCTATGTAGCTGGCAATACCCTCTACCTTATTTTCTCTTATTCATACAGTATCTAATTTCTGCAACACTATTTCCTCTCTCTGATCACCACCTCTTATCGTTTGCTCTCAATCACCCAAGAACCTCAGCCTAAGGTGGACACGACCCCAACCTTGGCATACTAAATCAACACGCTACCTGCAGAGTTGCTCCCGTTGTGCTGAACGCTCCTGGAGGAAGTCCCGCACCCAGGCAGACTTTCTCCATTATAGATTCATGTTGCATTCATACAGCGCAGGCTTGCCCTCGCCAAACTGTCATACTTTTCCTCTCTCATTAGTTCATGCTCCCGCAATCACAGACGTCTCTTTGACACCTTTAATTCCCTTCTCCGCCCTGCTGTGGCCACCCCCCAAACTAACCTTACAGCTGATAGCTTGGCATGCTACTTTACCGACAGGATTGAACAGCTAAGGAAACAATTCTCCCCTCCTTGTCGTTCTCTTTCTCAACCACATGTAAATCATGCTTTCCCTTCCCTTCAGACTGTCTCCCCGGCTACTGAACAAGAGGTGGCCCATCTCACCTCATCAGATCTCTCTCCCCTTGTCTTGTGCCTACCCTAACACACATCTTTAACTGCTCTCTCTCTTCTGGCACTGTTCCTGCTGACCATGCCACTGTAGTACCAATCCTGAAAAAAAAACAAAAAAAATCTCTTGACCCATCCTCCCCCTCTAACTATCGTCCCATATCCTTGCTCCCTCTCTCATCAAAGCTTTTGGAAAGACTTGTCTTTACCCATGTGTCTCGCTTCCTCAATTCCAACTCTCTCCTTGACCCTCTTCAATCTGGCTTCCACCCTCTCCACTCTACTGAGACTGCTCTTATCAAAGTTACTAATGACCTAATCGCAGCTAAATCCAAATGTCACTACTCCATATTAATTCTCCTTGACCTCTCTGCTGCCTTTGACACAGTTGATCATGCTCTCCTATCGCTCGGTGTCTGTGACTCTGTCCTTTCTTGGTTTTCCTCCTATCTCTACCAACGCTCATTCAGTGTCTCCTTTTCCAAGGATACCTCCTCCCCTCGTTCTGTCTTATTGCCTCTTTTGGATTCCGCTACCACCTGTACACGGATGACACTCCGATATACCTCTCCTTCCCGGACCTCTCCCCTGCCATCCTGCAATGTGTCACTGCTTGACTTTCCTCCATCTCTGACTGGATGTCCTCACGCTTTCTGAAACTCAATCTCCCTAAAACTGAGCTCCTTGTCTTTCCTCCTCCTAACACTGATCCTCCTCTCTCGCTCTCCCTTCAAGTCAGTGATATCCACATAATTCCATCCCTGCAAGCGCGCTGTCTTGGCGTCATACTTGACTCTGGTCTCACCTTTGAGTCTCACATCCAGTTTGTTGCCAAATCCTGTAGGTTCCAACACAAAAACATAGCCCGCATCCGCCCCTTTCTTACACAAGATGCTACCAAGGAGCTTGTCCATGCTCTAGTAATTTCCCGCATGGATTACTGTAACCCTCTCCTGATTGGTCTCCCCAAAAGCCGTATTGCCCTGCTACAGTCTGTAGTGAATGCTATAGCTAGACTAATTTTCCTCTCAGATATCATCCCTCTGCCAGTCCTTACATTGGCTCCCTGTATCCTATAGGAGTCAATTCAAAGTGCTAACCCATACATTTAAAGCACTGAATAATTCTAACTCCTCTTATATCTCTTCACTGATCCATAGGTATGCCCCTCCTCGTTCCCTCCGCTCTGCCCATGATCACCTCCTGACCGCTGCTCGCACCCGTACGGCCAACTCGCGCTTGCAGGACCTCTCGCGGGCAGCTCCTTTCCTATGGAATAGCCTGCCTACCGCCATCAGACTCTCCCCTAGTCTTCAATCATTTAAGAAGGGCCTTAAAACCCATCTCTTCAGGAAAGCTTATGGCCTCCCAGAGTAACCTCTACCTTACATACCTGTCTCTTGCTCTCTCCTATAGGACAGTGCTTTACTCTCTCCTCCAGCTCTGTTTCACTCCCACCCTATTTGATATTTCCTGTCCTAACGTGTCTTATACCCCACCTCCTACAGACTGTAAGCTCGTTTGAGAACGGTCCTCTTCAACCTATTGTTCCTGTAAGTTTTCTTGTAATTGTCCTATTTATTGTTACATCCCCCCCTCTCATAATATTGTAAAGTGCTCTGTTGGCACTATATAAATGGCAATAATAATATTAATTTATATTTTGCATTTTATATTGCAACTGGAGATGGGGCGTGAGGGGAGGGAAGTGGAATCCTATAACTAACTAGGTACAGGGGCAGTACAGCTTTAGGAATACAGGTCTGTATTCACAGTACCATGGTGCTCCTTGTAATTTCTAATACGCTAATTTACAGGTAATTGTCTTGAGTTGTGCTCACAATGTATCAACAAGTTTACAATCCATGTTAAAATAAATGCACAAGGAACAACCCAGATGTACGGACCAGAGATTTTAACCACTTTTGGTTCAGGAGGGCATCCTTGAAGAAAACAAAAACCCCAGAGAATTGCTGCAAACAAGGGATATAAAAGCCGATATTTTAGTACATTTTCCACTAAAGAGTGTCCATTTTAAACAAATCCATATGTACAGAGGTCATAAAGGTTTATGTGCCCACCATGAGGCCATCCTGCGATCTGATATTAGGTTATCCCAAGTAGAACATGAAGGTCACCGTGTATTTTTAATAACTCACATATGTTTTTAAATCATAGGGCACAAGTTCAGAGCATTTACACCGCTAGGATTAAAAAGAAGACAAAAAAATAAAAAACAAAAATCTGTCAGCAACAGATTACTAGATCTTTTAAAAATATACAACTCAACGGTCATCTACAGAACAAACTACACTCCTACATCTAGCACCAATGTATCTTGTTAATAGGGACCAAGCATTGATGCTTATACAAAAATATAAAAGTCTCAGCCAAAATTTAATATAAACAGAAGTTAATTTTCAATTAATTAAAAAAAAAAAAAAAAGTGAAGCTGAAGATAAATCTTCACAAACCTGGACAAAATCCAGGCATCATTCTCTTTGATTACATCCCTTGTGCATAAGACACACTCTTATTTTAAATAATTACTGACCAGAAAATTATTGAGGACAGCAGCCTGCTGAGGCGGTAAATCCCTTCAGAGTCAGGACTGCCCGTATTTTACCTCTCAGTGACCCCAGGAAAAGCAGTGCCAGTGCTGCTAACAGGTGAATTGTACCAATGGACATGTTCACCGACACTACGTTTCGTAGATATAAATTTAAAAGCTATTCCAATAGAAAAATAAAAAAATATATATATTTTTAAAAATGTATTCAGCTAATATATAGATTAGCTGGATGTTGGGCAAAGGTAAAATCCCCAGGATGTACTTGAAAACCAGAGTAGAGTAATCTGAATGTACCTTTCCTGGTTAAATACTTTGTTTATTATTATTATTATTATTATTATTATTATTATTATTATTATTATTACTACTACTACTATTATATTGGACCATCTTTAAAAAAATAAATAAATTAAGTAGTGAGTGATTGAAAAGCATATTATTTTTACAAAGCACATCTCACAAACACAAAAGTGAATGGATTCCAAGGCAGTAAACAATCCATAGTATTTTTTAAGAGTATCAAAGGGCCGGAGGCAATCAAGTATGGTAATCTCTAAACACCAGCTCATTACTTTAAAGGACCACTATAGGCACCCAGACCACTTCAGCTTAATGAAGTGGTCTTGGTGCCAGGTCCAACTAAGGTTAACCCTTTTTTCTATAAACATAGCAGTTTCAGAGAAACTGCTATGTTTATAATAGGGTTAATCCAGCCTCTAGTGGCGGTCTCATTGACAGCCGCAAGAGGCGCTTCCCACTGATTTTCACATTGAGAAGACGCCAGCGTCCATAGGAAAGCATTGTAAATTGTAAATGCTTTCCTATGGACTGGCTGAAATTCAGCCGATGGAGAGGAGGAGGAGAGTCCCCCGCCCAGCGCTGGAGAAAAAGGTAAATTTAACCCCTTCCTCACTCTAGAGCCCAGGGGGACCCTCAGGGCACTATAGTGCCAGGAAAACGAGTATGTTTTCCTGGCACTATAGTGGTCCTTTAACCAATCACTCCCCCCAAGTTTGCATTTCCACTTGCAGGGTTTTTTTTACTAAAATGGGACTTAAGCAGAGAATTTCACATTTTAGGACAAAACAGTGGAACTGGAAATATAACAGATTTAGATACATTTCAGATCAGCTATTTTGGTCACAAAAACCCCCAAATAAAATGTAAAAAAAAAATCTCCTTGGGTACTTCTTGGAGAATAGATTTTCATAGAAAGGAAAGAAAGAAAGCCTTTCATGACCTATAAAGTACAAAGCATTCAATTGTCCCTTTAGGTGACAAAAAAAAGAAAAAAAGAAAGCAACTTTATATCAGCAGTGCCACAATCACAGCAATAAACTGTACATGAAAGAAGAATAAATTAAGGGCGCATCTGAAAAGATTCTGCAGGTACTGCAAGGTTTTTTAAAATATGGTTTTCCTGCTTCTAGTGGTGGTCATATGGACAGAAACTAGAGACATTCCTGAAAAAAAAATAAAAAATAAAGAAATTGAGTAATAAAACCACCATTTCTATCAGATGGTGTCAGACAGACCACCTGAGTGGCTGTTTTGCCACTCATGCGCTCTGACCTCCCAATTCTTTACTATGGGAAATCATTGAATTGGCTGATATCAAAACTGATGATCGCAGTGGAAGAGGTGGAGCTTTCCCTAAGAGACCAGCGCTCCTAGGGAGAAAAGTTAGAAGGAACACTATAGTGTCTAGAGAGAAAAGTTACAAGGAACACTATAGTGTCAGGAATACAAACGTATTCCTGATACTACACTGCCTGTGTTCCTGGTTTAGGTCCCTGGATACATTTTAGAAAGGTGACTTTTTCTTACCCTTTTTTACCACACCAGTCAATTTTGACGAACTCAGCCAATCTAATGCTTTTTCCATAGGAAACCATTGAGAAGCTATTGCACATGCGCTACAAAACGCCGCACCAATCGGCATCTCTATGGGGAGGGTTCAGTGCCTGCATTCAGAGTGTGGAGATGTTGAACAGGGATACTTCACCATGTGCAGCACCTCTAGTGGCTGTCTGAGTGATTGCCACACTAGCCACCAGTGTAAACACTGAGTTTACAGTTAAAAACCTGCAGAGACAAGCTGTAGACACCAGAGCCACTACATTACGCTTTAAGTAAAATCACCTTTTTAACCCAGTCACCTAAACTGTAACTGGGACATTTGTATTCCTAACGCCATAGAGTTCCTTTAGCAAAGGAACTTCTATCAGAAATCCAATACATACCTATAATCTAACACACAAAGAAAAGTTCACATGAGATACAAAAATTAACAAAAAACCAAAACATTTTTTAAATTCAAATCTGACTTTTTGTACCACGTAATGCTGTGAAATGCCTCAAGCACAATTCACGCATGTTTCAGCATTTAAAAGAAGACTATTCAGTTGCTCACGAGATAAATAGAATTACCGAATCATTTAACTGCTAATCCAGCAGGTCTCAGAGCCCCCCCCCACTTTTTAGCATACAGAAACTGTATTGTAATGTCAACATACAGACCCATTAACAAGTACAAATACAAACAATAGAGATTAACTGCATAGAAGCAATACCTCCATTCTTCCGTCAAATTATTAAAACAAGGGGGGCGTGTCTTGTTTGCAAAGAAGGGTCATCTAGAAGTCAACTTGTGCAATCCTATTAACACGGGTAAGGGTCAATTAGAGGGCAGCCTTTCACTAGCATCAAAATGGCTCAAACCAGTCAAAATTTAGGGAATCTTCTAAAAAATAAAAAAAATATATATATCACCTTTTACCCATGCATTGCAGACAAAGACAAAGGGGGAGCTATATGGTTAGATCCAAAATATATTTAATACATTTTTGAGTTCTATTTATCAAATTAGGTATCATTTTGAAACGCAATGATACCAAAACCATTAATGATATTTTAACATCTTTATTGTCTGCACCTCCAAACAATATCTAAAAATATAAGATTATTTAGAGAATAAGATTATTTGAATGCTAATAACTCAAAACAAATACATTTTGTACTCTGCAAGAGAAAAAAAAACTAAATAAATGAAAACAAGGTCATCCTCTCCCCCACCCCAGCAACAAGCTAGTAAGTGGTGTTACAGGTTACGTCTCACTTAGCCAGATAAACAGGAGTCCGCATTCCAGAAAGAGCTCGTTCACCTAATGAACAGCTCCAATTAAAATGCACAGCCTTCAGACCTGACTAGACTCCGATCATTCCATAAAAATTGCCTAATCTTTAGCACAAGATTGCAAACTTGTGCTTAGAACCTAGACATACAGTGAAGGGAGAGCTATATTCTCACACTTCTCATTAAAGATGAACTCAAAGCACCATAACCACTGCAGTGTGTTGTAGTGATTATAGTACTAGCAGGCTGCAAGCACCACCTCCTGATCCTGCGACAAACTGAGTTCACCCTATCACTCCCATCCAAATATGGATGAAATTGATAATGTCAAGTTACATTTCTGCATTATCTGTACAGCAAGTGAGGAGCCAGGCTACAGGAAGTTGGTTTAACAAAGAACTGGCGAACTACAAACTCAGTCTACCCTTTCCAAAATTACTGGAATGGGCTGCAGATACACATTACACATACTTCTTTAACTACCATGCACAAGTGAACTTTCAACAAAGACAAATTAGTAAAAAATGTACAGTATCAAACATCTTTTACAACTGGCTTCCTTCAATTCTTCTAACACGTAGATGGACAACCTTGCTGTATTGTAAAGCTCATACGAAAATGTAATAACGTATCTATGTAAAAAAAAACAAAAAAAACCACAAACATGTATTATACGGTTTTAGATAACCATGGTTGGCTTGGCTCCCTGAAAATGCGACATGCATGCACCTGCCACCTCGCGTCACCAGTAATTGATATTGCATCCCCGGCGCACTTTCAGATCCATCCCTGTTTCACATCTCCTTATGACGTGAACTGTGGTGATATTTAAAAGGAGATCTTAAAGGAACACTCCAAGCACCATAACAGCTCACTGCAGTGGTTATGGTACCAACAGTGCCTGGTGTCCTTCCATTGTAAGGCAACATTCCCTATTTTAGCGTGTTGACTATTTACTTGGGGTCCGTTAGGTATTGCTCCCGGTCTCCACTTCTATCGCGGGAAACCTAGAAAGGATTACCTGTTGCAGGGCTTATCTCGGAAGAGCCAAAGTAAGCTAGTGTTTAAAAACATCCAGTTCTCCAGCGATGGTAGTGGTGGAAAGGAATGGTGCCTTAAGATATCCCAGGTAATAAGTAAAACCATTCTAAAACTGTTTCGACTACTTACAACAGGGGGGACTTACAGGGCACTGCTTACACCATAACCAGACACGATGCTTGGAGTGTTCCTTTAAAAACTGTACATAACTACACAGTTCCTATGTGCAGAGGTTTCAGTGGTTAGATGTTATTGGCATTCTAAGACTATGTACAGTTTTCTTTTATTCAAAAAAAATAAATAAATGAAAAAAAAAAGTTAAATAAGTATTGCTTACATTTTATAAAATTAAAATATAAAATTTAAGAACATCTAAAGAGTCTGTAAACTGAAGACAGAGTGCATGGAACACATTTGTTGCAGTCAGTGACAGCGTGTCTCTTCCTTGCAGCACTTCCTGCGAGTGGTAAACAAGTGTAATGATGTCATTAAGAGCTGGCTGACCTGCAGATGAACTCCGGGCTGTAAATGAGAAGGAAGGTGCCAGTTCCCTTCTCCCCTGCTACATGTGCGCATGGTCTAAAGTGACAGAGACAAACAGAAAAAGGCACAGAACCATAAAGTCATTAGATGCCAAGGCATTGATGTCTTACAGAAAGATTGTCATTTCTGTTTTTTAAATGGCACAATTAACTCTGGATGCAGGATATAGTAACAATGTGTCTGGTCACAGCAAGACCGCATGTAAGTGATAAACAGGGGTAAAGTAGGCAGCCTTCGGCACTCCAGATGTTGTGGACTACATCTCCCTTAATGGTTTGCCAGTATGATGGCTGTAAGTAGTCCACATCAGGAGTGCCGAAGGTTGCCTACCCCGGCATAGAATATGACCAGGTTGCACACACTCAATTATACATTTATCCTCATGGGTGCAAGTCACTTATCTGGACCCATCCACAACAGGAAATATGTACAGTGGCATACAAGAATAAAAAGCTCAGCTATTGTGTGAAAATATTGATCCCTTTAACGGGTCATCACGCCAGGCCATGGTTCAAGCCCTATATAAGGTTCTTTATCCCACCATCTTATAAAAAATTAATTTGCTTAAAATTTCACCAGTACGACGAATACTTTTGTGTTATTAAAAGAACATTACAATTCACATATTTAGTGGACGACAGAAGAGTATATTTAAACCACAAATGTCTAAATATTCCACAAGTGCAATGTTCTGAGAACCCTTGTAAATATCCAAATCTCTTTTCCAGCCTTGCACAATACTACATTTACATCATGGGAGAAGAACAAAGGGAATGATGTTTTATCACTAATTTGCTATTTGTTTAAAAAGCCTAATTCTATTGATCTCTATTAGGCCGCAAACAACTTACAGAGTCAATTTTACAGCATTGTTTTAATGAGCACACTGAAGTATTGCTCTTACATTGACATATTGGAACCATTTGTTCTGGAATGCCAGATCAAATGAAAATAAGTATCTATTAATCCACCATGTTAATTAACCGTAGGATTCTAAAGTATTTAGCTTTTCCTTTAGTGCAGGAATAGGCAACCTTTAGCACCCCAGATGTTTTGGACTACACCTCCCATAATGCTTTACCAGCATTATGGATGTAAGAGCTTTATGGGGGATGTAGTCCACAACATCTGGAGTGCTGAAGGTTGCCTATCCCTGTACTAGTGTATAAGTCGAGAAATTTTAGTCTTAATCTTCATTTTAAAATGCAGTGTCGACTTATCCACGGGTGAGTGCTAGTTCGATAGAATTTTGTACGGCGTTCGGGAGTCGAATGCGGGGCAATTTCGACTCCCAAACGCCATTCTCTTAGCTGGTCGGGAAGTCTAACAGGCAGGGGTACAAGTTTCAGCAGGGTTCGCAGGCTTGCAAAGCCGACTCAGAGATCCATGCAGTCTACGACCATGTACCACTGCCTGCGTTTGGGAGACAACACGTGCGTTCGTGGCCACCCAGCGAATGCTTGTTTATGGTTAACAGTCAGGGTTGGTCGGTGATTACGAGGTGTTAACAAGGGGGACCACACAGAGTCTGTTTGGTAACCGAACAGAAGCCGAATAATTCCATTCAAATAACGTACCCTCGATTTATCCACGAGTCATAGGATATTTCACAATTGTTGGTCAAAAAACTGCACTCGACTTATACACGAGATTGATTTATAGACAAGTATATACGGTAAGCATGGCATCTGCAGACGGCTCTCCAGTTCTGTGATAGATCATTATAGGCCAAGTGCATTTATAAAATAAATACATTTGTTTAACAGTTATTTTCCATTTTTGTCTACCTAAAAAAAATGCACCATTTAATTTTTAAAACACTCAGGACATCAACTTCATAGCTCACCATGTAGAAATGGACTACATAAATGGAGCAATACATAAAGTTACAGGTTTCTATCGAACTGCAATCTGTTACATGGATACTATTGGGAAGACAGGAGCAGACAAAATCAAAAGAGAGTGGGCTTTAAGTTCAAGGACTTGTCAGGCAGACCATAAACGCTTCAACTAAGATAAGGCATGTCTGCAGGTCTCACAGACACAAAGATAAGCCTTTTGATGTTTTGTGGACAAAATGATCCCTGAACACAAATTCAATATTTCTGGCTAGAAGGCTTTAAAAGAACTAGGAGCCAGTAAGATGTTGGATAGAGTAGACACATGACAGATGTGCATTCAGAGTTCAGTAAAGCTAAACTTTTGGATGATCTGGTTCATTGTATCTTTAAATACTGGCGTGATTTAACCAAGAAAAGAGATATCTCAAAACATGCATTACACCAGGGGGTTGAGAGATAGTAGGCTTTATAGGATCAAGAAAATCTTTATTAGATGCAAGAGAAGCATTATACCTAAAAAGCTGTGTTAAAAATATTAAGAATTGTATTACAGCTACAGGTTTTGCCAATGTTTTTTTTTTTTTGATGGTTAAAAAAAAAACAAAAAAAAAACAACAATAAAAATAAATAATATATATTGAAGGATCTTATTGTAAGACTCCTTTAAACTAGGGTTGGAAACATTGTTAGGGCATGGCTTTAAGCCCTGGATGTGGCCTTCTATAGCCCCAAATCTGTTCAGGTGGTGGGACACTAGTGAAGGAAGACAGAGGAATAAAAATGACAGGATTGGGGGCGAGGGATTTAAGACTTTAAGGTTTAATGGATTGCATTGAGGAATAGCATGGACGGAGTTATTGCATTTTAATATGGGCTAGCTCAGGATGAGTTTTTAGAAGTTTGCAACTTTAGACTTGAAACCTCAAACATTCTAGTGGTCATTCCTCACTGGTTACTTAGGCTGAGATCATGTTCAGACGTATTTTAAACTTTGCACGTGTGTAAGTGATGTCATCACAGAGTTTAGCATTTAATCACACATACTTTGATGCAGCGTCATTTAATTAAATCAATCTGAATAATAACTGCACAACTAATTTTGGTAACAGCTGAACAGGTTAGGATAAGCTCAGTTATATCCAAAAATGTGCCAAAGCAATGTTCGTCTATGAAAAAGTTTCTGCTAGAACTTTGTGACATTGCAATCTATTCAGTAACAGTGAATTGTTGCAACTTAAGAAATGAGTTGCAAAATTTAAGCAGAAATCAGAGGTTGTTAAAAAAAAAAAAAAACTAATCTCTCACTTGGTATCTTGGCACACATATTTCAAGTTGCATGACATGTACTGTTCCTTTAACCCCTTGAGGACCAAACTTCTGGAATAAAAGGGAATCATGACATGTCACACGTCATGTGTCCTTAAGGGGTTAAAATGCTAATAAAGGCTTATAAATTTGACAGACTAGACAACCTCCCATTCTTGTCCAGAGTGCACTCACTCACCCACTGATTTCCTTCGATGTTGGCAAAGCCGGAATTATTCAAGGAATAGAATGAAATTAACAAGTGAAAAGGCTCTAGTCTAAAAAAAATGAAAGCTTTTTAAAAAATCCCCCATTGGTTTAAAAGTGTGACAAGGCAGAAACTTTAACAATGACAAATTACATGAAATCTAGCTCCCAGTTTGCAAATTCAACTTGAAGGGTCCCAGAGGAAAGATAGATAACACAGTGAATATCAATTTTTTTTTCCAGTCACATATGCATGATTAAACATAAACTGAATATCAATTGCAAAGCATTTAATATAGCAAATTGCATGATACAGTTTAAGATAAAAGTGTAGTCTAGCTAACCAACACCGACGTGTGAAAGTGCTGTGCTACAAAGTTCATTCTTGTTCAAATTGCAGCCATCAACGTTTCGAGAGCCATTTCCTAACTAATATCCGTAATGGTATTTTTATAGACAAATAGTCTTCAGCAGTTGAGAAGTTGATAATTCAGCAGTTGATAATTCAGGATATAGTGTGAAAACAAAATGGGTAAGGAAAAAAAGAAAAATCAATATTGTGCATAAATTATTTAATATTCTAGAAAAGAACCCTTGGTAATATTAATAGAACATAATTGGACAATATCCAGATAAAGTCAATCTTGAAAGTAGTGAGCAAAAGATACTTAGTGACCGAGCATCTTTTGTACTAGTGCAGATCAGACTAGTTTTTTTCAAGCTAGGTTTGACTAGGCCCAGCCTTAGACTTTTAGGTGCACTGTGCGAAAAATCTTCGCTTTATCAAAATTAATTATTTAATAATAATTTAAAAAAATATTAACAAATAATTCCCCAGCAATGGCACCACAAGCGGCACTCCAAATGCCTCATTGATCAGAGACTAATGTGCATTGCCATATTTAAACTAGATAGCCTCTTTGAGGCATTCTGGAAAAAGCTGCAACCCCGAGATCTACTGTCGATCTCACAAGCTTATACAGCTTACTCACCTGAGAAGTCGTTTTCATGTCTTCGGGACAGACACGTGGTCTTTGGCTCACAGGAGGCACGCTTTAGGTGGCGGCGATGCTGCAACGCAAAACAAGGTGCAAATAGGCCTACTTGGAAGATGACCCGTGGGATCTCCAAATAGGCTGTCGTGGGGAGACGTCCACAGAAGGCATCTTGGGTGCAGTCTCCCTGTCCCCTTAACCCTTCAATATGAAACATTCCAGGGCTAAACACCTCTAGTAGCGGTGATACTGACAGTTACTAGAGGCGCTTCCATGGCCCAGGCCAAGTAAAACTCATTCACCTGATGCTGAAGCCCCACGGGAAAGCATTGACTCATAGCTTTCCAATGGGGAATTTTAAATTTGAGTGCATAGAGGACTCCTCTATGATGAGCATTGGATTGAACCCTCACAGAGGAGGCAGGGTCTCCTCTGTGGCATCAGAGGACAGGTCAATAGCACCAAGGGAGCCTGGGTGGTGCAATAAGTTCAAACATAATTTAAAAAACAAACAAAATCCCACATAAACCATAAACTTTAAAAACAAACAAGAAAACAACATTTATTTTACCCACAGTGGGGGGACTTATCTAGAGCTAGGGAGAGGGACACGGTAGCATTAGGAGTACAGATTTGTATTCCTACTGCCATAGTGTTCGTTTAAGCGAAACATTGTTTAAAATAATAATCCATCATTAAACTGAAGAAAAAAAACACTGTCTCAGTAGCACAATATGAAATACATATTTTGCCAGCTTAAACTCCAATCTGACACCTAAAGCCAGTCACAATGATAGATTGCACTAACCATTGGGCACTATTTGGATGGATAAAAACAGAACTACATTCTGGTAGTTTTTTCTTTTTGTTTGCAATCAAAAACTAAACCATGTTACTTATTAAATGTTTATTTAAGAGAAACCCTGAATACTTTGTAAAATCCTGCTAGTTTTGTTTGATAATGGACGAAGACCTCAGGCATCCTCTACTGGCCAATTGAAGAACAGCACATTAGATTGGAAACACATGGAATACTTTGCAGGATAATCTACATTAAAAAAGTTACAAAACTGGAATTCTATAGGAATGTATTCAAATGGATTTTGGGATATAGTAAACTGAATTGTCAATTTGCATTGCATACATGCATGTTAATTCAGAGAAAGAAAATCTATTTAATTTAAAAATAGTAAGTATTTTACAAGGATACATGCATTTATCTTTCTCTTCTTTAAATATCTCCCGGGTAAAGAGATTATAATAATTTAGAGAAAATTAAGGGTTTTAAAATCACTAACATAGAAAAATGTTCAGAATGCACAAGATAGCCAAGTCCCTTTTAGTTGTTTAGGATTATCTTTTGAGATGACCTTTAAAGGGACACTATAGTCACCAAAACAACTTTAGCTTAATGAAGCAGTTTTAGTGTATTGATCATGCAGAGAATTTAGCATTGAAACGTTAAAGGCATTATCTTATACAGAAAAAACTGTTTATTAAGCCAAAGTTGTTTTGGTGTCTACAGTGTCCCTTTAAGGGAAATGTAAATATCAGACTACAACTTTTTGAAACATTTTGTGAGGACATGAAACAAAAAATGTCTTGCATTCACTTGCTCAGCAAACTGCTGACAGCACGTTTCTAAACAAAGTAATTACCCCTGTCACTTCTCATGTTGAGTCATAACACTGAAAATGAGCTGCTTGTTGTAGCTCATGTTACAATTAAAATAAAATCCTGCATTTAACACACTAGGGAAGGATAACCAATGTATTACCAAAATATTTGCAATGATCATCTTTATCCATCTACTAGCAAACCCAAGGACATTCAATGTCTCTTCAAATGGAAAAAGTAACTTGTAAACATTCTATAAGACTAGATCACTCATTAAAGGGATACTACTTCTAAAGCTTGGTGATGTCACAGGGGGAAGCTATGCCCATACAAGCTATTGTACAGTGTATGCATGCCATACAAGCTGTCAGTGACTCATTGTAGCTCTCTCAAAGCTATGAGAGCCCATACTGCAGCCTCATGCACGTAAGCCACAAATGAACTAAGTGACGACAAAGCACGAATGAAGACTTTATGGCATGGAGACGCAAGATGCAATCCAGCATGTTCAATGAAAACTGAATATCCCAAAAACTCCAGGGGATTGTAGCTAGGGTTACCATATCCACCAGAATTTCAGGGACACATAATTTTGTAATATTTATGAAAAATGCATGTTAAGGGTGGCCCTGCAGTATGTATAATGCATGTTCTGTAGGATTCTTCATTTAAATAGCGCTTTCCTATGGGGAAATCCTAAGGCAAGCGCTGCAATTTCCGCGCATGCGCATTAGATCTCCACCACTGGCTGACGTTGGCGGGGAGGAGAGTAGGCGGGGGCCTGACCAAGGGACATCGGAGCTGGATTCAGGTAAGTGACTGAAGGGGTTTTAACCCCTGCAGCACCGCGGGGGGGGGGAGGGGGTACAAGAGAGGGGGGCACTGCAGGAGCCTATAGTGCCAGGAAAACGGGTTTGTTTTCCTGGCACTATAGAATCCCTTTAAGCATTGGAACCGTGCAGTAATTGTTGTAAATGGTCTGGATCCAAAGTCCATGTGAAGGAAAGAACAAAAACAAACAAACAAAAAACAGCATTGCCTGCTGTGAAAGACGACATTTCACTACTCACTGTGAAAAATACGTTTACAAGCTTGACAAGTCAAAATTCACACCCCCATATTTATTACTATAAAAAAATTGCAAAATACAAGGAATGCATATTATTTTATTAAGATGTTCACTTTTCAGTAATTCCATTAGGGAGTGTGTTTGTGTGTGTGTATATATTTGGGGTTACTAATTAAAGATCACAAACTAGGGTGTGTTTCAAATAATTGTCTCCACATGCTTTCCAAATGCACAATGTCCCTTTATATCTGTGTCAGCAGTACATGTGGTGAACCAACAATACACATATTCATGTAAAATAAGCTTAAAGAACCCACCATATTTCCTGAATGCCTTAAAGGGAAACTATCATGTAAAAAAAAGTTACTAATCTTTTAAATTGTCATTGGTGTACATTATTTAGTGCAGCTGTAAGCAGACACCCAACAAAACGAGAAAAAGAAAGTCTTCCTCTACACACCTCTGCACTATAAAAGATAAGTAGTTTACTCTTTTCCCCCCCACAACTCCATTCAACACATAAACTGGGACTACTCAGTAAACTGAACAGCCAGACAGCATTTGCTATTAGCTTACACACAGTCACATTCACAATTTAATAAAGGGGTTAAAATAAGTGAACCCCCGGCAGAGTCGCAGTTTGCATATGCACAGTCTTTGGCTCAATATTTCTGGGAAAAAAAAAAAAAAAAAAGTTCAGTTGTGAATGACATTCAGACACCACATGGATAAAATGGATATAGCCAGCCCAGGAACAAAGTATGAGGCTGGCTGATTGCCAGGAGCTGGAGGTGGAGCTACGCCCTGGTAAGAAAATTAATTTCTTGTAATTGGCAGGATTTCATGTATAAAGAGTGCACAGGCAGGTCTTCTTGCACCATAACCACTTCAGAAAGCGTATGTATTTATGAACCATTTAACATCTTAATTCACAAGTGGTATGTAGATCTCATATGCTGTGGGATGGAAATTATGGCAACTCTGGTGGATCACTATTTGATTAAGGAATTGCTATTTTACCTGCTGCACAATACATATCCATGGATCTGTCAACTCTGACCAGGAAGCTGCTACAATCTTTATTTTGTCATAAAAGGTGATTTAACTTGAATGGACTGATATTAAAGTTTCTCATATCGACCTAATGCAAATGGCATGGGTTTGCACATGCCAATTTTTCATTTACATAAAAAAAAAAACGCATTTTTTTTTTGCAGTGACTTCGTATAATTCACCTCCACCCCAAGTTTTATTATAGGAAGTTAGAGGTTTTCAAAATTAAACACAGACCGCGAACAGTCAAATCTAGAAGTCCCAACTCCCAAAAAGAAAACTAGTAAGAATGTGATGATTTAATAAACTAAGGTGTTTATATATATATATATATATAAAATGGATATAGGGTTAAAAGTACAGGGTGAAGAATAAATTAAAGAACTGTCTTCCAAATGGCATCATGGATAAGTTGTGATGCAAAAAGCCTGCCCCAACATTCACGATGTTGGTGGGACAGTCCTGCTTTTGGGGTCCTTGTCCCTCTTCCACTTAACCATCCACCCATTTAGGTCTCATTCCTTCCAATGTTGGGAGGTGTGATGCAAGGAGGTCACTGCCAAAATTTTAATATACAACATTATTTAATGTTCCAAGAATTATTGGAAAGTCACTGTGAATTTTAGGGACTCTTTATTCGCATTCATGATAATTCAAAAGTAAACAGGCTGAGAAAAGCCAGGGCTGGCATTTTAAGTTTGGAGTGCATTTATATATATATTTGTAGGAGAGAAATTGCTGCCAGTGCTGAACTACATATTATTTTTATATATATATATATATATATATATATATATTATATACATACACACACACACACATATTGACTTCTTGTATAGGTGAAGGCTCAGCAGCTAAGTTTAAAAAAAACAAAATATATAACTAAAAGAAAATTTATATTTTTTTTCCCCAAGGGATAGTCTAAGCACTACAACCACTTTCTTCATCTTACTCCAAATAGTGTGAACAAATAGCATGAACACTAATGATTTGAAGTGCTCATGGTGTCTGTAGTGCTGAGTTCACTATGAAATGTTGCACATACAGAGATAAACTTCGCTGTTGCCAGAGGTCTAACTCCACCTCAGGCAGCGCCAATATGTGGCAAGTATTAGTTCTGTGTAAGTTTGGCATTTGACGACAGCATGTCAGCATACTTTTAACAAACAGCCAGTGGCGGCATGCCCTCCCTATGTGCTGCTCCATCAATACCCTGTCCCAGACCTCCCTCTACCCTCCGGCAAGGGGGAGTGATGTCAGTCATAGAGCATCAAGCTGCAGGGATAACTTGGTCTAAGAACTGGAAAAACGCAAGGTTTTTTAATCTTTAACTTGACCAAGCTAGGAATGGTTACGTCAAGCAAACCTAGTGTTTTATTACAACACTGGTTTTATGGTTGAAGTATCCATTTAATAGTGATTTTGTGGCATAGATGCTGCCCCTGGAGTCTTACAAATGAACACAGTGCCAATTCTTACAAAATGGTACTTGTTTACATTTTTCATACTTCTATTGGCTGTCAACCAGCCACTTTGGATTTCAGAAATAGATAATTTATTTCATGTACAGTCTGCATGTAAAATATAGTGATGTTGGACACTGTGTGCATCCAATGAGTCTATGTGAAGCATTGGTTTCAATGCTTCTCATTGAGAAGCATTGCATTGGAAGATTGTGGCAATTGCTGTGCATGCACTGTGTCCTCACTGCTTCTGATAGGACAGAAATTAACAGGACTGGTGACTTCACAATAGAGAATGGAAACTCTTGCAGTGTTGGAATAATGGTTTAATGGCTATTCTACAAATAAAACCACACAAAAGGATCAGTGATCTACATGTGTAAGGTACTTTGATTTGTCAGCTACTACAAGATGACATACATTCCATACATTGACTCAGTTTTACCAAGATTTTATCACATACATTAGTCTATTTGAATACGTGACCTCATCTAGTTGCTCCATTACCAATGCTGAGTTTGTATTTCAACTGTATGTAGCAAACTGTATGTTTACACAACTTTTTAAAATTACTCAGATCCATCAACTAAATTGGTTTAAAGGGAAAAGCCATTTTGAATAATTACAATTAAAATATTTCCCGTTCGCAAATCTATTTGCCTTTCCCATAACTCCTTGTTCCTGTAACCTGTGTCAACTTGGAAGACGAGAATGATACACTGGTTTCAAAGCCTAAAGGCTTATAGCTTGCCCCAAATAAAGGCATTATGGGAAATGCAATTTAATGTATGTGAAAACTCTTGACTGGGCTTTTTGATGGGGCAGTAGGGATATCAAAGTGTAGCTTTTACTATTTAAAATTTGTATGTAAAATTTGTCATGTTAAAAGGAAAAAAAGCCAACAAAATCAGGATTAATGTTTTATTTATGCTCCTGTGTCAGCATTCAGAATTAAAAACACACAAATAAATTAAAATGCCACTGTTACTACTTGAGAACTATGGTGTCTTTTTTTAAGCCTGCAACTGTGATCTGCATCTCTTAGATTTAGCACATTCACATCTGTCAAAGCAGCTTAGCAAAACTAAGCCAATAAGTGTAGGTTTCAGGTAATATCTACAAAAGCAGCTATCAATGGCTTGAGTGGGCCCAAGCTTCGCTATAGGGTAAAAAAATGTACAAAAAAAAAAAAAAGGAAACCACACACATACATGCAGTGGTGGTCATCAGTAATAATTACTTGCATGCTAAACTGCCATTTATCTTTTAGCTAAACAAACATGGACCGTTTATAAAAATCAATATTTATGCTGAAAGGAAAGCTTTAGATAGAGACTATTAAAAATATCTCAATGTTTATTTAACACCACTTTAGATCTATTAACCCATTAAATATCCAATCATGAGGAATGACTAGCTCCCTCTAGTGTTAAAAATGCAATCTAATACAAAAAAATGAAAGTACAAAATATCCAATAAAATTGAGTAACCCTCCTTCCAAATGTGGATCCCGCAACATCTCAAAGTTCTTGGTGTTTTTTTGTTTTTGGTTTTTTTAGACTTTTGAAAGACGAGAAGGTTTTGTCAGGTCCTCCAAATAATGGATTGAACAGTCACCTAAAATTCACTGCATCCTCAATGGACCACACCATAAGATTTGCCTATGTACTACCACTGTCTTCCTTATTGCACATAGTAATTGTCAAAGATCAGCACTGTCAATGTCATTTAAATTTGGCTCGGTTTTATTTTATTTCCAGCAATGTAACAGACAAGGTCCCTAATTTTACAGAGAATAATAATAAAAAAAAAAAAAAAAAAAAGTTACTCGTCCTCTAATTACACACCATTTTTATTCAGGACTAGGGAGTCTACCAGGGGCTGGAGAAGCCTGTGAAGGCACAGATTACTCCTATTTGCTTTCTATTTCAAATAGATCAGCTCCATCACACATTGGTATGTCATAACCCTGTGCCAGCAGTCTAAACAACATGCTAGCCAGTGAGAGCCATTTGATGCTAGGGACACAGACATTACGTGCCCCCTCAATGTAGACCACCATATGCAAAAAAAAAAAAAAAAAAAAAAAAAATCAATTGAGAAGTCACTATGCCCCTATTATTTCCTCAAAAATAATGCAGTTATACCCCTGAATATCTTGTGATTGCTGCGTTATTAATATGCATGGGTTTGTTTACGTTCCATAGAATGTAAATATTTACAATCTAAATCACATGCTAGCACCAGGATGCTCTCATATCTGAACGTTCCAACCAGCCAGCATCCCCATAATAATTACTATAGCCTGCACTGTGAACTAATCCCCAGCTCATATCAGTGGGCATTTGATTTAAAAGACTCTCTTAATGGAATCCAATGCTCAGCGCATTATAAGACATACAGCTCTGCCTTCTGGAACCTCCTCGAAGGCAGAATCCTCCGCCCAGATCTATTTGTAGAAGATCATGGGGTCATAGCTCACCTGACTCCTGGGCATGTAAGGAATCTAGATTACACCCCTCTCACAATAGAGGATGTCACAGGAATCTAGACCTCATAACAAAAAAACCCAAACATATTATTATCCCATACATCCAGTCAAATTATTTATTTACGACCTTAGTAAAACAAAAAATAATGGGGAATCCCAATCCTCAGAAATTAGCCTTTATATAATGCTCCCCTCCCCCTTAAATTGATAATAGTTGTCATGCCATGTTATTACACTATACTATTTTATATCTACGAAATGCTAAGAAGCAATTTAAAGGGTAACATTTCTTCAACTTTTAATACAATCACCATGGAAACCGATAGAACGTTCATGCTGATTGCTCCACTTGTTAAACTCTGCCCTAGAATTGCTCTTTATAAATAACCCACTCAGTGTCCCACTTCCATCACAGGTAGGGACCTGGCTCCCAGGGTCAAAGGATAAGACACTATTGCAAAACCCAAATACACAGCAAATGCAGACATTGCTCCCTGGCCCAGGCAGAGTACTTGCAAACATATCTACAGCAGCCAACTAGTGTCACTGCAGAGAGAATACCTCAGTAACCCTTTCATTGCTTTACAGTTCTGAAGTGACACTGCTGCAGCCTGGAGCATTATGCCTCAATATATTTGGATCAGGTCTTACAATACTTTTCTTACCCCTAAAAGTGTTTTTTTTTGTATTTTATTTTTAAATTGTGTTTGTAACCTGCACTACAACTGCTAATTTGTTTGTGAAGGGTACCTAGATCTGTAGCAGTTGACACAAAGCAATTGATGAGGGGATGGGGTTGTAAAATTAGATCTGCTATAATAATAGTATGCTGAGGTCAGTGGTGGGGACATTTACCGCTGGGTAATGTGAATATAAGGTACAGTAGATCTTGGACAGTTGGCCAATGCATAGTACAGTAAATATAGGTCAGCCCATGGACTGACAGGAGCAGTAACATTCACTGAATAACGACGATTGATCAGGGACAGTTGGCAAAGTAAAGTTGCAATAGAAAGTGAATAATTAAGATATCGACCAAAGTAGACCCGGGGGTAGTTGGTAGGTTCATTTTAAGGGAGAGTACTGTAGATCTAGGGTAGTTTACAAATTAAGAGTAATTCAAGTATAGGGTAGATTAGATCTGGAAGCAGTTGGTAAGTGGAGAGTGCAATAAAAACAGGGAATTTTAATGGGGACATACAGTAGTTTGAGGGCAGTTGTATGGTACAGTAAATATACAGCAGTTTGTAAATGGAGGTTGCAGAGGATTTAGGACAGTTAGTAGGTGGACATCAAGATTATGTTGGTTGGGGGTAAAGAAGAAGTTCTTACCTTTTTGGCACCTTGCTTGGCAAACTCCCTGGCCAGGTGGCGCCCGATGCCCCTGCCCCCGCCGGTGATGAGAACGATGTCGCCTGTGAGCTCCCTCTGCCGGCAGGGCAGCACAGTGCCAATGACAGCTTTCAGCACCGCAAACAGCATTTGGAAGGGAAGCAGCAGCAGCCTGCACAGGTTCCTCAAATCCATGCTGACCTCCCTTCTCCAGGCAACACAGGGACCCTTCTTATCCGTGCAGACCCCCACTTCCAAACTTCACCATCCACTTCTGGGGTAACCAGACGCCCCCCCTCCCCTGCTGCAAGCAGTACCCTGCCTGGCACCCAGATCACATCCACAGCGAGGACCTAAGGAGGGATTGGGGGGGGGAGTGAAATCCTAAAATATCAGCTGTGGAGCTGGGGCGTCCCAAAATATCAGCACATAACCTGAAGAGTTCCCAAAAATAGTGCAGATCCTCCACCCCCAAAAATTATAATACAGCAGCTCCCCCTGTGCCTGTGTGCACTTTGGAGGAAATGAGCCAGTCTGTAGCTCTCAGTATCACAGCACCCAGCTCATAGCTATTCTTAGACTCAGGAAATTGCCTAAAGCAGATAATGTGATTGCCAAGACCTACTGGATGGAGGTCCCTTTAATTCCCTGTTTGTGGTTAGTGTGGCTGCAGCAATGCACAGTGCGCTCCCTACAGACAGAACCACTGCCGCTTCTCCCTGCACACTGACGGCGCCGGAGACTTTTATACCCCATTAAGCCTGATTGACGGATAAAGTGTTAGGGATTTCTCACTACTGTGCATGTGAGCGGCTGTTGCTTTTAGTCAGTTCCCTCCCCCCGCCCTCCCAGTGCTGCCACTGCACACACACACACTCCTTCCTCCCTGCCTCACTCTCTGTCCTCACTCCCACTCTGCCTGCTTCACTCCTTCCTCACTCCCACTCTGCCTGCTTCATTCGCACTCACACTCTGCCCCACTCCCACTCTGCCTGCTTCACTCTCCTTCCTCACTCCCCCTCTGCCTGCTTCACTCGCACTCACACTTTGCCCCACTCTGCCTGCTTCACTCTCCTTCCTCACTCCCACTCTGCCTGCTTCACTCGCACTCACACTTTGCCCCACTCCCACTCTGCCTGCTTCACTCTCACTCATACTCTGCCTCACTCTCACTCCCATTCTGACTGCCTGCTTCAGTCTCATTCCCCACTTCCATTTTGCCTGCCCCACTCTCACTCCAACCCTGCTTGCCTTACTTCCATTCTCACTCTGCCTGTCCCATTCTCACTCTGCCTGCCCCACTCTCACTCCAACCCTGCTTGCCTTACTTCCATTCTCACTCTGCCTGTCCCATTCTCACTCTGCCTGCCCCACGCTCACTCCAACCCTGCTTGCCTTACTTCCATTCTCACTCTGCCTGTCCCACTCTCACTCTGCCTGTCCCACTCTCACTCTGCCTGTCCCACGCTCACTCTGCCTGTCCCACTCTCACTCTGCCTGTCCCACGCTCACTCGAACCCTGCTTGCCTTACTTCCATTCTCACTCTGCGTGTCCCACTCTCACTCTGCCTGTCCCACGCTCACTCTGCCTGTCCCACGCTCACTCTTCCTGCCCCACGCTCACTCGAACCCTGCTTGCCTTACTTCCACTCTCACTCTGCCTGCCCCACTCTCACTCTGCCTGTCCCACTCTCACTCTGCCTGTCCCACGCTCACTCTGCCTGTCCCACGCTCACTCGAACCCTGCTTGCCTTACTTCCATTCTCACTCTGCCTGTCCCACTCTCACTCTGCCTGTCCCACTCTCACTCTGCCTGTCCCACGCTCACTCTGCCTGTCCCACGCTCACTCTGCCTGTCCCACGCTCACTCTTCCTTCCCCACGCTCACTCGAACCCTGCTTGCCTTACTTCCACTCTCACTCTGCCTGCCCCACTCTCACTCTGCATGTCCCATTCTCACTTGAACCCTGCTTTCCCTTCTTCCACTCTAACGCTGCCTGTCCCATTCTTACTGTCCCTGTCCCACTCTCACTCGAACCCTGCCTGCCTCTTACTCACCCACTCTGCCTGCCTTACATCCCCCCACCCCCTACCACCTTTTCTCACTCTTTCTGACTCTGGCTCTGGACTCACTCCCACCCTTCCTTAGGGCTGTCTGTCTGCATGAAAAGACTTGATCTTAGCCACGTTTAGCTCACTGGGACTCAAGACCTGGTTTAGGTGTGAGGTGTATAATATTGAGGAGGAGAGCCAAAAACAATAAAAAGTCAAACATTAAAAAAGGACTTGCTTTTCTCCCTCCCTGTTAAAGCTGGGACTGAAAGAAGAACTTAACCCTGACAATGCCACCTAGGGACAGAGAGGTGTATGATTTATTTATGGGATTAATGCTTACAGTTCCAGTGGGTGTAAACCCAGATGATGAATGAAACTGGCTATTGTAAAAGTCAAAATAAATACATTTAAAAAAAACATTAAAAAAAACCATAAACAAACCAACAAAACCAAAATCAAGGCAATGGTTATTTATATTACTCAAAGCTGGTTTTGTTTTACGCAGTTAACTCTTACAATGCCAGTGGATATAGAGGTGTATAATATTAAAAAAATAAGCTGAAGACAGAACTATAAAAATAATATAAATTTTATTACTTGTGTAGCCCCAGCAAATTCCAACAGATTGAAGTGCCACATTAACTATTCCAGTGCCAGCGAGGGTGATGCGAGGTGTGTTTACAGTTAGAAATAAACTTAAAGAGAAATTTATAAAACCATAGCAATAAAGATAAATACCCAAAGTTTGGAACGGTTACAAAATGTAACCCTTGTATTGCCAGTAGGTATTGATCCAGAGACTGAGGCTTCAATTGGGAATTAACCCTTACAGAGCCTGTCCTGTAGACCTGAATGATGTGCAAGATTTGTAATCCTGGAAAGAAACTATAAAAACAAATCAAGATTATAATAGTGATATATACATTATATATTTCCATTTTAAGAAAGTATTGGAACTGTAATATTGAATTACCATTTTGGTATACAATAACTGACACCTGGATTATGTGTATGGTTACTTATAGCCTTGATTTCATATTTTTGGAATGATTTTAATATTTCGAAAAATATTTTCCCTTTTTTTTTTTTTTTATTCAAATATTTTGAAATATCATTTTAGATGTTTATCTGAAAATGTCAAGTAACTTGAAAAACCAATTCCAAAAATATTAAAATCGATGTCAATATTGGATAGGAGAAGATAAACCTTTAAACTACCTCCTAAAACAATAGATATTCTTACTCTTATCAACAGTAGCCCTAATCACCTCTGCCTGCCTTTTAACCAAAATTAACAGTTGGAGTAAGTGCTGGCCTATTTCAGGCACCATAGCTACTACAGCTCATCGAAGTGGTTATGGGATAAAGAATCTGTGGGCATATCCCTCTGAGTTTATTTCAAACATTTGTAGCTATAAAAAAACAAAACAAAAAAAAAAAAACAGGCATTCTTCTAGCCTCTACACTGTAGCTCAGATAATAGGGAAGTGGACATCTGCATTTAAAGGGACACTATAGTCACCCAGACCACTTCAGCTCAATGAAGTGGTCTGTGTGCCAGGTCCCTCAGGTTTTAACCCTTCACATGTAAACATACAAGGTAAGTAACTGAAGGGGTTTAAACTCCTTCAGTGCCACAGGAGGGGGACCCTGAGGGTGAGGGTCCCCCAAGGATAACATAGTGTCAGGAAAACGAGTTTGTTTTCCTGACACTTTAGTGATCCTTTAATGTCATTCTTCATTATCACTAATGTGCACTGAAAGTTCAAACACTTACTCAAGTTCACAATGAACGAATACAAACAAACTTTCTCTATTTAGGAGGGACAGTCCCTATTTTGGGCCCAAATCCCTCACTTCTGTCCTAATGTCTTTACTAGAAGTTCCATATTGTTGTTGTGTCTGAGTGTATAACAAAACTCACAGTAACATGTCTTTAAACTACAATAAATGTGTTTTGGAAATCAGTCTGTGTAAATAAGACACATTACTCTTGTTCTAAAACAAGTAAATTGTAGTAAGTCACCTAAAGTCTCTCAGAACAGTCCGACCCCCGATCACACCCCTAAAATTAACCCTTTAAGGACACATGACATGTGTGACATGTCACGATTCCCTTTTATTCCAGAAGTTTGGTCCTTAAGGGGTTAAAGCGTCTCTTTGTCCATTTGAAAAGTTGTTTAGTATGTAGATATACTGTATACACTTTCAGAATTCTAAGTGAAATCTTGTCCCCTGATATAGACCATTCAGTTTTGCTTGGAAAAAAAATTCAGGATGGATTCTGTACAACTCTGCTCACTACTTGCATAACTGCCTTCCTACCCTTATCTATTTGGCCATGTCCCTAGCATAGCAGATCATACAAGGCCACACGTTAAGGCATGAAATATATATTACAGTCAAGGACAAGAAACGCCTGTTATTTGTGTTCTTAAAGCCAAACAACTCACATGGTGCCCAGCCATTCTTCTAAACAAGATTTCGATACAAGGCAGCTGTAATTAGAATGTTTCCCTATGTATCGTAAACTTTACCCTTATTTGGAAAGTAAAGTGTTGATGTCCTTGTGCTTTCTGTAATCACACAAGCTTCATTCATTATGTTATTCAACTTCATTACCTGTAGTGTTAAAAGTTAAACATTTAGATTACAAGTAAATATTTCTTACTGTGATGTTTGTGTTTCCACTGAGTGAAAAGTAGTCTATGCCTTTTAGGGTCAGAAGTCATGCCAGCACTGATAAATAGATTGTTCTGCCTTGTGCTAATTTGCATTTATGGGATATTTAATGTGAAAATAAACGTGTGTTTATGTTTTTGTTTTTCTTTTGTCACTGTTAATGATTTAGTTAGCATTAACAGCTTGTTTTGCCAACACAGTCCTTGGTCACTTGATCAGTAGAAGATTTTTTTTTTTTTTTTAATGTTGGATCGTACTGTACATTATCTTACAAACGTACTGTACATTATCTTACAAACATATCATAATTTTAATGCAATGATTTATTGAAACGTTTACCAAATAACTCATTCACTAAGCTTCAACTTGTGAGCGAAAACCTTTTTAAATAACAATTGCCAGAGGATAATGGCAAGACTTTCTTAGACATAGAGAAAGCTTGTTCAAACAGGGTTCGCATCAACTTCTTGTTCCTGTCCAAATCTGTACTAGTTGGTCTCATTCCTTGTTAAATTCCCTCCTTTCTAACATTGATAAATTGGCTTTATATCAATGTCAATAATAATATTCTTAATAAAACAGTAAGAATATATAATTCACAAATAGCTGCTTTTTACAACAGTGGTGTGCAGAGGGGAATCTTTGGGCAGCTTTGATAATTATGATGAAGATGCAACAGTCGAATAATCAAAACTGGATCACTGAAAGTGGAAACACGTCACCTTGGCTAAATAACATAACTATTTGTGTATGGTATAAACTGTTTAGCTCCATCCAGACTTGTTTCAAAGATACAGATTGATGGTAATGGTATGATAGTGCAGGACTATGTGCCTTACACATGGTAGGCGCTGTGGGCCCACATTTACATAATTAGAATGCAATATTTGCATAATAATCATTACTAAATATGTGCATCTGATTAAAGCCTGTAACTAATTTAAAATTTATAATTACAAAATTATAATATGCCCTATCACAGAGCCTGTACAACTTGTTGTTCCACAAATATAAATTAACTTCAGTTTATTCCAACAACATGCACAGTCAACAGATATCACCTTTGGAATGAGCTGAAACAGGTGATCATCATCATTAAAATAATAATGTATATCTGTACTGATTACTGTGATGCTATTAATTCAGCTGGGATCGCAATATTTTCAGCACAAATAATTCATATTGCTCTGGAGAATTAAGGGGGTCATATTGATAGTGTTGGAAATTCAAAGCAAATTTCAAATTTAAAGGATCACTATAGTGTTAGGAAAACAAAGTGGTTTTCCTGACACTATAGTGCCCTGAGGGTGCCCCCACCCTCAGGATCCCTTCCCCCTGGCTCTGAAGGGGTTAAAACCCCTTCAGCAGTTTACCTTAATCCAGCGCTGGGCTCCTTTGGCGCTGGTGACCTCTCCTCACCGTCCGACGTCAGCTCCCCCGTCCGACGTCACTGGAGCGGAATGCGCGCGCGCGGATTCAAAGTGTCCATAGGAAAGCATTTCTCAATGCTTTCCTATGGACGCTCAGCAGAAGACAGCCACTAGAGCAGGGGTAGGCAACCTTTGGCACTCCAGATGTTGTGGACTACATCCCCCATAATGCATTTACACCCATAATGCTGGCAAAGCATCATGGAAGGTGTAGTCCAAAACATCTGGAGTGCCGAAGGCTGCCTATGCCTGCACTAGAGGCTGGCTTAACCCCAAATGTAAACATAGCAGTTTCTCTGAAACTGCTATGCTTACATGTGAAGGGTTAAAACCTGAGGGACCTGTCACCCAGACCACTTCATTGAGCTGAAGTGGTCTGGGTGACTATAGTGTCCCTTTAAGGCTGAAATGGAAGGAGACATCTGGTAACCCTACTAAAGAGTGACCTTTCTGTGTTGATCTGACTTGGAGAATTAGAATTATTTTAATTTTGCTATTTTGGCCTTAAATTTTAAATTCACTTTGAATTCCTGACAATTTTATTAGGGCTTTTTGGTAATCGATTAGAGGTTGCAAGAATTGCACAGCTAAAAATATAACTGAATGAAAGATTTTTCTTTTTCCAATTTAGATATTTTGACATAGAATTTGCAATTGTCTGGTCAGTTTCTGGGAATTCTCTGTTTAGCAAATAACCCCCGACTGTACCTAATAAGATTTCCACTAAGTGTGCTAATTACCAGTGAATTGGGTATCCAAAATGTGGAGGCCTGGGAGGGATTATTACACCATTAGCACTAGCGTAAATGATAGGGTACATCTGTAAGGCACACAGCCCTTAGCGCTTAGTAGCGCAGCCTGCCTTGTGAAAGAAGTGTTGAAGGTGTCATGTTTTCCATTGCTACAGAAATATCCGTGAAGCCAAAATGATACATCATTTATTTTTTTAATGTATACTTCATCGTTTCCATTACATTTTATTGCTGGGGAAAAAAAGGGTAAATGCTACGTGCAAATCCTTAAAAAATAAATAAATTAAGGCTTAATTGTTTTGGTTGTCATCAGAAAGTCTCATTTTTAATTTTTTTTCTAAAGAACTGAGTTTAAAAATTCAAAAGTGCTCTTTTTAATTCTTCTTATTTGTATTTAGAAAATTTTGTGACCTTCTTGAACTCTGTTATTAAAAAAAAGTTTACATTTTTAATTTTTTTATTAGCTACCGCTAATAGGATATGCAAATTTAAATCGATTGCGTTTTTTCAGCTCTGGGGCTAGAGCATTCTGTTGATGGTGATAAATGTAGGTTTAAGTGAGGTTTGTTGTTACCTTTGTATCATAATTGTCCCCCAGGGTTAAATTGGAAACAAAATAACATTGTGACCTCCTAGGGGTACTGCTGATTAATCAGATCAACACAGAAAGGTCACTCTTTAGTAGGGTTACCAGATGTCTACTTTAAGGGGAGATGGTTACTGAAAATACAAGGCTACTTTAAAAAGCAATGCTACCCTGCAGGGTGCATTTTGTTTAATATATAAACATCTTGCCTCAAAGGAAGAAACTAGTAACCCCTTAACCTCTTTAGGACCAGATATACCAGCACTTTGAAAATAGCAAGTGATTTACCTAACCCTGGTCTCAATATGGTTCATTTGTAGCAAGACAGCTATTAATTGGTATGCGTAAATTAAAAACTGATCTGCCTATTTAACTTTTTGTTGTTTTATATATTTATAATCATTTTTTATTTTATTTGTTGTGCCATAAAATGTGAAGTCATATTTAAAATAATTGAGATTTATTAATTAAAGAAAATCTATAGTCTTGAAAATAATTTGTTTTGGGACTATAAGTACCCTTTGATTGCTGTGACCTCTATCTACCCCCTTTGCTGATGGAAAAAGTTAAAGGACAACTATAGGCACCCAGACCACTTCAGCTCAATGAAGTGGTCTGGGTGCCAGGTCCATCTAGGGTTTCAGAGAAACTGCTATGTTTACATTTGGGTTAATCCAGCCTCTAGTGGCTGTCTCATTGACAGCCGCTAGAGGCGCTTCCCTGCTTCTCACTGTGATTTTCACAGTGAGAAGACACCAGCGTCCATAGGAAAGCATTGAGAAATGATTTCCTATGGACTGACTGAATGCGCGCCCGGCTCTTGCCACGCATGCGCATTCAGCCAATGATGTCGGAAGGAGGAGGAGAGTTCCCAGCACCGAGGGAGCCCGGCACTGGAGAAAGGTAAGCATTTAACCCCTTCCTCCCACTTCAGCCAGCAGGAGGGGGGTGATGAGGGTGGGGGGGACTTATTAACACTATAGTGCCAGGAAAACAAGTTTGTTTTCCTGGCACTATAGTGGTCCTTTAAACTTACTCATGTTTACACCTCTTCTGCTGCAGCCCCACTCTGCCTTCATCTTCCTTACTCTTGTTCATCCAAAGACTCTCAATAAGTTTTGACAATATGTGCATTCGAAGACAGCCACTAGAGGTGGGTTTAAAGGGATACTATAGTGCCAGGAATACAACGCTGTATTCCTGGCACTATGACTCCCCCTCCCTCCCTCACACCCCCGCCAAGGTAAATCAGGGGTTAAAAAGGCTCTGTGCTGGCATTAGACCTCCACATAGGAAAGAATTTAATGAATTGAGTAATATACCGGACCAAAGGTCCGTTTCAATTCAGGAAGCCCTCTAGTGGCTGTGTGGTAGATGAGCTGAAGTGGTCTGGCTGCTACAATTTCTAAAAACCGCAATGTTTTACACTGCAAGGTTAAAAACTACAGAGGCACTGCACACAAACGAGGTGGCATGTAGTGTCCATTTAAATAGTGAGTTGCTGTTTACCTGTAGAAATCTTTAAAATTTAGGCCACTATAATTAAGTAGGAGTTCAAAAAATGTGGGAGATCACCACAGCTCACGGGCCAGTAAATAAATCGCATTATCTCATCGGATTCAGACAAATGGTGGTGATTTCACATTTATATTTAAATGTATGTTCCCGGCAAAATGCCAGATGGCGCCAATGATTCATTGTGCTCAACTCACACAAGTCACTGATGTTTTGTCTATTCTGTGTACAAACAGAGAGAGACCTTGTGAAACAAACGGTTATTCAGAGATGTGTTCTGCTTTATGGAGCAAGCAACACACTGCTGTGCTAGCATTAGGGGAAGCAGCTCTGTGTAAATCTATTTAACAAATAAATCATGAAAGCCTTTGCACTTCTCCTTTTTGCCAGGCATTACAGAATACAAAGTAAGTTCTAAATACATGATGGTTTAGGCCTAGAATTCTGAAATTGTGACATTTTTAAAAACTACTTTTCCTTTATCCAAAGAAATATGGTCTGGGTACCAAATTATTTGGGGCATCACAGAAAATTCAACAGACTTTGCAAGGGCCTCAAATAAATACAAGTAGGCCTAAAAGTACTGGTGTAATGCTCTCAAACAAATTATATCTAGTCTGAGTTTTCAAAATTAGCCATCTTTTAGTGATTTTACATGAATACTAAATGATGCAGACTGCTGATTGACTCTATTAGAGGATAATCTGATAATTCCAGTTGCTGCTTGCCTTTCGTAGGCTTGTACTTTCTGTGGGACAGTCCATTACATGGACCCCATAAAATTATACTCAATTGGTAAACAATGGCCAATTAGCAGTCTGAGATCCTGCAATAATGTCCTACCGGGAAACGTAATGGGGTGCCTATTTAAACGGCTTTAAACATGAGTTAATTAAGTATTAATTTATGTGCGGTTGCGTCTGGTGTGTCCAATTTAAAGGAATATTATACGCATGAAAACAACTTTAGCCTAATGAGGCGGTTTTGGTGTATAGGTCATGTTACTGCAGTCTCACTGCTCAATTCTCTGCTATTTAGGAGTTAAATCACTTTTGTTTCTGTTTATGCAGCCATAGCCACACCTCCCATGGCTGTGACTGACACAGCCTGCATGAAAAAATGGTTTAATTTTCACTTAGATGTTAACTTGTTTGAGGCATTTTTATCTCCTGCTCTGTAAATTGAACTTTAAGCACATACAAGAGGTTTTTGCAGGGTCTTGCAGGCTATTAACAGAGAAAGACATAAGAAATCTAATTTAATCAGACTGTGCAATACAGAAAGTGTAAACATTGTATCTCACTTTACAGGAAGTGTTTAGGAAGGTTTGACTAGGGCTGCATAAACAAAGTAATTTAACTTCTAAATGTCAGAGAATTGAGCAGTTAGACTGCAGGGACATGATCTATATACCCAAACAGCTTCATTAAGCTAAAGTTGATTTGGTGCCTGTATTATCCCTTTAAGAAATAGGGCATGTGTTACATCCAAACTCACACCTGTAAAATCAAAGTGTCCCTCTGAGATGGAAATTGTCAGTTTACCTAGTTTGGTCTAAAAAATGCAGTTCCTTGATTAAATAGTGAATTGTGTTGAATTCCAAATTGCAAAATTCAAGCTAAAATAGGCAAGCTATGGCTATAGAGGGCTTATAATTTGAAGTCCTATGCTACTAGCTAGACCTTAAAAGTTCCTTTCCAGTGTAGGTCATAGCTCACTCACTATGGGTGAATTTCTACCCACCAGGGCTAAACTTTCACTTGCAAAAGGCTAGTGGCAAGTGGAAATTTTAAACCCTGAAGTAGGCATTTTTCTTTTCAAAATTGGAAAATGTTTGCATTTTTCCATTCAGTTTGCACTGCAATTTACTATGTAGTGTAAAATTGCGTAAAAAAGAATGAATTGTACTTGGCAGTATTTAGGTGGAGCTGCTTACATCGGCATATTTTTCTTATGAACTGAATTAAATGGTTGCTTAAACCATCACAGCCCGCTGTAGTGGTTATAGTGGTAAGGAGTACTCCTGCACCTTTTCCCGCTAATGGGGCAAATCATTTTGCAATGGTTTGCTCTTATTACTTGGGCAGAGAAGGATTAAGGTTGTCCAGGGCACTTGTCAGGATGCTCGATTGAGGCTCCCCCTTAGAGCCCTGGACTTTCTTCCTGTGAGTGGTGTGTTTAAAGGAACACTATAGTCACCTAAATTACTTTAGCTAAATAAAGCAGTTTTAGTGTATAGATCATTCCCCTGCAATTTCACTGCTCAATTCACTGTCATTTAGGAGTTAAATCACTTTGTTTCTGTTTATGCAGCCCTAGCCACACCTCCCCTGGCTATGATTGACAGAGCCTGCATGAAAAAAAAAAAAAACTGGTTTCACTTTCAAACAGATGCAATTTACCTTAAATAATTGTATCTCAATCTCTAAGTTGAACATTAATCATATCCAGGTGGCTCTTGCAGGGTCTAGCAAGCTATTAACATAGCAGGGGATAAGAAAATCTTAATTAAACAGAACTTGCAATAAAGAGAGCCTAAATAGTGATCTCTTTACAGGAAGTGTTATGGAAGGCTGTGCAAGTCACATGCAGGGAGGTGTGACTAGGGTTAATAAACAAAGGGATTTAACTCCTAAATGGCAGAGGATTGAGCAGTGAGGCTGCAGGGGCATGTTATATACACCAAAACTGCTTCATTAAGCTAAAATTGTTCAGGTGACTATAGTGTCCCTTTAATCATTGCAGGTTGTGTGTGTAAAAATGTGTGTAGTATTGTGTATAGAGGAGGCTGAGTGTGTCTCAGTGTACTGGTTCAGTGTTGTGTGTGGTGGCTAAGTTTTGTGTGTGTAGGGGAGTCTGAGTGCAGCTTAGTTTCGTGTTTATGGAGAGCAAAAAACCGGGTGCAAGAGAATACTGAGAACAGGCAGCAGGTGAAATAGCCTGCCTTTCGGTGGGTCCCTGCTCAGTTCTCAAGCTGGTTTTAGCTCATCTTGTGCCATTACAGAGAGAACATCTCTGAAACAGTTTTAGTTTTGTGTTTACCATCATTGGTGGTCCAGTGGAGGAAGAACAGGTTCCCTGGTGGGCCCGTGGCCGGTGAGCCAGATTCCTGGTGGTCTGATGAGGGAGCTCCGTTGCCTGCATCAATTTAAGGTCCAGACGACTTTAAGAGCATCTTCTTGGTTCTGGCTCACTGTCAATGACTCGCCAGCTGTGGCATTTTGCATAACCACAAAGGTACTCTTTTTTTTTTTTTAATAATTTTTTATTTTTGTTGTGCATAATATAATATACAAGCTTGCATTGCCACAACAGCAGGAACAAGCTGTTCAAATACACACATGGTAAAACAGTAGTATGGCACACAGAGTAATAGCACAATTGTATGGTAATAACAGTATAGAATAGAACATATTCAGGCTAAGCATGCATGTCCTGGCGATGGACTGTATAATGGAGAGATAATCTCGACGTACAGCTAGATTTGTAGTAGCTCATTAGTTATAAATGATCATAACTAATATAACGGTACAACGTGCAATAGTTATTGTCAAATAGTGAAGCTACTGGGAGGAAACCTAACATTATGGGTGCTGCAGCACACAGAGTATAATCAATTGAATTTACAACTTCACAGAGAGGATCTCAGCTTGGGCGGTAAGTCTGAATCCGGGGTCAGTCGACCCTCAAGAGTTATCACATTTTTATTAGTATTTTGACAGTGTAGATTCTCACTTGATTTCTAATGTGTTGGTATGTACAAGATATAAGAATGCGCTATAGTGGCGTACTGCAAGAGTATCATACATGAGGAAGTAGCACGAACCTTCACGCATTTTACAGAATATGTGTAGGGTGTGCGTTCCCCTTTGGTCGTCGAGTCCGTTTTGTTGCTTAATTATATGTGTTTCTGTAGGTCGCTTCTGTTAGTAGCATCGTCATGGTTACGTCTGTGTTGTGTTTGTGGTGTTAGCTGCGTCTTGATCGGGTGGTAAGGGGTGGTTAGCGTGTCTTTTGTCATCTTGGTTTTGTGGTGTTTCCTGTGGGTATGTTTTATCGTGGGTATGTTATGGGTAGCTTGTGTGTGGGGGTATGGTATCGCGAGGGGGGGGAGGGAGGGGTGGAGGGAAGTCCTGGAGCGGCCGCACACCCCGGCCCGTGTCCTACACCCCTACTATATGCCTCATAATCCAAGGGTCCCAGATTTTGTGGAAGTGTTTTGTCGTGTCGTGTAGAATGGCTGAGAGTTTGTCCATCTCCATGGTTTCATTAGTTTTTTGGATCATCTTTGTTAGTGTAGGTGTGTTATGGTTACCCCACTGCTCTGGTGCTTCTAGTAGCGAGGGCCATTTTCGCCACCAGTTTGTTTTGTGCCCTTGGTAGTCGGGGTTGGGGTTTTGAGAGTAGCCACGTCCAGGGATCCATGGGTATGTCTTCGTGCAGTATTCTGGAGGTGAGGTTGGCAACCTCAATCCAGAGTTGCGAGCTGTATGGGCAGTGCCACCACATGTGGATGTATGTTCCTTGTTGTCCACATTTTTTCCAGCATGTGTCTGTGTGGGCTATTCCCATTTGTTTGAGTTTCATAGGTGTCAGGTACCATCTGAGCATGGTTTTGTACGCCTGTTCTTTACAATTCACGCATATGGTGAGTGAGGTGGTTGCTTCCCATATGCTTGCCCAGACTGTTGGGTCCTCTGGTGGGCCTATGTCTCTTTCCCATGCCTTCGTGTATGTGTGTCCGCTGGGGAGTTGGCACAAAGGTACTCTTAAAGTGGTCTGTACTTGACTTTGTACAGACCACAATGCTCCAAGGAGGCAATGAGAAGACTGTCTGAACCCGGGCACTAAGCGCCTGCCTTGGTTTCCTTAAAAGTAATCTGGCTGGGGTCCATGCAAGTCACTGAGTCTTCTGTTCAGCAGTTCAGAGTCTCAGATGCCAGATGCCGATCCTGTCGCTCATTGGATGGCTGAGGCCGTAGACAAACTGCTGTCAGTCAATAAATGACATTCTGTGCATAGAAGTATACACAAAATGTAAAAAAGTGACATTAGCCAGCCAAATCCCAGAGCTCTTTTTCCAGGCTGGCAAATGGTTCCAGTGACTCTGCCTGAGGTGAACTTACACAGCAGTGGGGATACTTCACGCACCATGACCACTTCAAATCAGTGAAGTGGTCATGGTGCCCAGAGTTGCCCTTTAACACTAACACATTAATACTGCCATTTATATAATATGGATCAAATCAGTGGAATATGCTGAAGACATTACTATGTCATTTTGTCATTAGTATGTTACAAGTCATCTTACTAAGCACTATAAAGTAGATTGTAAGCTCACGGGCAGGGTCCACTGATCCTTTTGTACCAGAATGTGTATATTGCATGCACTGGCAATGTATTAGCACTATAGAAACACTCAATATTAATTAATAATAATTATGCATGAGGAAATAAATAGTACTAATAATTCCTATAGCTTTTCTGCATTGGTATGATACTGCCCTCAAGTGGCCAAATTATGAATTATTGTGGAAAAAAGCAGTAAACCCATTCTAACATTTCTTCACCATTAGAAATCTACAAAGAAGGACAAAAAAAAACATACTTTCTCATTTTTCTTTTTTTTCAATGAAAGGCTGATTTTAAAAGCCACACTGGTAAAATGATCTTTTAATTCAAGGTGAACTGCAAGTTCAAAGGATTTTTTTAATATAATCTATATCCTTATATTTAGCAGATATGTATTCATGAGGTTTAAAAAAATGAAATTAAACATCCACACCTCTTTATCCTGCATCTGGGTGTCTCCATTTTGGCATCCCGTTAGTCATTGTATTAAGCTACCAAGGAGCTTGTTCATGCTCTAGTAATCTCTTGCATTGACCACTGTAACTCTCTCCTAATTGGTCTTCCCAGAAGCCGTATTGCGCCGCCACAGTCTGTAATGAATGCCGACCAGATCAGGGCTGGCCAAAGACATTGTGCTGCCTGGAGCAAGGATGAAATGCTGACCCCCTTCCCCCCCGGTCAGCGCTCTGCCTCTCCAACGCCATCTGACAGCATGGCTGCCATCAAAAATTGTGGGGCCCCTGACACAGCTCAAGGTGCCCCCGAGTCCACCCACATGCCCGCCCCGAGTCCGCCCACAGACCCCCCATGAGTCCGCCCACAGGCTCACCCCCGAGTCCACCCACAGGATTGTACTGATTGTGGTGTGTGTATAGTGGATGTAGAATATGTATAGTGAATGCAGAGTGCGTGTGTAAAGTGGATGCAGTGTGTATAGTGGATGCAGATTGTACATTTGTGTAATGTATGAGGTGTATATTAGATGCAGAGTGTGTGTTTGTGTAGTGGATGTAGTGTGTGTGTATAGTGAATGCAGAGTGTGTGTTTGTGTAGTGGATGTAGTGTTTGTGTGTATTAGATGCGGTGTATATAGTGCATGCAGAGTGTGTGTTTGTGTAGTGGATGTAATGTGTGTGTGTGTGTGTGTGTAGTGAATGCAAAGTGTGTGTTTGTGTAGTGGATGTAGTATGTGTTATGTTGTGAATGCAGAGTGTGTTTGTGTAGTGAAGGCAGAGTGTGTGTATAGTGAAGGCAGTGTGTGTATAGTGAAGGCTGTTTGTGTGTAATAGATGCAGTGTGTGTTTGCATAGTGCATGTAGTGTTTGTGTATAGTGGATGTAGTGTGTGTTTGTGTAGTGTGTGTGTGGTGAATGCAGAGTGTGTGTTATGTTGTGAATGTAGAGTGTGTATGGTGAAGGCAGAGTGTCTGTGTAGTGGATGTAGTGTGTGTATAGTGAAGGTTGTTTGTGTGTAATAGATGCAGTGTGTATAGTGAATGTGGAGTGTGTGTGTTTGCATAGTGCATGTAGTGTTTGTGTATAGTGGATGTAGTGTGTGTTTGGGTATTGTGTTTGTATAGTGAATGCAGAGTATTTGTTTGTGTAGTGCATGTATAGTGAATGCAGAGTATGTGTTTGTGTAATGCATGTATAGTGAATACAGTGTGTGTAGTGTTTGTATAGTGAATGCAGAGTGTGTTTGTGTAGTGTGTATAGTGAATGCTGTGTGTGTTTGTGTAGTGTTTGTATAGTGAATACAGTGTGTGTTTGTGTAGTGTGTGTACAGTGAATACAGTGTGTGTTTGTGTAGTGTGTATAGTGAATGCAGTGTGTGTTTGTGTAGTGTTTGTATAGTGAATGCAGTGTGCGTTTGTGTAGTGTGTGTGTGTGTACAGTGAATGCAGTGTGTGTTTGTGTAGTGAATATAGTGAATGCTGTGTGTGTTTGTGTAGTGTTTGTATAGTGAATACAGTGTGTGTAGTGTTTGTATAGTGAATGCAGAGTGTTTGTGTAGTGTGTATAGTGAATGCTGTGTGTGTTTGTGTAGTGTTTGTATAGTGAATACAGTGTGTGTTTGTGTAGTGTTTGTATAGTGAATACAGTGTGTGTAGTGTTTGTATAGTGAATGCAGAGTGTGTTTGTGTAGTGTGTATAGTGAATGCTGTGTGTTTGTGTAGTGTTTGTATAGTGAATACAGTGTGTTTGTGTAGTGTGTACAGTGAATGCAGTGTGTGTTTGTGTAGTGTATATAGTGAATGCTGTGTGTGTTTGTGTAGTGTTTGTATAGTGAATACAGTGTGTGTAGTGTGTGTACAGTGAATGCAGTGAGTGTATAGTGTTTGTATAGTGAATGCAGTGTGCGTTTGTGTAGTGTGTACAGTGAATGCAGTGTGCGTTTGTGTAGTGTGTACAGTGAATGCAGTGTGTGTTTGTGTAGTGTGTGTATAGTGAGTGCAGTGTGTATAGTGAATGCAGTGTGTATTTGTGTAATGTGTGTAAAATGGGGGGAGGGGAATTTTTATTTTTGAAAAATATTTTATTTCTAAACATTTTGTTTTACTCCCCCTCCTCCCCACCCCCCTCCCTGCTTCTTACCAGGCCAGGGAGGGAGGTGATTGTGTTCCCTGGTGGTCCACTGGCATGGACTCTGCAGAGGGGGCCCGTAGAACACTCTCACTAACCTTCCCAGCAACTCACCTGTCTAACTCTTGCAGCCTGCGTGACGCAGTGTGCTATGGGCCCCCTCTACATCAAACCGGATAGCCGGGGGCCTGCATGTTAGGGTGACCGGGTTAGTGTGACAGGGTAAGGGTGGTTAGGGTGACAGTAAGGGTGACAGGGTTAGTGTGACAGCGTTAGAGAGGGTTAGTGTGTCAGGGTTAGAGGGGGTTACTTTGACAGGGTTAGAGGTGGTAGGTGTGACAGGGTTAGAGGTGGTAGGTGTGACAGGGTTAGAGGGGGATGGTGTGACAGGGTTAGAGGGGGATAGGTGTGGCAGGGTTAGAGGGGGATAGGTGTGGCAGGGTTAGAGGGGGTAAGGTGTGGCAGGGTTAGAGGGGGTAAGGTGTGGCAGGGATAGAGGGGGTTAGGTGTGGCAGGGTTAGAGGTGGTTAGGCTGGCAGGGTTAGAGGTGGTTAGGCTGACAGGGTTAGAGGTGGTTAGGCTGACAGGGTTAGAGGTGGTTAGGCTGACAGGGTTAGAGGTGGTTAAGGTGACAGGGTTAGAGGTGGTTAAGGTGACAGGGTTTGGGGGGGTTAAGGTGACAGGGTTAGGGGGGGTTAAGGTGACAGGGTTAGGGGGGTTAGTGTAACAGGTTTAGAGGGTTAGTGTGACCGGGTTAGGAGAATGTTATAAGGTGTGGCAGAGAAAGGGGTGGAGAGAATGACGGTATGTTGGGAGGCTGTGTTAAACACAGTCTCCCCACACTAACTACAAATTTATTTAGTATATATAAATACTTTAGTGTGTGTATATGTATGTGTGTGTGTGTGTGTATATATATATATATATATATATATATATATATTAAACAAAAAAAGAAAAAACTGTTTATTCAATATCTCAATAATGTGAAGAAAAATAATACACTCACAAGGATAGAGCCTCCAATCAGCTCTTAGATAAGGCTCTGAGTGGTACAATCCCCACTCAGGGATGAAACTGGAATTTTTCTCTTTGAGTGTTCACAGTGGAAGCGGCATTTGAGAGAATAAAAACAGGATATAGTGCTCGGTGTTTCAAACCAATAAAAGTGGGTGAAAATGAAGATAATTACTCACAATTTCAAGAGCACCTTATGCTCAATGATATCTGCTTAGGTGGAATGATCCCCACCAAGGATATATAGCAGTAGATGTAGATGTTGTGATGGTCCCTGGCAAGGCTCCTTTAAGATGATAACTTAAATACAGGAAAAAATATATAAAAAGCACACAATTTTGAGGGTAAAAACAATATATTGTAATACACCACACAAAATGAAATAAAAGCAAATTAAAAAGTCCTTCTGAAAGAGAGAAAGTATACATTGAAGAGGAAAAATTAAATCATTGAAGTTATGTATAAACAAATGTCTGTCCTCAAAAGTGCTGAGAAGGGGTAGAGTCACAAATGCATTTAACCTGCTGATTTCCATGGTTTCTATGGTAACTGCCTCACTTTTAGTACTTTAGATCAATTTTTCAAACACAACAATCTCTATACATAAATCCCACATTTTCTATTTCTCCCCTGGATCTGCTTTGTCCAAACTGGGTTATGATGTAATTTGCTAAATCTTTAAAGGGTCACTATAGTCACCAGAACAACTACAGCTTATTGAATTTGTTCTGGTGAGTAGAATCATTACCTTCAGGCTTTTTGCTGTAAACACAGTTTTTTCAGAGAAAATGCAGTGTTTACATTATAGCCTAGGGATACCTCCACTGGCCACTCCTCAGATGGCTGTTAGAGATCCTTCCTGGGTCATGGCTGCCTAAAATGCATCCAAACATTCAGTATCTCCTCCCTCTGCATGCAGACGCTAAACTTTCCTCACAGAGATTCATTGATTCAATTAATCTCTATGAGGAGATGCTGATTGGGCAGGGCTGTGTTTGAATCATGCTGGCTCTGCCCCTGATCTGCCTCCTTGTCAGTCTCAGCCAATCCTATGGGGAAGCATTGTGATTGGATCAGGCTACCGCTTCTGATGATGTCAGCAGACTACTTGTTTTTCTGAGTCTAACAGCATGCAGAGTTACTGCTTCAGGCTTGAATACAGTAAGATTTTTACTATATTTATGGAGGCATGAGGGGGGCTAGATGGCGGTTTTAACACTATAGGGTCAGGAATACATGTTTGTGTTCCTAACCCTATAGTGATCCTTTAATATAAAATCGCACAGCTGATGAAAAAAGGTTAATACAAGTTAAAGGACCACTATAGGCACCCAGACCACTTCAGCTCAATGAAGTGGTCTGGGTGCCAGGTCCATCTAGGGTTAACCCTGCAGCTGTAAACATAATAGTTTCAAAGAAACTGCTATGTTTAAATTAGGGTTAATCCAGCCTCTAGTGGCTGTCTCATTGACAGCCGCTAGAGGTGCTTCCACGCTTTTCACTGTGATTTTCACAGTGAGAAGATGCTGACGTCCATAGCAAAGCATTGAGGAATGCTTTCCCATGGACTGATCGAATGCGCGCGGCTCTTGCCGCGCATGTGCATTCGGCGGATGACGTCGTAAGAGGGAGGAGAGTCCCCAGTGCCGAGGGAGCCCTGGCGCTGGAGAAAGGTAAGAATTTAACCCCTTCCACCCCCTTCAGCCCAGCGGGAGAGAGACCCTGAGGGTGGGGTGGGGGGACCCAAAGTCCTTATAGAGCCAGGTAAAGGAGATTGTTTTCCTGGCACTATAGTGGTCCCTTACGGGTGATTTTCAATTTTTTTTTATTAATGACTTAAATGCCAGAGGAGTGACAGTCCCTTTTTAAATAGGACACATTTCTTTCCATTATTTGAAAGATAAATAGGGGCCATTCTCTTCCATTTGTCAAGATTATCTAACAACTAAAACGCAGGACTTAATAAAATGTAAAACATATTACCGGATCTTAGAATGGCCGGATTTAACGTTAATATACAATAGTACAGGACAGGCCAAGGTTAGGAAAACAGAATGTAAGTAAACACTAGACAAGCCAAAAGTCAAGGGATACAGAAGCCAGAGTAGTCAAAGAACAAGCTATAGTCAAAATACACAAAAATAAATAGAAATGACATGCTTTTGGATAACCAAACTGGAAACCCTGACAGGGCACTGAAAACTAACTATTGTAGGTATAAACAGCTAAGGAGGGCTGTGGTTGTCCACATGTGTTATGCGACGTTGGAACACGCATGCGTAACATCAATGTAATGACACCTGGATGTTCGCTAGCGCCTGAAACAAGGGGAACTTAAAAAGTGTAAAAAGGCCCTGACTTGTCTTAAATAATTTCAGACCTGGCAGCTGTTAGGTAAAAAGGATGTTTGGCGGTGTTTCCACCGGCGGGTGCCTTGATACCCTTTCAGCCATTATGATCTTTTACCCAGAGCTGCATTGCGAATACGTCATTATCGAGGTCTTATGCATGTGCAAGAATATATAACAGTAGTCCTTTACAATTCATAAAAAAACTTGGCATTGTTATTTTTTTCTTTTTTGTCATTATCATATTAAATTGGAGCGGATTGATAACTCTTCAGTTTCCCCAACGGTGAGTGACCGTGTTATCATGACAATTCTTATCTGATTTACTTTGGGTCCAGGAACTTGAAACTCAGACACATTTCTAAGCATTATTTAAACATCTGCAGATATTGTTTGTCTACTTCTTATTTGGATGCATCAAGGAGTCTTTTTATATTTATAGCTAATGTGAATTGGGTAAAAACATTACTAATAGTCTGTGTTTCTATCCACCCAATTTTCCACTAGGGGTGCACTTAGAGTGTATACTTGTATATTTTTTACATACTAGGCGTTGCTGTCCAGGGACTAAAAACATATCTGATACCTTTAACAGTCAAACCACAAGGGTATTTGAGCTTTAGTTACTCAGTATTGTTAAATATTGTTTACTGGTATGAATACCATGGTATTTAAACTGGAAAAAAATAAATAAATGGTACAAATACTCTGTAAGCTACTCCATTACTTGGGATTAATGCACAATTTTTGTGAAATGATTATAGCTATTCTTTGGTCTACTCATGTTCTTTACAACCTTTCTCTGTTTTACAATATATACATTATGTGGTTTTCTGTTCAATGTATATTTGAATGTTTGCTCAAATTATCTCCCGGCTCTTAAATCATAACAAAAGAACAAAATAAGTATTGAGTGCTTTGGACATTTTAAACAGTTGGATGTATTATGTCAATAAAGCACTTATATAAATGCTTTGTTATCAGGGTTTGTAAAAAAAAATAAAAATCACTTATAATATGTCAATATCTTAAGTCTACACTCCTTGTTTTGTTGTATTGTTGAAAGTACTCATGACCTTCTGCAGGTTTAGATACATACCATGTACATCAACAAGCACATTATGAATGATATGAACAATACAAAAAACAGAAATGACCTCCAAATTCTGGAAAGAGATATTTGATAGTAATGTGAACCGTTTTCAATGTAGAGGGGTGAGGTAAAGAGGGGAGGCTTTTGCTAAACCCTTGAAGCTAAAGGGTTTTGACATGTGGAAAAATACTAGAGGCAAAAAAAAAAGTATTAGCCTGTTCTTACCTTTTAGGTGACCACCTAAAGCTAGAGACAGGCTAATACTATAGCGTTAAGAAAATGCCATAGTGTTCCTTTAACTGACAAAAGAATATGTACATTAAATAAAATTGTATATATTAAACATTCTATTAAATACATGTATTAAATAAAATTGCTAAAACCAATCATGTATAATTTAAAAGTCCTTTCAGACTGCCTATGCAGCCTGCAAATGATCCCCGAAATATTCCACGAGCCTTTTCTCTCTGACAGCTATTCAGCAGCACTGTGCTTTATGAGCCACGTAGGCTCCAGGATACCATGGAAGGAAAAACGGTGGTATGTTTTACAGTCCTTCTGCTCAATGTGAAGTTTGGTTTTCTACCAAGTAAAGACCAGTGCTGGTTAGGATAAAAAGGTAAGAGAGATTTAGTTTTTTCATTTTTCCATAGCTTTGCAATGTAAAACAAAACTAAGAGAGTGGGACGTAAGTGGTTTTTGGAAAATGTAACAACAATTACTTTTAGCACCATTTGTAAGGAACAAAAAAATTATCATAGGTATATTTAAAATATTAAATTTGCTCACTTGCCAGGTGAGATTGCTTTGATAAGGAGATAAAGACTTCCTCAGGCCAGATAGCACATGTGGCCAGCAGGTGGAGGAAAGCAGACAGCAGCCTCCTGGAGACACCAGGACCAGATTAGCTGCTAGAAGGAAAAAACCATAGCACTCCAGTACATGCTACCAGGGTGTTATGCTTCGGTTGAAAATAGACAAAATAGAGGAACACAACTGCAGAAATAATTCATGGTACTGTACCTTTACGAAAACTTAGAAGAAATTAATTTGGGTTCCTTGAGAGGTTTTATTTATGTTCTATCTCTCTTATAATGAAAAAAGTTGTGGACAATTGTAATTGCTTCTAATAGCAGAATTGCATGCAGCATAAAACAGAAATGAATTGTCTTGATTGAATAGTTGTAACAGTTGTAGTAAACAAAAGTAACAAAGTCTTTATATTACTTGTAATCAGGGCTGGATCAACATAGGGGCTGATGGAGCTGCAGCTCCAGGCCTAGGCCCATTGATTTAAAAAAAAAATATATTTATATTTTACTTTTTTTTTTTTTTTTTTTTTACACATTACTCTTAGGGTTACCATCTGGCTGGTATTTTATGGTATATGAGGCTCCCTGGCCAGTGTCAGTATTGCAGTAAAATCGGCAATACAAATGCCGGCACATTTCTATGTATAAACAGAGATTACTCTGCAATACCTGCGCCAGCCAGTAGGGGTCACTGTGTGTGGAGAGAGACAGGGATAGGAAGTTACAGCATCTCCCTACCTCTCTACTCACTGATCCACGGGGGAGCATCTACACAGCACAGAGAGTCCAGACAGCAGCTCCCAGCCTGCAGAGACAGCCTACAGCTCAGGGAAGTGAGGGATGGGTTAAAGGCTGCAGGGAGACATAGGGACACTGGGAGACACTAGGGGACACTGGGTAAACTTGGAACACTGAGAGACATGGGGACACTGGAAGATATGGGGACACTGAGACACTAGGGGATGCTGTGAGACACTAGGCACTTGGGGACACTGAGACACTATGTCCCTAGCGTCTGTGTCCCTATGTCTCCCAATGTCTCTAAGTCTCTGTGTCTCCATATCTCCCAGCCAGTGTCCCTAGTGTCTGTGTCAGCATGTCTCCCAGTGTCCCCTAGTATCCCAATGTCTTACAGTGTTCCCATTTCTCTTAAGTTTCCCCTAGAGTCCAAGTGACACTAGGCAACATGGGGATGTGAGGGGGCACTGAGAGATATGGGGCACTGAGACATTGTGATACGTAGAAGACACTGAGAAATGGGGACACTGGAACACTATAATACATAGGGGACACAGACACTAGGGGAGACTAGGGGACACTAAGACACTGGGAGACACTGGGAACAATCCATCTTTTATTCAGCAAAATAAATGTAAGTAGTTTTGGGTGATTTTACAGAATTTTTTTTTAGGTCACTCCTTGTGATTTACACGCATACATAATTAATTATGCTGGTATTTTTTTCCAAGAAAGGTAGCAACCCTAACTATCCTTCACATACTCTTGCTTAAACATATAAACTATGGGAACAAAACTTGTGTGGACTGGCTGACAATGAAATTAGTTAAGGTAAAGGTGACTTTGCTCACTATGCAAATACTCTTGCTGCTTCAGTCTCTCTACCACAGTGGCATGTTCCCTTTCTTCTACACTCACTACATACAGCTTTCCTCTGTCCCAGACAATATACCAGGAGCTTCTACCTGCTAGTAAGGAGGTTAGGAGAGGAATGGACCAGCGAGTGCTAGGGGACAGTCCTTAGAAAGAGTGGAGCGAACTCATCATTGGACGCATTTATGCCAAGCTCAGGGTCCTGTCTGCATAGTATGCCCTTAGTTGGCCAGCCTGCATGATTGGCAGGAAGCCTGAAATGCATTCATGCCAGGCTGGCCTTCCAATTCTTTAAGCAGACCCGTCCCCTTTTTAAGGCATGTTCGCCTCTTCCGGCAGTTCTGATTACATGATTTGCGTCAGTGACCCACCCTTTTACTCCACCCATTGACTGCCTGCTTCACTAGACACTGCTGTTAGGGGTATGGATTTACTTGAAAGATGAAAGCATAAATTAGAGAGAGATTAGCATAGAGTGTGTGTTTTCTCATAGCTGCATCCTATGAGTTTCCCTTTAGCTCCACTTCTGCCAGATACATGACGATTGGTAGGTATGACTTTTTTTTAGTGTTTTTGGTCGATAAGATTCTGTAATTAGGCCCATCATAATTGTCAGCACCAGGTCAGCAGGGCTCTTAATCTGGCCCTGCTTGTACTAGAAGTTAGCATGCAGCATTAAACAAAAAATGAAGTGAATTGCTTGAAGATTTGCAACAATTATATCAAGAGAGATAACAAAGTATTAACAAGGTAGATAAAGAAGTTGAATCTTTCTTTTGTTAATAGCAAGTACCTGTAGTAGGTAATCGTTGGTACTTACAGTTTTCCAGTTAAACCGTCTCAATGGAAGATGATGTTTGCCCAAACTGTTATGAGACGTCCAGCTGAAATACGAATGAAGATTCAGATTAGTTGAGAGAGAGAACGGAATTCCGATGTCCGTTCTGGTCTTGGAAAGGAGATGGCAGCGTGGTCTAGGTCCGAGCAGAGATTCAAGGTGAGGAAAAGGCAGCAACAATGTAAAACAGGTCCGGGTCTGTACACAAGAGAAGTAATATGAGAGCTCAGCTTGGCGTTCTCGAGGTTGAGACAAAATCCCTCAGCAGTTTGAATTTAGCGCGGCTCCCCTATAAGGCAGGTGAGTCTTGTGTCATTCAAGTGGGAGGAGTTTACTTCCTAACGCGGAAGTAACCCCGAGGGAACAGTGTTTTGGTAAGTTCTGACACATGGAGTTGTACAGATCTGTCAGTTCTGAAACACAACTCCCTACAGCAGCCTCATGAAACTAAATGCCAAGGATAATGAATTACTGGTAATCAAATGGGGAAGCAAAAGTGAGAACTTAGTTGAAAGTGACACAGGGTGGGAAAAGGGCATACTGAAGTGATTTGAGTGTGCATAGGATGAAGTGATAATATGATATGGGTAGGGGATGACTGGGAGAAAATCACATACAAAAATGGAAAATGGCACCCATAAGATGTTGGCTAGTGATGTGGGGTGGGCTAATAACATAGCAAGTGGGAAAGTGACTTGGGTAGGAAAGGGATAAGTGGATTGATGATGGCTATTACCATAGTGATGGTGTGTACTTAGGGAATAAGGAAGAGAAAGGAGTGCAAATACAGACCTAAATTCATACCGTGATGTTCCACAGAAACACCAATATGTTCACAATAATGCAGATCTTCCACACATACACATCCATGTGTAAACAAGCACATTGACACCATGCGCAAATATACCTCTGCAGCCATACTCACAAACACATGCAGACAGACATACTGCTCATAAAACCCCACATACTTACTCTAACACACACATCGACAGTTTACACACATTTCCCTGCATTCACAAACACAGACACTCCGCACATACATCTTTTCAATCAAACTCACACTGACAGTTAACATAAATACACTGCTACATTAGCAAACAAACACATTAAATGATTAAAAAAACCATAAAAAGCTTTTCAAGTGTACTTGAGGTCAGGGCAGATTTTCTGGAACTAATATACTCTATTTCCATTTGTAACAACCCACACCCAGTCTGATTATTGAATAATAAAATGTGGTTGTCAAAAAATGAACTGTACTGCTGTTTTATCACATTAGCACTTTATTTAACTCTTTTTTTTTCTTTTACATTGTATTTTTAACTTATAACCAGCTGTGCTCTTCTCAACGTCCTGGAAAAAAATATCTAAAACATGAAGGAAGCCAGATCTCCTTTAAACTTATTAAATATATCAAAAATCATTTCACTTAGCCAAGAATTTTAACAGTCGTCTCCTTGTCTGCTGAAGAAAAAGCCTGCTAGCTGTTTAGCGCCAATGTGCTGTAATATCCAAAATCAAATTCTGTACATATTGAGCGCACATGTGCATGAGCAAAGCCAGGCTCCATTTCGTAGTTTACTGGTTTTGGTCTAATGAACCATGTCAAGGATGAATGGATACTTTTAATGCAGTGATGCTGACTGCCAAATTTAGAGGATGGAGTAAGAATATGTTTAGGTGTGGGCTCCTATTACACCTTAAACAGCGAGGGAGAGAGAGAGAGAGACCGAAAGAAGAAGAGGGAGAGAGAGAGGAAAGGGAAGAAAGAAAGAGCATGCAGAACAGTAAATGCCAAATGTGTGAGGTATTTAGGAGCCATTCAAAACAGCCTGCTTCTAAATCTTTTTATGAATGCATTTCCATTCTGTGCGACACTATATGCTGTATTGAAAGGTATAGCACAGCATTATTTAGTAAAAATGTTATCTATGAAGCATTTCAGTTCAGACAAATTTGGTCCATGCAATTATTTTGGGAAAAACTATTCAGACAAACTAAAATTTTGCACAACATGGAACAATCCGTGTACAGTAAAATATATATATATCACGCATACATTTTTGCAGTACTCTGATACATCTTCATACCATTTGATTCATAGATCAAGTGAGAAGAAATAACCAATAGATATTATAATATAAAAATAAATAAATAAAAATTCCACTGCTCTTCCTTTCCCCCTATATTGGTCACTTCTCTTTTGATTCATGAATAAAGTCAACATTTATTGGCAGTGCACTAACCATCAATCATCATCTACTTTTTCCCATCAATTATCTGTTTTTTATTTCTTTATTTTTTGATTACACGAATGGATCTCTGACACATGAAACAAATAAAACTGTTTTGTCCTTTGTCCATTTTGTTTGGTTGGCGATTCGTCATCATAGTGTTTCAGAGTTCGAGATTTCTGATGTTCTACTGATTTCCCATAACTTGGGGGAAAAAAGAATCACAATTTGTTTAAAACCCAATGCACAAATGTATTATTTAGGTATGTAAGTTAAAACTTTATCCATTGATAAAACAGTGAGCTGATAATGCAGTGAATGGTTATGCAACCTGGAAGTTAAACTATATTCAGAGGTGGAAACATTTTTTCAGCTGAGATTCTTTCAACTTGGCTATTTTGGCCATAATTTTGAAAACTGGTTGTCATTTCAAAAGAATTTGCTGTTTATCGAATGATAATCCTTGTTGGCCACCATGTCTTTATTGTCATGACTCAAGACTGCTTTCATGTGTTTTAGATTTTCAGGGTTTAGATACTATACTTTTCACACCGAATGTCCTGAGTTCTTCATGCCATAGATTTAGCAATGAGCTGGAAACATTAAGTGGAAATTCTGACAGGACAGCAGTTACAGCAGATTTATCTGCACATTCATGCAGTCATCTTCCTGTTCCACCAGATCCCCAAAGTGCTCTACTGGATTGAGATCTAATGACTGTGGAGTCTGTTGGAGTACACTGATATTCTTTTCATGTTAGTGGGACCGGTTTGTGATTATATGTGCTTTGTGACCTGGCTTACTATTCTGCTAAATGCAGCCTTTAGAAGGTAAGTAGTTTATGGCCATAATAGGATGCTATAGTCAAGAAAAATACCCAGGTAGACTATAATTTTATGCCTAAATAGTCAAACTGTAATCATATCTAATCCTGTCGATACCACCTTAAAAACATTGCCCGCATTCACCACTTTCTTACGCAAGATACTACTAAGGAGCTTGTTACATAGTTACATAGGCTGAAAAGAGACATGTGTCCTTCAAGTTCAGCTTTCCTAACAACTATTTTTCCTGTTGATCCAAATGCTCTAGTAATCTCTCGCATTGACTATTGTAACTCTCTCCTAATTGGTCTTCCCAGAAGCCGTACTACCACGCTACAGTCTGTAATGAATGCTGCCGCCAGACTGATTTTCCTCTCCTGTTGCTCCTCTCACACCTTTCCCCTCTGTTAGTCCTTACAATGGCTTCCTGTATCCTATAGGAGTCAATTGAATGTACTAATCCACACCTATAAAGCACTGAACAATTCTAGCCCCTCTTATCACTTTACTGATCCATAGATATGCCTCTTCTCAACTCTGCCCATGACATTCTCCTGTTCACTGCTCGCACCCGTACGGCCAACTCACGGTTGCAGGACTTCTCCCGGGTGGCTCCCTTACAATGCAATAGCCTGCCTACCGCCATTAGACTCTTCACTAGTCTTCAATCGTTTAAGAAGTGCCTCAAAACCCATCTCTTCAGGAAAGCTTAGGGCCTCCCAGAGTAACCTTTACCTCATATACCTGTCTCTTGCTTTCTCCTAAAGGGCAGCACTATATTCTCCTCCAGCTCTGCTTCATTCCCACCCTATTTGATTGCTTCCTCCTGTCCTATTGTGTTTTTACCCCACCTCCTATAGACTGTAAGCTCATTTGAGCAGGGTCCTCTTCAACCTAGTCAACCCCTCCGATAATATAAAGTGCTACGGAATATGCTGGCTCTATATAAATGCCAATACTAATAATAAATGATAATATCTGATTTGTAGAATTTGTCCACTTAAGCTATTGTGACTATAAATGTAAAATTCACTTTGAATTTCCACAATTTATTGTTTAGCGACTACCGTAATTGAATCCTGCTACTGTGGCCACAAGACATGCGCATTGGTCATGGCTGGTCCCAAACCAAATGATATTTTGGTCCATCAGCTGAGAGCATTGATTCTCTGCCAGGATTTCCAGTCCTGTGTGAAACCCATATGCATAGCTAAGTCACTAAGAGCAAATGCAGAGGCTTGTAGAGAGGAAGGGGTGAGTTAGGTAATATTATATATTCACACATGTTTGAAAAATCACAAAAAATGTATTCTTCTTCCTTAAAACTTTCCTGTGATGGTGAAGATGAAAAACAAACAAAGACACACAAAACTAAAGTGGTCAATAAATAGGTAGAAAAAGTAGGGGAAGTCCTAAAAATAGGGATTCAGGCACTCATTAAGCAGTTTTATGGGGCCATCAAGTGCACAGCAATGGTTCAACCTCCGTAAAGCCCAGTATAGTCCGTAGGTACAGGGAGCTTTTGTTTCTTGTACCCGGCCAGACTAACAGGAAGTGCACACTCAGCTGAGCGCTTCCCTCCTGTCAGCCCCTCTCCTCAGGCTGCGCCCGGGCGGTGCGGTCCACCCTCATGGACGCACCGCCTGGGCAAAGCTGCAGCCGCCTGAGGCTCTTTACAGAGCGCTCGGGCGGCTGCAGCATGGGGGGGGGGGCGGTGGAGCTGGGGGGGATTTCCCCATAACCTGTCCCCCCCGCATGATTTGCTGGGGGGATGCGTCCCCCCCAATCTCCCCCTGTTCCTACGCCCATGGTGTATGAACTTGCTGTGCCATCAATTTTGCGATGTTCATTTATTGTTACTCTACTTTTTTCTACTTTATTTGCTGTAATTTATTAACGAAGACTCGTCAATATAAGTGTGGTGCTTGATGTAGCAAAATCAGGAAGGTCGTTGTTGTGGTTATTCTACTTGTGCAAAACATTTTAAAAATGTTCAAGGTATTGGTTAATGTTAAAGCCCTTTATGGTATTGAATTTGCTATGTACCCCTGTTAATTTGTTGATAACTTTCCTTTCCAAGGTTAATTCATAAAATTTCTATTAAATCTGCACTTTTTGCAAAATTAAAAAATAAGGCAAATTTTTCATACATAAAGCTTATCAGCAATTTAAACTGCTTTAGGGGTCTGGAGTGTCCCTTTAATTGTGACGGCTTAATGTAAGGTATAAGGCCATTTTGTCATCAGATCAAGAATACTAAAAGTGCAGTTGAAAAGCATTAGTATCGTTGATGATCACAATGACTTATTGGAAGCCACTAACATGACAATAATCATCAGGCAATAGATTGTAACGTACAGTCAATGTGCTATCAGGAGACTGCAATAAGAAAATCATCACAGAAACAGAGGAATTAAAATAAGTTGGAGAAAAAGAAGATTAAAAAAATAAAAATAAAGTTAAAACAAATAAAATAAGTACTCCATGGCCGAGTATTATAGGATAAGTAAATTATACCCAAAGAGCCGTTCTACCCGTCACTTAGGTTCCATACCCTTGCTGTTATCAGTTTACACATAGCCTGGTTCAGAGATTAGTGAATTGGGGTATACGCAGCTCTTGAAACCGTCTTGATCCACACATGTTTGTCCTCCATTCTCTCTCTGGGAAGGAGAGACCTCTCCGTCCAAGATGTGCAGGCAGTCTGAATAAAAAATAAAATGAATATAACCAGGCTGGAAATAATATATACAGCTGTCTAACTGACAGGAACTGGAGGTTGAGCTAGATGTTGGCAGAAAATTTAAAATTTATTGGGTTATAAGCATTTCAAGATGAAAGGCTACATATTTCCAAGTCTTGCACCATAACCACTTAAACAATTTGATGTGGGTATGGTGCTTAATGCAAAAGTCAGATGTGCCGTAGCATTTCTGTAAATGCCTTTTTTTATGTTTGTTTGAGGGTCGGTTCTGGCGCAAACCTGACAGAGTTGCTTTATTCCTATCTTATATGTAATGGAATATTTATAAAAGTTTTAATGCACTGTAGATGTACAATATATTCAATGTAATCATATTTTAATAAAACCTCGTCTTTAAAAACAGGCGCTGCCATTGATCTTTTTCATCTGGGAACTTTCTCGTCAAGACCATGATCTGAATTCAAGTTTTATTTAAAATCGTTTGTTTTTACTGTAGTTTCTGTCTTACAGTTTCCTATGTTTCTAAAATGCATTTCTCTAAAATGGTGTATAATAAGACAAAAATATCATACATTCCACATACATAGTTAAACTTCACTCAATCTTCTGTTTTATTTAAAATCACACAGAGCCTTTCAGAAAAGAGTAAATCCCCTGAAATATTTTAATATCGGCTCGTACACAGAACGTACATTGTTAGACATTTCAATCCGAGCCTTGAGTTTACAGGAAAAAAAAATCAAAACAAGTCACATTCCTTCCATAAATATACAGAAGCTCAGTATGAACTATTTGAACAAGTGAACTTTTCAATGGTTTTATTCATTTGTTTTATAAACAGATTATGATGTTCTTAAATAATTTGTACAATGGTTGGGTTTATGTGCATTTTGACCTTTGTTCTAGAAAACAGTCCATATTATTTCCTGATAAACATCTTACACAATAGATCTTAAAGGGGCAGTGACAATTTGCTTGGTATAACACAATATTGTATCAATTTATTGATTTATTCCTGGGATTATTATTATGTGTTAATATTGGAAAGGAAATGTGTGCCATTGAATAAAACATTGACAATCACCTAAAACCTTTTGTATGTGCCGCTTGTTTTTCTTTTAAATCAATTTTGAAAGAATTCGCAATTTACGATCCAGTTTAATCAATAGAAAGCCAAGGCAAACATTTCAAATGATTATGAGAAACGGAGACATTGTTTGGTTTCTTTTCTCTTCTGGATATTTTCTCTATGCTGACTGCCAGGTGCGAAGGACAAAGCTCATAGCAATAAGTGACAGAGAGCTACGAGAGAGGCACGCAGTTGCTGGTTAAAGAGGTGTGGATTTCTACATGTAATTAAAATTTTTACACCATACAAAGGGAGCAAAAACCAAGAACGCTATGCAATCAGTGGAAAGTCAATACATTGTTAAACACAAATCTGAACACACCAGTCAAGCCATAAGACTTTTGTGGCTTTTCCCATAGAAATCTCAACTTTGCTGTGATATTACTACTGCAAGGGACTCTGGGTGGGCATGTGCAAATGAGTTGAACAAAGAATCAAATGTTTGCCTCATTATTCCATTTTAAACATAGATTCTTTTGAGTTTATGTTTGCTGTATACAACAGCTTTGAAACACAACTCAGGAAGAGATTCAAAGCCAGTGAACCACTCATGGACAACCGTTTCGTGGTTAATGCAACTCATCAGCATGAGGTTGGTTACTGGCTTGCTATTGAGGCTTGGCGTTCCTTGCGGAGCAGACACCAAGAAAGTTATGGTGGGGAAAATATAGGGATGCGTTCATATAGTATCAAAATCCTTGGTAGTGACACTTCTCTTTAATTTTGTGGTGAACTACAAGCATCATCAAAGTAACAAATGTTTGAGTCTGGAAACGGGATCTTTGGAGCAGGTGATGATCGGTATTTGTCCCTTGAGTCTAAACCTTAAAAAAACACTTTAATCATCAAAAGAACTTTAGCTTAAAGAGGCAGCTTTGGTGTATAGATCATGCCACTGCAGTCTCACTGCTCAGTTACCTGTCATTTAGGAGTAAACTAGTTTTTATTTTTATTTATGCAGCCCTAGCCATGTCTTCTCTGCCTGTGACCCACACAACCGAATGGTTGCATTTTCAATCACATAATACAAGTTACAACACAGTGTGGTTCCTTTTAGAAGTTCTTATCTCCGGCTTTGTTGATTGCACTTTACAAATGCACAGGAGGGCTATTAACAGAGCAGGAGATAAGACATTCTAAATTAAAGGGACACTATAGGCACCCTGACCACTTCGTTTCATGGAAGTGACCTTGGTGCAGTGTCCCTGTCTCCTTAACCCTGCAATGTAAAACATTGCATTTTCAGAGGAACTACAATGTTTACATTCAGGTGCTTCTTGGTCTGTAATGGAGTTTTACTCTAAGAAATGGCATTGTACATCCACCTGCTTTGCATGATGACTTCTAACGTCTTCAAATACCTCATTGGAAGGCATGGATTCAAGGCTTTCCTATAGGGAAGCTCTAATGCTCACCCGCAGAATATGGCAGTCAAACTTAAAGGAACACTATAGGGTCAGGAACACAAACTTGTATTCCTGACCCCAAAATGTTAAAACCACCATTTAGCCCCAGTGGCTTCCTTGCCTCCCTAAATATAGTAAAATATTACTTGTAGTCAAGTCTGCAGCTGCTATTTCTGCCCCTGATCTGCCTGCTTGGCTGACAACATCAGACGTGGTGGTCTGAGCCACTCACAATGCTCCCCCATAGGATTGGCTAATAAGTCAATGAGGCAGATGAGGGGCAGAGCCAGCACAAGTCAAACACAGTCCTGGCCAATCAGCATCTTGTCATAGAGATCCAATGAATCTCTATGAGGAAAGTTTAGTGTCTGCATGCAGAGGGTGGAGACACTGAATGGCAGTACTGCACACTGTGCAGCACTGTCCCAGGAAGGACCTTTAGCAACCATCTGAGGAGTGGCCAGTGGAGATATCACAAGAGAGTAATATAAACGCTGCAATTTCTCTGAAAATACAGTGTTTACTGCAAAATGCCTGAAGAGAATGATTCTACTCACTAGAACAGGGGTCCTCAAACTCCGGCCCCCCAGATGTCGCTGAACTATAACTCCCATGATTCTTTGAATTACATAGGTTGCCAGAGAATCATGGGAGTTGTAGTTCAGCAACATCTGGGGGCTGGAGTTTGAGGACCCCTGCACTAGAACATATGCAATAAGCTGTAGTTGTTCTGGTGACTATAGTGTTACTTTATACTAATTGGAGACTGAACTAATGCACTTTTTAAACATTTTTTATTTGTAGTGTTTTTAGCAGAAACTGGAAGCTTCTGGTCTCATCAGTTGGTAACTGTTTACTTGAATTACTCTCTCAAATGAAATCTCTTTCTAGCCTGGCTTCTGTACAAGAGTTACACAAGAGTGACATCTACTGGTACATAATGCGATTGTTGGTTTTGTTGCTAGTGGGTGTGCAATGCATTTTAAAGGGGTAGCTCTTTAACAAAAGTGACCTGACTGCTCTATAGATCTCAATTAATTTAGAACGCCTAATGTATATGTTTTCCTTTAGAAACTCACAGCATACTGTTTTACCTTACAGCTGTGGATTCTGTACCACAACCAGAGGATATAGTTTTAAATTAGAGGGGCAATGGTTTAAAAATAATATCAGGAACTACTACTTTTCTGAGAGGTAGTGGATGCATGGAAAAGCCTACCAGCTGAAGTGGTTGAGGTTAACACAGTGAAGGAGTTTAAGCATATGTGGCATAGGCATAAGGCCAAAGATTAATGAAAGTATTTAGAAAATTGGGCAGACTAGATGGGACGAATGGTTCTTATCCACTGTCCCATTCTATGTTTCTGGGAAGTGATTTGCAACTGAGTCTCTCAATCTATACATACACCAACTGTTTCCACTTTACATACCATTTCAGCATGTGGTTTCTGTTGATGACAGTATAGATTATAACTTTAAATGGCAGTCAAGAAAATTAGGGTGATTTATGCAAAACCTCATTGTTAGTCTGACACATGTAGCATACATAATTAACATTATAGAGAGTAAAAAGTAAACAGAGACCCTCCACTGTAGAAACAGGGAAGAAATTGGAAGATTGTTGAGCCTAACTAACTATGTCAGACAAGTCACTATACTTGTTTTTACAGAAAAACCCGAAGCATAGAAAGATCTAGCCGTTCTTAATCACCATATGCAAATGAGGATATCCCAAATTATCTGTCATTAACAGAAAAGGAAGATGGACGTTAAGGAGGTATGACAGACCTTAATGGAGGTGGATCTTCAACAGAGCTGGCTTCATGCAGATAGGCATGCTGGCATCCATTCAATATAAGATGAGTGGGGAAAAAAAGACATGGTGTCAAGGGAGTGTCCTGGCATGTAGGGAGGGTTGTGATCACGAAAGGATGAGAATTGCATGGGTGAAATATGGTATCTGACATGATGGGCGAGTGGAAGAAGGTATGAATGGAGGGACTGGCATGAATTCAGATGGACAGCCATGACTGGAGGAGCTGCTGGCAAGAATGGTGAGATAATTCCAGTAAGAAGATTGTGAAGTGGCACAGAAAGTGGAAGAAACTGGTATGCCATGGAGTATTGAAGCTGGCATTGAGGCACGGGCCTAGTGTAAGTGTAAATTAGGAGCTGGTATGAGAGGGGTGGTAGGAGAAAGCATAAGAGTTGGTTGGAGGTGGCACTGGGAGAATCATGCATGATGGGGGGAGGGGGGGTCTGTTATGGATGAAGTGGAGTTAGCATAAATTGAGGTGGGCATGCATGAAAGAAGGATGGAAGAATTCATGTAGTGTGGGTGCTGGCATGGATTAAGGAGGAGTGTTGTTGTAAATGAATAGGCCACTGAAAAATATTGAAGGGTTGTCTAGAAGGATGGAGGAGGTGGTTCACTATACTAAGAGTGAACAAGAATTTTGAATATTGGAAGAAATTTCCTTTGGAGTATTATTCAGAAAGCTTGGTTTTGGCATACAAAGTGTGAGCGACTGATTGGAAAAATATATTCATTTTAATTTATACACTTTCATGCTCTATGTAATGACCTCTGTGTTTCGTTTAGCAGAATTATTCCTATGTGTTTTACAATAGAATAAACACAGAAGGAGAATAAATGTTGGCACGGAGAACTGAACTGACTGTAATAGCAACATCAGCAAAACCGTATATCCTGAATATAATCCTAATTAAAGTATATTCAAATACTATTGCTTAGACTATAAGGTTAACGTTATTACTAGTAACTGTATTGTATAAAATGCATTTACCTATATTCTATGTTCTATATACTATGTTATGTTATACTACATTGTTACATTGTGACTCCTACTTAAAACATAGTATCAGAATATAGATACTCGTTCTCATACAATACAGTTACATAACAAAACACTGATTTGATTATTTATTCTCTTACTGCTAGTAATTATCGTATCTGGCACTGTACCAAAATCTCACAAAAATGCTTATTTGAGCTACAATAAATTTTCCACACTGCCTCCCATTATAATAGGGGTGCCCTTGATTTATTCAGTAGGAAAGCTATACAGCACACATATATTTTGTTCATAATTGATGCTTCTCCTTTAAAGACAGGTTTATGGACCACACACAAGAAATGTAGTAGCTAAAGATGATAAATCTTCAGCAGTCAGGCATACGAAATGACTTCACAACCCCAGTTCTGTGGCCATTCAGCTGCTGAAAGATTAAATCATTACGAAAAGACAGATTTAGAACTCTGTCCAAAGACATTGCATTGGCTTTTCAAACTTTAAGCATTAGGAACGGTAGTATATTAGGTGGATGTCTTTTCTTCTAGGAAATGTATCAGACAATCAGGATACCAATCAATGGGTGTTCTTTTGTTCTTTGAAAGGGAATCGTCACGTCTCTGGAAAAATACAACATTGAGTAAGATATTAAACTTCACCTATAACACGTGTTAGTCATTTTTTTTCATGTGATGCACTTTTTACATTTATATGTATATTAAACATTTAAAATTGACCCCAGAATGAAGTTCCATCTTCGCATAGCTAGAGCACATCAGAAGATGTGAGACAGAATGTTCCAGCCTTGAGGTAAATACTGTGATGTGGATACAAATTTAAAAAGGGACATATTAAATCATGGCTAGTGACTATTCCTTTTTGTAATATCTTGCTGTTGTTTCTGTCATGTTTCTAAAAAATAGTGTTTTAATACTTTTTGATCTTTAGGACGTATTCTGATATAGAATTTCCTGAAGTTTAGTTAGCGTTAGTATGTATGATATGTAACAGATCACAAAGGCCCGTCTGATGGCAGAGATTGAGAAAGTGGTGCTCACCGAGCCCTTTCGAGCATTGATGGTCCATTCCACTCCCTTTCACTTCTATTGCCCTGCATTTTTCTGCCAATTCTGCATTGCAGCATGCAAATTTAAGTTTTTATATATATATATATATATATATATATATATATCTATCTATCTATACATAAAAAAATCTGTCAAACCCCCTACCATCCTGATCGGTGTCACTCCTTTAAAAGAGCACTCAAAGCACCATAACCACTACAATTCCCTGCAGTTCTTCAGGAGTCAGGCATGCCCACTATTGTAGATAATCAAACTGTTATTTAAACATTTTGACTTCTTACATTGGGTCCCTTCTAAGCTTGGATCTTCCATTATCTCTCATGAGCTATGACTTGCAGTGCAAGGTGTGACAGATCCCCCTACCCCTGAATTATCATACGGTTAATTTCTTCCTATTTGTTACACTGGGTAGTTCGGTATATGGGATTCACCGAACATCTGAGACCCATCTGGTTCATATACCAAACAAACTACTGAACAGCCAGATCACCCAGGGGAGGCGTGTGCTGCTCAATGACCCTTTTCACCCTTTTTCGCACCTCTGTAACCGTAATTACCTCAACATTCTGAGCGGTCGGCTGGGTGGTCGTCATTCGTATGGGCGAACACTTTATCTGCGAACACATACAGCTGTGTTTGGTCGTCGAGTGCATGGAACTCAAATCGGACACTCAACGGCGCGAACACCGCTAGAACTTCAACTTCCATCAAAGTTTGGTAAAACAGGTGAGAATTGAATGGCGATTGGTGGGAAGAAGCTCCCGAACGGGGGACATACACTGTACATACCCACGAACTGTTACGTTCGGTACTTTTGTTGTATTTTGTACTCCCGAAAGAGGCCAACCGCGCAGCCTGATTTCATGAAACTCTTTTGGGCAGGAGCCTAATGTGCGCTCGGTCAAACTATGACTTCCATGAAAATCCCGAACCCCTGAAACGATCTAGGTGATTTTGGGATGTTGGTCCCCCAGACTGGGGATATCCGGGGATGTGATTTTGTGTTTCGGTGGTTCAATATATTATAAAAATGTATATTTTCTGTGCATGGAGATAATTGAATTTAGTACAGTGCCTGACTCAATCCTCTCTCAAGAACAGAGGAGGGATTACCCTGTTTTGTGTTGGAGTGTCCTGGACCTGAGAGCCAATGTAAGTACAGTGTGTATTTTGTCATAGTCCCCTCTCAGGTCCAGTGGGGAAGTCCTCTGGAATATGTCAGAGAAAACCCCTTGCATGGGGACTTGCAAATAAGGCCAGTTGTGGCTACGAATAAATCAGTTCCTGCTTACCTTCAACATAGTCTCATCTCATGTTTGTAGAGAACAGCTATACCAGCTATACCGTGATTTGGATTGTCGTGCTTGGGATTATTGCAGCATCACTCTGAATAGGGGGAAAGAACATCTCTGGCGGCAAAACCTCTCATCCTCTCGAGGTGGCCGCCACACAAGGCTTTGCTCATCGGCTGAGAGCCTCAACCAGTCATTCTCAGCCAATTAACTAATTATTGCACTGCAGGAAGCATGTGGGGCCTGGTGCAGTAACATCGGCTGCACCACTTGTAGCTCACCAGTAACTGCATTTCAGGAGTGCATTAGAAGTGAAGGCAGGAAGCAGCCCCTGATGGACATTAGATAAAAGTCAAAATGTTGAAAAATGGTTACAACGAAAGAATGCCAGGAAACTCATGTCACCATAACCACTACAGCATGCTTTAGTGGCTATGGTGCCTGGAGTGCTCATTTAAAATTTAAAAGCTTCATAGTGTCATTCATGCTAAACAGGAAGGATACTTCATCCTTGCTTTAGCTTTTTATGGACAAGATTGTGATGTTAACAAATGTGGTTTTTAAGGGGTTAAAAAACCATAAGCATTGAAGCACTAGACAATTTGTTTCAAGGATGTAGACAAATCAATTACTGGTTATCTGGCAGTGAATAGTCTTGTGCTATTAATTTGTATTCTAATTACAACAATAATTATATAGAAGCTGAATGGTCTCTTATCTGGAAGTAAACAGATCTGTGCACTAGTGGCCACTCCTACACTCTGGTCCTAAGAAATCATATCAGGAAGTGACTTTCCTAGAGTCAGTTGAAAGTCAGTATTGCTGAACTCTGATAGAGGGAGAATGGGTGTAGGGATTGTACTGCTCATTGCTTTAATAGCACTATTTTTTCTGCTAGGTTTTTTGCTAATTGCAGGAGTTATTCATTTTGAATTCTCCAATTCAGACATTCCCCCTGGGGTGGCAAACCCTCGAAAACTACGTACCGTTCATTGTATAACCATCGCGATTGCTGTAGTGGTAAGTACATCCTTAACTTGTAAAGATTTGATATTTGTTATATGTCATTGATTGTTTACACTGTTTATTGAATAGTTACAAAGGATGCTTAAAGGGTGACTCCAAACATCATAACTACTACAGCTCACTGGTTATTGGTTGTGATGGTAAAAGTACCCTGATCCCAGGGCCAGCCCGTCCATTGCAGCAGTGGGGCCACGGCTCCAGGCGGCACTTTTACTGTACACTGTAAAGCACGGGCTGTGGAGCCTGGGATGTCTATGCATATATATGTAGCGATTACTGCTACATATAAATGCAGTTCTGGGCCCCCTCTCCACAGGAAAAGGTAGTGAAGTCTGATGTTTCCCTCTTGCAGCTTTCTGTCATCTCCTCTCGTAACACCGTGAGAGTGTTGCGGCGTGGAGCGTTGCCATAGCAACCCGCGGCAATGCTCACTTGGCTCGAGAGAAAATGACAGGAAACTGCAAGAGGGACACATCAGACTTTTGGGTCCCCTCTCCACAGGACACAGCAAAATGTGCCACTGGAGCACTATAGACACTAATGTAAGGGGCAGGGAGGGGGGAATACACTTAATCATACATTTAAAAAAAATAAAAACACCCCTCACAAGACACTGCATCCACTACATGCACTACACACATACACTACATGCACTACACACAGACACTGCATCCACTACACAATACCTGTACTACACACATATACGCCATCCACTACACACAGACACTGCATCCACTACACACAGACACTGCATCCACTACGCACACACTGTATGCACTACACACAGGCACTATATGCACTACACACACACTATATGCACTACACACAGACACTGCATCCACCATACAATACATGCACTACACACAGACACTGCATCCACTACGCACACACTATATGCACTACACACAGACACTATATGCACTACACACAGGCACTGCATCCACTACATACACTACACACAGACACTGCATCCACCACACAATACATGTACTGCACACAGACACTGAATCCACTACACACACTACATGCATTACACACAGACACTGCATCCACCAAACAATACATGTACTACACACATATACTGCATCCACTACACTTTACACAGTATACAAACACAGTCACTGCACACACTACACTGCATCAACTACACAGACACTGCACACACTACTCTGCTTCAACTACACAAACACAGACAATGAACCCACTACACAGACACTGCACCCACTACACAAACACAGACACTGCATCCCCTACACAACATCTACTACAAATAAACTCCATGCACTACACTACATCCACACATACACTGCATCCACTACAAACACACACACACACACTCTGTATCCACTATACACATGCATACAACGCATTCACTATACACTGCATACAATACACACACTTCATCTCCTGGATGTGCGTGAGGTTTGGGGGAGGGGCATAGGGGGCAGCATTTCATCCCTCGACCCAGGCAGCACAATGTCTTGGGCCGGCCCTGCTAGTTCCCATTCCATTGTAACAGTTTGCCCTATGACCTGGGTGCCGCCGGGTTCCTGCTCATCTTTGAAAGCATATTTATGACCTCCACTCTCCCAATGCCAATCCGGCAGCTCATTGATTGGCTGAGGACGAGCATTTGCACGATGAAATTTGCACAGAATTGATATTAGCCAGCCTGGAACTCTAGTTCTGGGCTGGTTACTGACGCCAAAATGATGCTGCTGAAGTTACATCTCTGGCAGCAGAGGGAATAATATGCAGTTGTGCATGGTTTCTTATAGAATCAAGGCACCATGACCACTTCAAATCACTGGAGTGGTCCTTGTGTCTGGAGTAATTCCTTAAACAGAGATCCATTTTACAGGGCTGCAGGTTCCTTGAGGAAACTATATGATTTCTTTAAATATAGTTTCAGAGTATTTTTATAATTTTTATTACATTTTCTATGATTAATTGCTTTTTGAAAGCATGTCATGGAAAATGTATTTAGTCCTGCTTTATATAATTAATAAAGGAAAGTTCATTAGATAAACCTGATATAACAAATATCCCCATATCCGGTTACAGTGTTGGTCAAAGGAGATTTGTATGCATGTGCCTCAACTAGAATCGTGTATAATTTGGTTAAACAATGTTTTGCCTTCTCTGGAACCCTATATGGGGTTATAACTGGGGTAATTACCTACTAGACTGCTAAATTGTTCAAATTATTAAAGCAGGCCTGCCAACTTTGCCAGGTTTGATGATGAAAGAAAGAGAGTAGCAGTCCACAATCACTGGGTAATCGAGGTGGTTGGGAAAAACGGGTTCACACAAAGAGACATTGCGCCTTGACAGGTTTGACAACAGGTGTATTTTAAAGGCACTCTGTCAAGAATACAATCATTTCCCCTTCACATGTTTAGCAGTACATGTATCTACCTCTATGACTATGTGTTATTTATTATTAACCGATAAAATACTCAGCCAATCGCAATCTTAGGTTATATCTCAGGCAATCTAATGATTCTCAATAGTGCAAAGTCCCCCATGCATGGCAGTCTCTGCACTATGACAATCAAAGCATCATCTTAGAGACACAGTATACCATTGCTTTACTATGGGGAGCATTCTGCGTCTTACCAATATACTGTAAAATTAAAGGCATTCTATAGTGTTAGGAATACAAATCTGTATTCCTAACACTATAGTGCCATCTGGTCCCTTGTGGCACACCCCTCTGGCTTAAAAAGGGTTTAAAAACCCTTTATTTACTATACATATCCAGCTCTGCCTCCTCAGACGTCACCCAACATTGGGGCCTAATGCAATCGGAAATTAAATCGGCAAGGAGGCGGGATGGGGGCAGGGCCAAATGCCGTTTTGGCCAATCAGCACCTCCTCATAGAGATGCATTGAATCAATGCATCTTTTTGAGGAAAATTCAGCATCTCCATTTAGAGCGTGGAGACGCTGAACAGCAGTGGTGCCTACTGTGCAGCACTACCCCAGGAAGCACCTCCAGTTACCAGCTGAGGAGTGGCCACTTGGAGGTGTCCCTGGGGGGCAATGTAAACACTGCCTTTTCTCTGAACTACTCTGAACTACTACTTTAAAGGCAATGATTATACTCTGCAGAACTACATGAAGCTGTAGTTGTTCTGGTGACTGACTATAGTGTCCCTTTAATTTAATCTACACATTTTGATAGCCAAACTGCTTAGACACAAACCTTTTTAGTATTTAAATATATTTACTCGTACAATTTGGTCTTTAGTATTAAAGTGCTGAACTCCTCTGTGCTTGCAAGAGCCCTGTGTGTGAAGATGGACTACAATCCATACATTTGCTGCAATTTTGCAAGCTCAGCGTGTAGGCTGCATTAAGAGAACACATGAATAACAAAGTTCGTGTCCTGTGATGTTACATTATTATTATCTGTTAATCATAAAGTGTTGCTGGTGCTGTACAAAGTTGAAAGATCAGATGTCAAAATGCTACATATACAATAAAAAACTAGAAACGTTTTACACTGTTGACACGGGATTTTAACTTGAATGTGAATTTATTTTACTTTTTGATAGATACAGTGTGCTAGATTTTTTTAATCAAAAATAGAACAGAAATATTGTGATAACTTAATATTGTTTGATAACTTTATTGCTCCCATCATATCTATTTTTTTTAAATATTATTTTTTATTTTTAGTACACATTCAAGAATGTATTTCATCTATTAGATAATAAGAATTAAAAATACAGAGGGAGGTTGAAGTATTATCCTGATAGAACACACTACAAAAAGTCAGCTCCAAATGGCATCATTGTTGAATTGCATTTGCCGCCTGCACTTGTTTGGTATTGCAGAATTATAGCTTGTTTTGGGTTCTTCTGGCCTTTAAGTATCCATAGATCCATAAATTTCCTCAGTGCAAATATTAAGCTGAGATATGACACAATGACCTGTTACCCGTCCAAAATTAGATTTTCTGCAAATATATATGTTAAACCTTGGTTTGCTTTTTCACTTTTAAATTAATCTCGTTTGCCCCCATATTTTGGTTGGCCTTTATTTAGAACTCACTTCACTTGTGAGCATGCAAGCATAAATAGTAAAGTTATTCACATAACATAGTGAGCAGAGCAGTAGCATGAAAACCTTGTACAAAAAGTAGAAAGTAATGCAAGGGTTTTAGATATGGTAAGTCCTATGTTTTTATGTTGCTCATTATTGTGAAAGGGATGTGCATATAAAAGGAAGGGATATCAGTGTAAAGGGAAAAGCAATTTAACAACATCTATAAACGGCGTTGAGAACACCTGCAACAGGTATTAATAATCCTTGGCTAACCCCTAGGTTTCAATACAAGCGGATCTAATCTCATCAAACCAGAATTGCTGATGACTTAATCCAGTTGGAAAATGTCCAGTGAAAATTGCATTGAACTCCCAAACTAGGACATTCCAAATTACGTTTCTTCCTCAAGCTGGGCCGAGCTTGAATTGATTTACATTTTGTCTTCCCCAGATGTTTCCCACATTGAGTAAAACTCTAAATGCAGATCTTCTGGACTCATAGAAGCTCTAATCATAATTTTTTAGAGGATTCATACCAATACTTCCTATTCCTGCAAGTACTGTGAGGGAACTTGTAACTAGTGAAAAGTTTGTGATAAATGTGTACTTGGTTAAACTAAATAAAAAAAGGAATGTTAATTTTAGTGTGTAGTTGGAAGACAAACATTCCCAATGGGTTTTGTTAGACAACGCTAGCGTCCAAAACACATTTTAATGTATTAAAAAGAACTACTGGCTGCTCGGTAATAATCCGTAGAAATTGTTTTTTTTTCTCTTCAATATAAGATTTATTGGAGATTTTACAGTAAAACACAGATGGCAGTAATGCCAAGACGGTGTTATGTTCTTTCAGGAATAAAAGACAGAGAGTCAATGTAGTATAGAAGTGCAATCATGTAAGCAAGTGAAAAATGAGAAAGAAGAGGAATGGGAAGAAGCGACAGGAATGAATATGGGTATGGTAAGAGTAAAACACTAGAGAGGGGAGCAGATTAATAGTTGATTAATATGAAGGACAGAGAAAGAAAAACAGTGGAAAAAGTAAAGATAGAAATAGAGGTATTATTGGGGAAGCCGCTGTGCTCAGAACAGAACCCACTTGAGCCATAAAATAATTTGAAATTAATATGTAAATAAATGCAATCGTTGCAACATGCTTCAGTAGTTCATTTTCTGTAGCTCTACATTTTCTCTCCTGTTTTAAGTCAGGTGCCTCACACTAGTAATACAGTGGATATTTTAAAGCACTTAATGGGCCAAATCTGCAACACAGGTGTCTGTGTGTCCCTTCTACAACTCCAGACTGCCACCTTGCGTGTATACACACAGATCATACATTAATGATTAATCACATTAGAGCAGTCATTAGCTTGCTAGAATAGAACCTGCCAAAAATTGGGTACGTTGTCCCTGCAGTTGATTTATGCAATGTATGTATGTATCATATACTATAACTGAATCTCCATTTTTAAAAACAACAAAACATTTTTACATTTATTTTATATTTTTATAATGTGGTCTTTAAGGTCTGTCTGAAAGTTAGGGTGCTGTATTCTCCACTTCTTGGTCCAGTAGCACCCTTTGGTCTAGTTGCGCCTTAGTGCAAATTTTATCTTATATATTTAAGAGAGCTGTTACTACTGGTCAAGTCACTGCGCCAATAGGGAGTAGTCAAATGACCTCTAAATTTCCATCTGATATTTCCTGTCCACTTCCCTGCATTTCCAGTTTACTTCCATCCTGCCCTGTATCATCACAAGTGAGATTAGGAATAAGTTCTTCACTTGGAGAACGTATTGCAAACGGCCGGCTGCCCCTTGTGGGAATATTCAGCCTGAGTACGCTCAATTATTAAATGATTGGGTAATGCTGCAGTACAAGTTTCTAAACAGGAAATACCTGCTTCTCACCGTGGATGTAGCTGGGGCAAAGTACTCAGAGAAAATCTGAAATATTTGTGGCTCATTAAGAACACTTGTTTTAAATTGGTTGATAAGCACTGTAAATATGTACATTCACCTAGATAAATTGTGCCTAAATAACAAATATAGCTGGAGGGGAAGTGGGGAGGGGATGATAGTAAAGTTGGGTTTTTATGCTTTTTGTATATTAGCAATTTTTTAAGTGTAGGGTGGATGACATTTCCTGCTAAAATGTGCAAAATACAAAAAATGACCACATTTTCTAAAAATTGTATTAGACCGTTAGATCATGAATTTTCTGCATGTGAAAATAAACCTAGGTAAATTACCGGTACCCAAAAATTCTAAAGCCATGTTAAAATGTATTCTATTGATTTATTGTTAAGGAAATATAGAAAAAACCTTCTACTATCAGCACAATTCCCTACTACACAAGATCATAACAGCAGTTAAAATCACATTTGCTAAATTATGGTATGTGAGAATTTCTGCTGAAACAAAACATGTGAAAATGCATATAGAGCATTTTTCACCCAACCTCCCCTATTGCAAACAGACCAGTTTTTCAGGCTAGCCAGCTGAATTGCTAACCCTGTGACCCCTACATCTGAACATTATGTAACAGGAGTGGTAGAAAACCTCTAATTTTATTCTGAATACATTTATTTATAATCTGTACTATGTAAAAAAATTTGTGTACATAATAAAAATAATATTCTGCCGATTTGCAGGGAACAGTAAGTGCCTTGTGCTTTGGCTCAAAAGCCTCGGCCGCTTCCCACTACCCCCGCTATAATCCACCCCTCACCTCCTACACTACCCCTACAATTTCAAACAATACCCCTTCTATTCTTAGCCATTACTCCCACTACAATCAAGCATTACTCTCACTATCTCAACCTTCACTAGAATACTCAACCACCTTTCCCACTATTCTCAACCACTGATCCAATTGGCAGCATCCATACATTAGGTCAGTTTATGTCACTATCCTCTGTCAAACACCATTATTCTCTGTCTGGCTATGAGGAGGTTGGAGGGGGAATTGACTATCATTGGCTGTGTTGATACTTGTGAGTGGAATTTGCTGCCAATGACTATGAGCAGTGATGTTTTGCAAACAAGGGGTATATTTTTGAAGGTGCTAATAGCTGGATGTTTGTATGTGGGCGTATGCATTTGCCACTGTTAGGATTACTCAGAATTCAAATTCAAATGTAGATCAAATAGCCAAAATGGAAGCATAATTGTTCTGGGGGAATTTCCAAAACAGTTCAGCTATTTTGGTCCTAAATTTGAAATTCCCATTGAATTCCTGACCGTTCGTGACTGTATTTATTTATGAAACATGTGCTTGTCCCATCATTGTTACCTATGATGTATTAATACCTCCCAACACAGGGAGGTATGAAAGTAGGACGAGCTCACATAAGGAGCGTACCAGTGACACCATTCATTTTGCTGACAACGTCCATGGTTTGCAGTCCCATCCACGTACACTCAAGGCAGCACATGTGCATAACGCTTTTAACCCCTTAAGGACACATGACATGTGTGACATGTCATGATTCCCTTTTATTCCAGAAGTTTGGTCCTTAAGAGGTTAAAGGGGGTAAATACCCTGACTAAATTCTACATAGCACAACCACATCTTTTGTTTAGTTCATGCTATGCTGATCGGGGACAGTTCCTTGGTGTCCCCAGGCGCAGCAACACCAGAGAACTAATCATGGTAGGACAGAGCCCCGAATCAGTACAGTCCCACTGGACTGTAGAAAGGTACGGAGAATCTGTGGATGTATGTATTTTGGTAAATCCATATCTACCAACTCCTGTGTCGGGATGCTGGTAGGAGGGGGTGGAAGGGGCAGGTCAGTGATGCAACTGAACTGCCTAAAAGGGGTAGACCTGACAGGAAAGGGAGCAGTCTGTCCTATTACTGGCAGGTCAGAGTGATTACGTGCCAGGCTGCCTGCCTGTCATGTTAGTATACAAAAAACCTTGTCACACCCGACAGTTTCCTCAAAAGGCAGTCTTTATTACAGGAACCGGTTACAGCAATGCTTTTGCTCACAATATATAGTCTTTGCCAAACCTGCCTAGACTTACTTGTATACCTGTGTGGCATGAAGGTTTTGGGACAAAAATTAGGACTGTCCCTGCATAATCGGGGCAGTTTGGAGGCATAGGTAAATATACCAACTACTATAACTATTCGTTACAGTTGCTTAACTTTTTTACTATAGTGGATTGACCAATTTGTTTGCACAGTGCCCTCTGTTCATTAGTTCTGCCACTGAATGCAGTTTTATAAGGAACGCCTTAAAGATTACTAGAATCACTGTGCCAAAGAATTTTCAGGTGCAGAAATCAAGATAAATCGGCTTTAAACACGTTTAATAGATTAAGATATAGGATATCTCAGGTGCATTCTAGGAAATTAAGATAGATAGGTATTGATGGGACCGTCAGAAATGTAATGTTAGACAATACAGCATATTCCTTTGTGCAAAATTAAAATAAAATTATAGCAGCTAAAGCTTCACTTCTTTCCTGTACAGTCCAATCCATTTTCATCACATACAAGTAACAATGTACATTGAGTGATAGTAACATTCTGATAATCGGTCTTTTAATGTTTCTACTGGCTAAATACCTTCTCCCTACTACTGAAGGAATGCATTTTATCATGTTTACTTTAGCTTATCAGAAATATTTAGTAGAGAGTCACATTTCAGAATAGCTCTTTTCTTGAGTTAAAGGGGTAGTCTAATCAAAATGTCTCCTATAGCTCAGCGTCTACAGGTGTAGCCCCCATTTTTTTGTAAAAGCTCTTGCACACCCCTTCTCAACATGACTTCACAATGTGAAATGTACACTGTTGCACTGTTAAAGGGACAGTAAAAGTACCCAGACCATTTCATCTCAATGAAGTGGTCTGAGTGCAGTGCCCCTGCCATTTAACTCTACAATGTAATACATTGCTGTTTTTTAGTCATGACAGTGTTTTCACTGTAAGGTTAAACAAACGTTTAGTGGCTTCCTTCCTGACAGCCACTCGAGGTTCTTTCTGGTGAAAGTCGCAATAAAATGTTGCTCACATAATGCATCAGACCGGCTCAGCGCATCAATTTGCATGCATTTGCAATAGCCTCCCAATAGGGAAGCATTGGATTGGCTAAGATAATCAGCATTGATTATCTTAGCCAAGGAGGCAAGACGACAGTGGTAGGCATATAAGGTAAACAAATATTTTTTAACCCTTGCGGGGGCAATACTGCAACAAGTGAGAAGAAATCTATAGCGTTATAAATACATGGTTATATTATAGTGTTCCTTGTAACTTCTTACAACGTGGATTGTAGTGATAGGCTGAGGCAGCTGAGGCAGCTGGGGCCCCGGTGAGAAAACTGATCCGTGGGCCCCCTGTGCGTTTATTCTGCGCGGGATGGGGTTGCGACCCCTGCAACCGCGGTATGTACGCCAGTGCATGCAGATACACACACACTTAAAGGACCACTACAGACACCCAGATCACATCAGCTCAATGAAGTGGTCTGGGTGCCAGGTCCCTCTAGGGTTAACCCTGCAGCTGAAAACATAGAAGTTTCAGAGAAGCTAGAGGAGCTTCCGCGATTCTCACTGTGAAAATCACAGTGAGAAGACGCTGAACGTCCATAGGAAAGCATTGAGTAATGCTTTCCTATGGGCGGTTTGAATGCGCATGGCTCTTGCCACGCATGCGCATTCGGAGCTGAGAGGCGGATCGGGGCGGAGAGATCCCCAGCGCCAAGGGAGTCCGGCGCTGGAGAAAGGTAAGTGCTTAAGACACACACACTCACTAACAGACGCACACAAACTAACACACTCAGTAACATACACACTCAGTAACATACACACTCAGTAACATACACACACAGTAACACACTCACTGACACACTCTAACACTAACACACTCTAACACACGCACACACTCTAACACACACACACTCTAACACACACACACTCTAACACACACACACTCTAACACACACTAACACACACACACACACAGTAACACTAACACACACAGTAACACTAACACACACTAACACACACACACACTAACACACACTAACACACACTCTCTAACACACACACTCTATAACACACGTACAAACACACACACACTCTAACACACACACTAACACACACACACTAACACACACAAACACTAACACACACACACAGTAACACTAACATACACTAACATACACATACTAACACACACTCTCTAACACACACTCTCTAACACACACACACTCTACACACACACACACACACACTCTAACACACACACACACACACACACTAACACTCACACACACTCTAACACACACACACACACTCTTTTAAAAAAAAACTGTAATCCCCCAGCCTCCCTACCTTTGGAAGAGCTGAGGGGATTCCCTGGGGTCCAGTGGTGTCACCGGGCGAGCAGGCAGGCTGGCAGGTGCGCGAGGGAGCACTCTCCCCTGAATGCCCCCTCTTCAGCTCCCTCGTGCGCCGTGTACTGATGCCGGAGTCGGAGGATGACATCATATTCCGGCTTCGGCATCAGTGCAGCGCGTGAGGGAGCTGAAGAGGGGGCATTCAGGGGAGAGTGCTCCCTTGAGCGCCTGCCAGCCTGCCTGCTCGCCCAGTGATACCAGGGCAAGCCTCGGGGGGCCCCCCAGGAGAAGAGGCTGGCCACACTGGCGTGCATACCGGGTCGCAGGGCGGCCAGGCCCCCTGGTGGGCCGGGCCCAGTCGCAGCTGCGACCCCTGTGACCCCGGTATGTACGCCACTGTGCCAGAACATATTGTCTTAGCACTAGTTTTTGTTTTTTTAATTCCTTTATAGACTCACCATCTTGGAATGTTTTTGTCTCTGCTCTCTCACTTCTCATTACAAATCAACCTCCAAATCCTGCTCTTTTCATGCCAACAATACAGCTGGCATCCTTTTATCCACTTTCCATTGGTGTTATTTGTTCCCGCATTTGCCATTTACATTTCATAAATTGTGTTGTCTGGTTTATCTGATTTTCTTTCTCACACCTTTGTGCAAACCTAACATTGTATGAAGGATTATTTTTAAACCCATTGCCCAGAGCTATAATTCTTGTTCCCTTTACCATCATATAATTTAATGATTTACTTGTCATTTTTGTGTACCAGTTGTATAACGGTATCGAATATGTAGGCGTTGATACTTAATAATAACTTGCTTTTCTCTGAACCATCAGGGGAAGATATTGCAGAACCTTGGAATATGTAGTCAGATTGGCTTCACACGTTATATTAGAGATAAGTTGCTGGCTGAAAAGCCAGAAGATGAACCAAAACTGCTTGTCAAGAATCTGAAGTTTGATGATGTACCAGTAAGGATTTACCAGCCCAAATCACCATCTGCAGGTGGCAGGAAAGGTGTTGTATTTTTCCATGGAGGTGGATGGATGTTTGGAAGCCTTGGTAAGTGAGCTAACCTTCTGAGCTGGACTGCTGAAGGTATCAAACTGCAGGAAGACCATTCTACTGAATTTGTTTCAGCATTTGTATTGTTTCTCACTTATTATTATTATTATTAATATTGCCATTTATATAGCGCCAACAGATTCCAAAGCGCTTTACAGTATTATGAGAGGGGGAATTTAACCATAAATAGAACAATTACAAGAAAACTTACAGGAACGATGGGTCGAAGAGGACCCTGCTCAAATAAGCTTACAGTCTATAGGAGGTGGGGTATAAAACACATTAGGACAGGAAATAGCAATCAAATAAGGTGGGAGTGAAGCAGAGCTAGAGGAGAGAGTAGACTGCTGCCCTTTAGGAGAGAGCAAGAGACAGGTATGTGAGGTAGAGGTTGGCCTGGGAGGCCAAAAGCTTTCCTAAAGAGATAGTTTTAAGGCACTTCTTAAACAATTGAAGACTAGGGGAGAGTCTGGTGGCGGTAGGCAGGCTATTCCATAGGAAGGGAGCATCCTGCGAGAAGTTCTGCAAGCCCCAGGAATTCCTGCCCAGGGCTGTGTGGAGTACCTAAAGTGGCCGCGGGGACGGAGCCCAAACATTACCCAACGGGCCTGGAAGGCCAAGCATGGAGAGGAGCCTTCGACAAGATATTTCATGAGATCTGCCAAGCCTCCTGGAGCCGCATAAGCAACCAAGTCACTATTTATAATCCTTCTTCTGCTTGGAAGTCCCCTGCTGCTGTATCTGCTGCCCGTCTTTCTTGTGGGCTGAGGGCCCGCGTGGGCTTACTGCCCTACAGCCGTCCATACACTCAAGGGGCCGTTCATGCATCTGCGAACCTGCGGGTCTCTTGTCCTACCACTCAGAAATGGAAGATCCATGGACCTAGGGCACTGGCCCTCTTTCAGGCCTGGGGCCGAAGGTAAGAGCACAAGTTGCACTGCAGTCTCATTTCTGAGAGCCAGGGGGAAGCCCAACATAACATACCCTGCAAAATAGCATTAAGGAGAGTTGGGCTGAAAAGCCTAAATTGAAACTGGACTCTTGCTGATGGCCAGTGGTTCCCGGCTACTTCTTTCTGCCCCCGAGCCAGGGCTACCTGGACTACCTGCTAGCTACTATTTAGCCACTTCATGCTCTTATATGCCTGATCTTACTAGGCTAGCTTGTTTTAGGTATTAGCATGTGTTTTCTTTTTCTTGTGTTTTTCACAGTGCATTACTCTTAGTCAGACTTGCCATAGTATCAAATGCCAATGCTTAACTACATATTACTGGGAGCTTTACTGCGAACAGTTACTTTGGCGCAACAAGATCCACCAACCTATAGTTCCTGTAAGTTTTCTTGTAATTGTCCTATTTATAGTTAAATCCCCCTCTCATAATATTGTAAAGTGCTACAGAATCTGTTGGCACTATATAAATTAAATAATAATAATGTGTGTGTGTGTGTATATATATATATATATATATATATATATATATATATATATTGGAAGGCAGGGCCTGAAGTTGTGGGAGGGGCTATGACCCTTTAAAAGGGACTCCCCCTCCTACCTAACTTACCTGCTGGTCCAGTCGAACTTTTGGCAGCTCTCAGGACAGTTGCAGCTCTCAGCCTCCTGCAGACGGCTCGCCAGTGGCTCCTTCCGCCCGCTGCAGTGATTCCCTGCCCGATCAGTGAGTGAGCAGAATGGTATCATTGTACCATTCTGCAGGCCTAATATAGCCCGACCCGCCGAGGTCCAAGGCTACTGTTTACACACAGGGGGACAGCAGACCCCCCACGGGCCCAGGTCATGGGGGTCCGCGGTTTTCCACTTGGGGGCTCCGTACTTTGCAGCAGCATACCCCCCTACACTAGAGCAAGGGGGCTTTAAACACAGATTTGCGGACTCCCCCCTCCCCTTACAGTAAGGGCACAGAGGCCCATTACACCGGGCCCCATACCCTAATAGGAGGGACACACAGGGCCTTCACGCCGGCTTTTCCGGCTCCCAAACCCCCTCCCCCTAATATTAGGGACCAGAAGACCGTCACGCCGGCATCACTGGCTCCCAACCCCCTTCCCTAACAGTAGGGACACGGAGGTCCTTCCAAGCCACACCCCCTTTCTCATAGGGGCACGGAGGTTCACACACACGATCCGCCCCCCCCCCTATCAATTGTGGACACGGAGGCATGGCACAAACGGCCCTACAGGCTCTTAATCCCCCTCACCCCCCCCCTCCCAACCCCGTCCGAAGTATACTCTCTCTCGGCAGCTCCCTCCACAGGCGCAGGTTTGCTGTCGGCCGGAAAGCACGATAAAGTACAGCACTGCAACCGCAAAGCAGGCTGTACACTCAAACGTCAGTCAAACACACATCACTCACAGGCATTCAAAGTTGGAAAATAAATAAATAAATATGTAGCTGTTATATAAAAAAGAATAATAAATATGTGGCTGGTTATAGAATAAGTATAATAAATATGTGGCTTGTTTATTAAACAGGAATTATAATATGTGGCTGGTTATAAATAATAATAATAATAATAATAATATGTGGCTGGTTTTATATAAGGTATACAGGTATTATACAGGTACTATATACATATAGTTCAGGATGGTGCACAGCACTACGCCACCTGGTGGCCATGCTGCATTTCATACCCCTGCATATTTAAATATCAATTGTAGCCTTTATAATTTGTTTGTAATTGGTATGGGCATTGGGTATCATGCACTAGTTCTCAAGTCTTACATGGGGAACATGCAACAGTATATGTAAAAACTCGGTATTTGTCATTTGATCTCTGGATCTGCTTACAGGATTCAGAGACCTAAACAAAGTCAAGCGTATTATGTTTCCTTCCATTGCTATGGGCACGATACATTTCAAACCATACGTTTCGTTACTCAGATACATACGGCACAAACACATAAAGGTATGCTAGATACAAACGGTAGCGAGCAGACATTTAACATACTACCATAACTTATTCTGACACGTGTTACAGTCTCCACACGCCAAGCTTAGACAGACTTGGCTCATTAGATCCTACAGTATATGTGACGTACCAGAACAATTCTTACGTCATCAAGGTACAGGTAGGTGTCCATAGGGGACGCAACTAATGCGATTTATGGGGTATTTTCAGCAGCGACATATCAGCACAACTCATATGTACCCAATGCCTTCCATTTTTTGTCATTTATCATCTGGGTTAGGTCCCCCCCCCCAGAATCTCAGAGTACTGCAGAACACCGTACATACAATGTTCATACAGGTACTTTGCTCTCGGTTCCTTAAACACTCATATAGTATAGGAAATTCATCCCATAAGAGGCAAGGGGGTATGGCCACCTAGGTATTTCTTCCAGGCACCTTATGCCTTAGAAACAGAGGTCCTGCGAGGCCAACACCCATCCTCCACGAAAGAGGTAATAGCGCCCACGGGCCAAATCATAGCTAGACGCCTCGCATGTTGCATAGCAAGGGAATCACTCGTCACACCCCCTCAATAGATCAAAGACTCATCCCTGGTAAGCCCACATCCAGCAGATCACCCCCTCGCGCCAACCATAGATATAGTCGACCCAGCCACTTGGCAACTAGTAGGGACTCACCTGTCACCAGTCTAATGAATTGTTTTCGCCACTGCGGCACTAGTTAAAGCAACTGTATACATCCTCAAGAGGAATTCAGGATTCCTACATATATTTCAGTATGTACCTAGTTCCAGAAGAAGGAGATGACATTGCCATCTCAAGTACTCCAACTAGGACTGCCAACCCTACAACAAGGAGATTCCGGCAGGCCACATTCTAGTAGATCGTGGACCAGCCCACAAATTACGCAAGGCAACATAACCTTTACACCTACTACCCGCAAAACAGAACTATGCAGGCTAATGCAAACCAATACTAACAAATCAGAAATGGGGACAAGCACAAGTGGCACGAACAATGCCAACCGGTATACAAGGATCATCTCTATAGTAACATCCATGAGGCAGATGTCCGATAGACTACAGAGAAGCTGTCCAGTCATGACACCAGAAACCACTCGCACTGATATTCCAGGCCATTCCCAAATGGTTGTTGCCTTCCTGGTCTTGTGTCAGTACAGACACTACTGCATGCCACATCTCTCAGCCTATATTCCAGGCAAATTGGGTCCAGTACGTCTACCCTCAGGTCGGTTGACTCAGCAAGTATATAGTATATTTTAGTCACGGCATTACAGCACCTCTATCATGTTCCCCATGTAGCCCCTACAACGATCATATCTATTGCTGGGGGTTGCTGTTGATGTCAGTGTGGCCATATTTCAATTATGGCTACCCTGTCATGGCCAGTAATTTTCAACTGATCTACAAACTTACAATAAACGACCAACCCCACCCCATTAAATTCCATTCAGACTTAAGTTACCTCCCAGTACCACTGGAACTACATTGGGCCTCTCGCAAATTCTTAGGCATAGTCCTCACACAAAGCCATCTATGGGCCTTTTGGCAACATTATTCAGGTAACCTTAGGGGACAAATACGTCTTATTTGCAACCCCTCATTTGAGCACCAAGTTCACATATCAGCTGGAGAGGAATGTATGCATAAAGTGCAGCTACCTCACAGCTTCTACCTGTAAATCAGCACGTCTTATAGTAGTATACTTCTGCTATATCGGGCACTGTCCACATACAGCCACACAGTAGCTCTCCTCAAGACCCTATCTACACGGCCTACTTCTGGCCAAAAGCACAGAAGGTAATAATTCCCTCATTACAGACGTTCTCCTTACCTATCATTGTACTGTGTCAGTCTAGCATATTGTCCATTTGCGATGCATGCTACATGCCACATCCATTATGATTCATCCTGAGTTATCATGTGGGTCAAATAAGTTTCCCGGGGTCGTCCTTAGTAGCCAGCCGCCATTGGACTTACATTGTCAATTCCAGACTGGACTATTCCCACATCACCGCTGCGTATTAGACCAGTTCATACACATAATTTTATACTATCCTTCCCGCTTCCCTGGCTATTGGACTGCACGGGCAACCTTGGTACAAGTTACCACATTAGCTATGCTATACGGCCTTACCCAGCATCTAGGCTTTTAAGTAATTCCAGCTCACAAGGGCAACCATGACCGTAGCATACCACGGCCAAATTTATTCTCAACCACGCTCTTCAGACGTTGCAAATGACCCATCAAAGGGCTATCCACTATAGCATACTGGCAGCCCCTCATTTGGGCTAGTATATACGGCATAGGAGTTACAATTTTGACATAAGTTTGCAATTTGTCACAACCTACCACAGCAGGCCTCTACACGTGGCCCTCACTAGGCCATCACTCTCAGGTTACGTATGACCCACTGCGAGCAATCCACTACGATGCAATTCTCACCCACAGGGGGGCAATTACATACGACCATGGTCACGTTAGACCACTCAAATCCTCCCTATACGGCCTTTTCTCAGCATTTACAACTACAGTCACAGACACTTACGTAATCTCCAATATTAGTTCCCTCTGGTAAAGTAGAAATGTCCCACATACTTCAAACATATTTCAGGTTCTTCTAGCGGAAGGATGCCCAGCGGGAACTCACCAGGCACAATTTACTTAGGTGTCTCTTCCCTATACATATATTTATATATGTCTTTAACTAGGGTCATCTACATATGTAATCACCCCGATGCAGCAGCATACACAGGGCTTGCTGCAAGCTCAGGGACAGTTGGCTAGGGGGTAGGTGGCCAGAGAAGTAAGCAGATCGAAGGTTCCTTTAAAGAACTCTGCACGCCTATCCATCATAGCCGCAGCAGCAACATGGGGTCAATTAAGGGCAAGCAGACCAGTTCAAGGTCATTGGCCACGTCATAAACAAGGCCGGTTTTGTATCCGTTATGAATTCATCAGACGACTAACGTAGGTGAAGCTTGTCACCAATTTCACCTGGTATGTTACCACGTACCAGTCATTTACAATACAGCTGCTGACCAGTTATCTAGTGTTCAGGCTTTCAGGAGGCCCCTAACAACTACCTTACCGATAGCCACGATTGCCCCACCAGCTCCACGCATACCTACGGAACAGAACAGTTGCTGAGTCACAGCCGGAATTCACACAGTTCGCCCTCAAAGAATACGCACAATGATATGACAGAGCTTACTGCATATATCGAAGTTCATGTCAGATCACCACCTTACAAATGGTTCAAGAGTACACAGTGGTTTTTTGCCACTTTTTGCCACATCAATAAATGTCACACAACACTATTAAGTTATATCTCCTGGGCACTCAACACCATAGGTTCTCGGTTACAAACACCATTCTCAAAGCTGCCATGTCCTTTGCTTTTATGGTTCCCGCAACCAGAGAATTTACCATCACAGGGCAACACGATTCCAAGCTTTGCCTACGATATTCTAACCTGTACAAATACAGGGTCACGACGTATTGACTTACCATCAACTAAGACCAGCCAGAGGGGTCACGAGGTACTTATTCAGTACTATCTCACCAAACAACGCATACCCCAGTCGACACAGGAATTAAGGAACGCATTTGTGATATGTCATCGTAATAAGCTAACTCCATGTCTTGTGTTTTCGTAATAACATCTTTGATTACATTATATGGGTATTCTTTTTGCCCACTTATTTACAGGCCTACCACACACGTCGGTTTCGGCACACCTCTACCGACTTTTTATTATTATTGTGATAAGTATACTCACTAGCTATTTCATACTATACTGGAATGGCCCCGACTACAAATTGGAAGGCAGGGCCTGAAGTTGTGGGAGGGGCTATGACCCTTTAAAAGGGACTCCCCCTCCTACCTAACTTACCTGCTGGTCCAGTCTTTTGGCCCACCCTCCTCTCCCTCTATTCAATACTATTTAAGGTAAGCCCACTTATTTACAGGCCTACCACACACGTCGGTTTCGGCACACCTCTACCGACTTTTTATTATTATTGTGATAAGTATACTCACTAGCTATTTCATACTATACTGGAATGGCCCCGACTACAAATATATATATATATATATATATATATATATATATATATATATATATATATATAAAACTATTAACGCTAGCTTTGGCCAGCATTTGTGACTGAGTGGCTACTACAAAAGACTGGACAAACCCCATTTTGAATAACCAGGTGTGGCGGAACCAACCTCACCACTGGCCACTGGAGGAGCCTGGTTGCCCACCTCTTGCCGCTGGACTATGGCCCTGCATTAAAAACCTTTTATTTTCCCTATGTGAGCAGTGTTACCCCAGCAGATAGCTAAGCCATGGAGCCCATTCGTATACTTAAAGACTTTGGCTCCATGGCGATTGAACTGTATGTATGTTATCTGAGCGCCATTCGGTAATAATGTGCGCTCAGATCTAAGCTATCTGGGGATATGTTGAATGTATATGTTTTATGTAGTAATTGTAATATTGTTTAATTTTATGTCTTTTTACTAACATGTGGCTAATGGCGTTTTGCCTTTGTCCTTGGAGATAATTGGATTACTTCCCAATTATCTCCAGGACAGAGAGGAGGGATTGCAATGCATTTTGGGATCTGTTTAAATGTGTAAGCTTGTGATTGGTCCTTTTACCCTTTGTGTACCAGTTTCCCATCTGGTCCCCTAGGAGAGTTTACACCAGGTGGGAGACCTGCATAAAAGCCGGGCAGGTAGCCCCAGTAAATCAGTTCTGCTTGATCCTCAAACGAAGTGTCGTCTCGTTCTTGGGGGGAATTGGATTGTATGCTGTTACAGTGCGACTGCCAGGAGTGTAAGCTGTACGTATGGTTTTTCCTGTTCGGCTGTTTAACAGCATTCGTGTGTTTTTGGTTCGGGAGTAAGAGGATTCGTATGGTTCCGGTTCGGGAGTTGGTGAATTCGTGTCTTTGCAGTTCGGGAGATTGGGGATTGTAGTAGCTGCCTGTGCATCTGAAAGGGGAATATCACCTAAACGGTTGTTAACCTCTCGAGTGCAAAACGGTCCATTACACCAGGGTTGTCTACATTTGAAAATGACATGCCATGATGGGGTTATTTTAGATTCCTGAGCTACCTTATGGTCTCAAAAGGCAACACAAACCCAGCAACCCAATCGGGCAAGCCCTATATTGACCCTGTAACTTTAAAAAACACCATAAAACCTGTAAATGGGGGGTATTGTTATACTCAAAAGACTTCACTGAACACAAATATGAGTGTTTAAAAGAGTAAAACTTATCACGACGATTAAATCACAAGTCAAAGAGCAGTTTTTGTGTAAAAAAACAAAAACAAATATGAATGCTAACTTTGGCCAGCGTTTGTGGCTAAGTGGCTACTACAAAAGACTGGACATAACCCATTTTGTCTACTTTTACAAATCCTGGGCTGCTATACGGTCTCAAAGGCAACATAGGCACAGCAAACCAATCTGGCAAATTTCAATGTGCAAACATGGAAAAGGGGAAAGCCCAACATTTGACCCCTGTAAGTTTGCAAACACCCATAAAACCTGTATATTGGGGACACAAAAAATGACTACCCAAAAGTTTGACAAAGACTAGTGGTAAAATTAGTGCATGGAAAGTGTTAAAATACCACCATTTGAGTTTGCAAGCATTATATTTTGTACAAATGCTCAATGTTCACAGATTTGTACACTGCTTTTTGAAAATAAAATAAATAAACAATAAAAAAAAACACCATTTGATTTACCCTAAGGTGTCTTCTTTCTAAAAATATATGGTTTGATAGGGGTAAATTACATTGGCCGGCTTCAAAAATTTCCCAAATAGGACATGGGTGCATGATGACCAGCTGTGAAAATTCCACGGTGGAAAACTGGAATGTGCACCCTCCAAATAAGGTCTTTTAGCCTCCAGAGAACCCGACACACCTATACATGAGGGTATCACTGTACTCAGGAACATATATTTGGGGGTGTTCTTTGGCAGTAACCCTTAAGGTTCTCCGTACATGTATTCTTAAATTGCTATGATTGTCAAAAAAAATCTCCAATTATTTTTTGCATGAAAAGAGTCAAGATACGCCAAATTTGATAGTTGTCTTCTTTTAAAAAATATATACATGTGAAGGGTTATTCAGGGATTCCTGACAGTTATCAGTGTTACAAAGTAATGCGTTAATTTTGAAAAAAAAAATGGTTTGGAAATAGCAAAGTGCTACTTGTACTTATAGCCCTTTAACTTTCCAAAAAAAGCTAAGAACATGTTAACATTGGTCATTTCTATACTCAGGACAAAATTTTGAAACTATTTTGCATGGGTGTTTTTTGGTGGTTGTAGATGAGTAACAGATTTTGAGGGTCAAATTTCAAAAAAGTTTTTTTTTTAAATTTGTTCATATTTTATAAAAAAATTTATAGTCAATTATATGACATGATGAAAATAATGGTAACTTTAGAAAGACCATTTGATGGCGTGAAAAAACGCTATATAATGTGTGTGGGTATAGGAAATGACTAAAAGGAAAATGAAAGCTAATCACAAACACAGCAGAAATTGAAAAACAGTCTGGTCACTAAGGAGTTAAAGGACTGGAGGCAAATTAGGGTGCTATCTAATAAATAGTTGAAAGGGCAAAAATAAGAAAGCTCTTTTTTTGTATTTGTTCTTTCAGTTGTTTTGTAGATGAATCCCTAATTCTGAACACTTACCTGATACCAGATTAGAGGGCTATCTACAAAACAACTTAAAGAGCAAAATTAAGAAAAAACAAATTTCTTTTCTTAATTTTGTTTTTTAATTTCCTAATAGAAAAGTCCCTAATTTTCTATCATTGTGAAAATTAATGGATCCAAAATATTTTTTTTCGATTCATTCTCTTTTGGTTAAATGTGGTTTGTAAGGAAGTCTGAAATTCAGTGGCTTCCAAATTGCTGAATTTGGACTAAATTTGATTGGGAACTAAACAAATTGCAATGTGGAAATACAGGAGAAACCCAGACAGAGTGAAACAGTAGTATCCTTCTTCCCAACAGAGGGAATAAGGACTAAATGGAACACTGTGACGAAGTGCCCTTCGCCACTTGTGCCTGGAGAGGACTAATAGCTAGTCTTCTACCATGTGACTATGGCCCCTGGGAGTTATTGCCATTTAAAAGTCTTTATTTATGGCTATTGTACTTTGGAGACTGTTTCTGGCCCGTTAAATGGTATTACTACAATTCTGCACTTGTGAAGTGGCACTTTGGCGGTGGCCATTTTAATTCATTCGAACGTGGTCAGCGGTGTTTGGTCGTCGATTTCATGGAATGGAAATCGGATATGCGACGGCACAAACACTGCTGAATTTCTACCTTTTATGTGACTTTGATGGTAGTCGAACAGCGTTTGACTATACGAACGCCACATTAAGATTACCTATTTGCACGAACGGCCGCCGTTCGTGCATGCGAACAGTATTTAACGATGGTAAGTCTGTGGTACTGTTTTGGGCATGAAAATGTGCGTGCGGTCGGTCAAATAAGACTTCCAGCTAACTCCCGAACGGCTGAACGGATTTGCATGATTTTTGGATATGTTGTTCCCATAATTATGCTGTTTCTGAAAATGTAAGTGTTATGTGAATGTTATGTATAATAAGTTATAGAAATTGTGTAAAAAGTTTATTTTTCGCTTGGAGCTAATTGAGCTGATACAGTAATTAGCCCAATTATCTCCCAAGCAAAGTGGAGGAATTTACTGTAATGAATGGGAATGTTTAACTGTGTGTCTGTATATGATTGTTTTTTATGTTTGTGTTTTCAGTGCCCAACAAGGTCCACGTGGGGAAATGTGTATAAAAGAAGCAATAAAGCCTCAGTGGTTTCTATTCCTGCTTAACCTTCAACACGTAGCCTTGTCTCGTTATTGTAGGAAACTGCTATATTCACACTGGGGATTGCTATACTTTGTGTACTTCCCTGAGCTCTAATCAGAGCTGTTCCTGATACGCTCTCCTGGAGGAGAGGTCTTTCCCAAAAGGCTTATCCAGGGTGGAAGGAAGACGGCGAGACTCCAGTTAAGCTACGGCGGTTGTGGAGTCTGCGGTGGTTGTGGAGTTTGCGGTGGTTGTGGTGTCCGGTGCGGTGCTTATGGTCCTCGGCGTCAACTAGGAAGCATCCATCAACGGAGGTGCCCAGTCGGGGGGTGCCAGTCGGGGGGTGCAAAAGTGAATGGCATCCATAGGTTTAAAATATTAGAAGTCTCTAAAAAGTCTTACTCATTAAAAAAAAATCTCTTGGATATAGTTCCATTAAGAGTCTGAGGATAAAGTTCAAAATAAATGTAGCGACGGCGATCTGGATACTGTTGTAACAAATAGAGCCGCTATAATATTACAACATAGTCAGAAATGTTGTAAAAAAACAGACCTATTTGCATGTTTATCATGTTACTTAGTTGTTTGGGAAGCACAGTAATCCTAAAATATAGTCTTATATAGAAAATGACTATATCACAAAATTACCTTCTTTCCTGAAATTAGAAAGAATGATCCATAGTGCTCTCTTTAATATAACAACTTTATTATGAATATGATTAAAAATGCTTAAATGTATGGAGATATAATGGAGCCAAAAAGAGGATAAACCCCAATGTGGAAATGAGCCTTACTGTCTGTTGGATGGTTGAGGGGGATGGGAGCTGTAGTCAACCCACCTGTACAGTCTGACGCCAACGATTCAATCAGCGAGTGTTCCACCTTGCTGTCTGCATTCCACTGACTCAGCCTTTGCTATATTTTTTTATTAAATCTGCCTTACATGATTCATATGGTTGTATTTTTAGCCTTATTAAAGTATGTTAATTTAATCAAATTCCATCCAATTGGAGCTTGTGTACTGAGAAAAAATAGGTAGCTGGAGAAAACTTGCTATATCATGGCAAAGTCCTTGTTCAATACATACTGACACAGATGTAATGCAGCTTACATATTATGAACTTGAAAAATTAAGAAATGAAGAGTACAAAATAGAAAATGAAAAATTATAAAATTAAAAATTGAAAATAAAAACCTAAAAATATTTTTTTTAAATACAATATAAATTACAATAAAAGGCTACACAATTAGGATATGCAAAACATACCCATTTAGACTGTTTTGGTTGCACAAATTGAACATCAATTATTTTCTATTATTTTATTACCTGCACTACACTAAGCTGACACCAGGAACTATATCCATAAAAAAGCATCCTCTGGGGATTTGGGGGAGATATTTCAGTTATTAATTTATTGTTGTATTTGTTCAATTCAATTGTTTTAAAAAAACAACTTCTTCTCATCTTCTGTAATCTCACCCTACATGACTCTGCTCTCTCCCAGTGCTGTTTCAGTGTTTCTTTCTCTTCTCCACAAACCCTCTCTGTGGTGTTCTCCAAGGTTCTGTCCTTTGTCCACTTGATCTATACTGCCTCCATTGGTAAATGTATCAGCTTTTTTGGCTTACAATATCTGGTTTATGTGGATGACACGCAAATCTATCTGTCCTCTGCTGATTTTTTAGCCATGCCTCTGGATTTGTGTCTCTGACTGCCTCTCTCTGCTATTTCTAACTATTTCCTTCAACTTAACATGTCCACAACAGAACTTTCCTCCCTCAAGTGTTGCTACTCCCCAATTGCTGTCTCTGTTCAAGTCAATTACGCTACCATCACAGGCTCACTGCCTAGCTGTTCTCTTTGCACCTAAACTTTCCTTCATCCCTTATGTCCTCAGGCCAAATCCTGCCATATCCATCTCAAAAATATATTTGCCTCTATCTAATGTGCTCGTCCATGTCACTATCATCTCTTGCCTTGACTAATGCAATCCTCTTTTCAGTACTATAATGCATTCCCAACTTGCCCCATTACAGTATATAATGAAAACTGTGGCGAGGCTCAATTTAATAGTCCGATACTTGCTTACAAATTTCTACATAACACTGTTCCTACCTACCTATTCTCCCTAATACACGTGTATATCTGGTCCAGGCCCCTACGATCTGCCAAAGATCTGTGCCTACCATCTGTTCATAGTTACACCTCCTAATTTCAACTTGAAGACTTCTTTACAGCTGCACCATTCCTAAAGAACTCCCTTCCCCGCTCCATTAGACTCTCACCCAGTCTCAGTTCCTTAAAAAAAAATAATTGAAGACTCACTTCTTCAGGAAAGTGTATCATTTAAATTATAATTTTACCTCCCCACACCTTGGTAACTCACCGTGCTTCCTCTCCTGCAATTGTCATTGAAAAAAAAAAAAACTAAGCTCATTGAAAACTATTCTAGTAACCTACTTTTCTATCCTACCCTTACCATTTGTGTCACTTTACTCCACTCCCTCTAGAATATAAGCTCATTTGAGCAGAGTTCTCAACACCCTCTGTCCCTGTCCAACTCATCTGGTTACAAATGCTTGTCTGTTAGTCCACCCATTGTACATTGCTGCAGAATTTGTTGGTGCTTTATAATAATAATTATATGCTTAGAAAAAGAAAATCAACAAAAACAGTTTATAGTATAAGATCAGTAAATGTTAATTCAGTGGCCTGGTCCATAATACTTCAGTCAACCTCGGTGGTAACCTACATAACAAACAACCCTCAAATATACACATGACCTTTCTTTTTCACATATTCCTGTTTAGAAACAAACCAATGTGCTGCCCACAAAAGGGAACATTAATCTATCCTCACAGTCTTCCTAATATGATCAAAAACTGAAATCAACTGCACTGGTCATCCCTAGGACCTAATGCCTAATGGCACAACGTGTTCTATAAAGTACTCAGTGTATCAGCGACCCTAATTCACATACATTGATAAAAACACCCAACGTGTTTCTGTAATGTTAGATCTTTGTCAGAGGAAATCAAGGGTTTGACACCCTTCCAGCAGTGGGCCAATCTACTTCACCAGTAGTTATAAATGAAAATATATTTCTAGCCTCAATTTCGAATTGTTATGTAGTTACATTGGTATTTTCTCTTAGGTTCATTTAGTTTTATTTGATAAAAAACATTATTTTGTCTAACACTTTCACCAGAATAATATATTCATGTCCTTTTCAAGTATATTATTTTTTTTTTTTTTTTTTAAATATGTATTATTTAATTTGATAAAATAAAGTAGTTAAACATGCATGGTCTAAATCATGCATGTCAAACTCAAAGGCTAAGACGGGCCAAATAAACAAGGTTTACGTTTATGTGGGCAGCAAAAACAAAACAAAACTTCAGTTTCCATAGAAACGTAGGTTAATTTAGAAAAGTACAGTATAGAAAAAGTTGCGTAACTGACACTGGATGTCATCGCGCTCGTAGGGCTTCAAAATAATTAAAAAAAAGCTAATTTATTTTAAGAAATGCATTTGCAAAACAAATGACGTTATCTTGTTTATTTTGAAGTTCTATGAGTGTGTTCTTCACTTTGGCTGAGATCATCAGACTATTGTGCATGTGTTGCAAAAAGCTGCACGGCCAAACAGCATCTCCATGGGGAGCATTCAGCGTCTTCATGCAGACCCAATCTAACACACTGCCCCTCCCCCCACTCTAATACATTGCCCCAAATCCAAAACATTGCCCCACCTCCCTCCACTCATCCACTCCACCATACACTGCCCATTCACCAAATCTAATATATTTCCCCTAATCTAATACACTGCCCCTCCTCCTTCTTCTCTAATTGAATAGACTGCCCCCACTCCCACCACTCTACTTTAAAACACTGCCCTCCCTTCCCCCAATTGAACACACTGCCCCCCACCACTCTAATACACTGACCCCCTCCCTCCCTCAAATAAATACACTGCCCCCCATCCCCAATTTAATACAATGGCCCCCTGACTCCCCCAAATTAATACACTGCACCTTTCCTCCCATTAATTCTTCTCACCACTCCCCAATTTAATACACTGGTCCCCTCCCTCCCCCAGGTTAATACACTGCCCCTGTACCACCACCACTCTGCACTACTCTCCTCTCAAATGAACACACTTGGCCCCTCCCTCAAAGTAATACACTGCCCCCCTTCCCTCCCCCAAATTAATAGTACCCCCTCCCACCCTCAAATTAATACAGTGCCCCCTCCTTCAAATTAATACACTGCCCTCCCTCCCTCAAATTAATACACTGGCCCCCTCCTTCACAGAAATTAATACAGTGCCCCCTCCCTCAAATTAATATAGTGTCCCCTCCCTCCCTCAAATTAATACACTGGTCCTCTCACTCCTCCAAATTAATAGAGTGCCCCTCCCCCAAATTAATACACTGCCCCCCGACCCTCCCCCAAGCCTCTCTTCTCTTACCTTACAATTTGCTGTCTGTCCTCCAGCTTCAGCTCCAGCCCAGCTGAAACAGGCCATACGCTCCTCTGGCACTGCAAGCAGGAGGGAAGATGGAGTGGCTGCTCTGTTCTGCTCAGCAGACACACAGCCACTCTGCCCTCTTGTGGCATGTAGAGCAAGAATCAGCAAATATTTTTCCTGTCTTACTGGTTGCAGTCACAGCTGAAAGCGGCCCCAGGGCAGACGGGTCACAAATATGTTCACTGTGGGCTGCGGCCCACGGGCCATATGTTTGACATGCTTGGTCTAAATGTTCTAATTCAATGAGCATGTCAATGTGTTAAGAGCTTTGGGTAAAAAAAACCTGAATGTCACCAAAGAAAAGGTGGGGGGAAAGTTTCAAAAGAATAATTAGTTTTATTAGTAGTATAAATCCAGGAAAAGACACTCTAATCATAAGTGCCAGGAGCAACCCTAGGGTTACAGATGCCTGGGTGTAGACATTTTTTTGGTGCCCCAGGTGGGCGTGGTAATATTATTAACCCCTACTCTTCACAAATGTCCAGTCCAGACATGCATGCATCTATGGCAATGACTTCTCTTCTCCATCTGTAAGCCCCATTTATGTAATCAGACACACTCACTGACAGTCACACACTCTCACTGACAGACACAAACACTCACTGACAGACACACACTCACACACTGATTTGACACACACTGACAGACACACACTCACTGACAGCCACATGGGCACACACTCTCAATGACAGACACACAATCTCACTTATTTGAGACACACACGCTCACTGTCAGACACACACACTCACAATCACACATTACCACAGAGGGCACGTGAGGGAGGAGCAGGAAGAACAGACAGCGTTCAGTGCATACAGTGCCCCCTTACCACCGCATGCCTCCAGCCTTGTATATTTTGGCAAAGTAGGCATCTGCAGTGTGGGTAAAGCAGGTGGGTACTCTGCCTTACTGAATAAGCACCACTCCAGCCGGACACCTCTTGAGCCCCCTGTGACAGGCCATCGCCCTGTGCGGTGGGGGACTG
>OW240921.1:87136287-87255223 GCA_933207985.1 Pelobates cultripes | reverse complement strand
GTGTTTTTAACACTTTAGGGTCAGGAATACACTTCTGTATTCCTGACCCTAAAGGGTTCCTTTAAACAGCAATTAGATCAACTTAAATGGCAGCACCGCAGTGAACCGCTCTCTTGGCAGTATCCAATGGTGGAAACTAATGAGCCAATATGGGCAGAATTATTTTAGCCACTTGAACACAAAGGGCATAGATGGCAATTTCCTAACCAGGTTTCTTAACATCATGGCAGTTTCACTTTTCAGCTTGAATACACACAAAACAAACCAAGAGTATTGTATAAAAAACGAATTTAGTATGTCTAACCATTATTAATATTTTTTTAACACACAGTCACAGAGCTGTTTTGCTCGAAATATTATTCTTTCTATTTTATAACTGTAGATTAATTGACTTAATAATTGCAAGGTTCCAAAGTAGATTTTTTTATTAAACAGTTACCACCCATTGAATTCTCTGTGTGTCTACTGCATGTGACCTTGAAGGATTTACATGGATTTTATGCACTTAGGAACCTTGTGAACACTTTGGGACATAGATTATGCAGGATTGGTATATTTTAGATTTATTCACAAAACAATGAAAAAACATTGCATTATGAAGGCTAAAAAAGTATTTGAGAAAGTTTTTATACTTAATCACATGGGTTGTCTTGCCAATTGTGCTAAACTGGCCTACATTTGTCAACTAGATTCATCTTGCTGTCATCTATAGGGTTGATGCACACTGATTAAAAGTGTTTCTCTCTTAGGATATTTTAAAGTCAACTGCCTACTTACTACAAAAGCATTATTCAATAAGCCACCTTTACCCTGGAAGGAGCTAAAAAACAAGCACTATGATACCTGCCATCTGTTTTCTAGTAGAAGACCGTAATTTTAGACTGCGGTTCCTCCACTCTTCCATAAGTCTGATGAACACTGTTAGAGAAAACTTATTTGTACTACATTTTATAATTTTATTCATATTGCCTTACCAAATACCTGGAGATGCAGATGCTGGCTTACTTCTCTTGAAGCCCACCGACCTCACCACACAGTTTACACTTGATACTATTGCCAGTAACACAGATGGCTGATCATCATATGAAAAGTCATCTACCACTTCTAGAGTGCCAAACATTAGTCCTCACTGGCCCAATACTTTTTTTTATTGGAAGTTTTCTAACTTAATATAAGCATACCTGTTTCTGATTGGTTAAAACCAAAATAGCTAAGCAGTTTCAACAGCAACTTTTCTTCAATCTGCACAGTGAATTTTTGAGCTGTGATCAGCAGGTGCTACAAAAGAGTAAAAAAATAGATACATGGTTTTAATCTTTAAATATAACATATTATATAGTTAGACTCATTATTATCGACTAATTGCATTGAGGGGATTTATAGACAGTATGCTTCATATTTTGCTTAGCTTTCTTTACTAAAACTCCATAGCAGCACAGGTTTGACTAGAAACAGAAACAACCAATCAGAAAACAACAGCGGTAATAGGACTCCCTCCCTCTGATGACTTATCCGCTTTCTTTGCTGCTCCACATCAGCACAGGTCAGAGCGCCACTACTTCCTGCTTATTGTGGGTTGCTGTGGCCTTTTTTTGTATTTACTTCTGTCATTTATCTGCATATTCTAATATATTTTGTTATATTTTATCTATATTTATCTATATATTTAGTTATTATATTCTATTTAGTTTAACCCCTTAAGGACACATGACATGTGTGACATGTCATGATTCCCTTTTATTCCAGAAGTTTGGTCCTTAAGGGGTTAAAGGATCACTATAGGGTCAGGAACACAAACATATATTCCTGACCCTACAGTGTTCACACCACCATCTAGCCCCCCTGGGCCCCTCATGCCTCCATAAATATAGCAGCATCTTACTGTATGCAAGCCTGAAGCTGTAACTCTGCATGCTGTTTGTCTCAGAAAACAGGCAGTCTGCTGACATCATTAGAAGTGGTAGCCTGATCCAATCACAGTGCTTCTCCATAGGATTGGCTGAGACTGACAAAGAGGCAGATCAGGGGCAGAGCCAGCATGATTCAAACACAGCCCTGGCCAATCAGCATCTCCTCATAGAGATGAATTGAATCAATAAATCTCTATGAGGAAAGTTCAGTGTCTGCATGCAGAGGGAGGAGACACTGAATGTTTGGATGCATTTTAGGCAGCCATGACCCAGGAAGGATCTCTAGCAGCAATCTGAGGAGTGGCCAGTGAAGTTATCACTAGGCTGTAATGTAAACACTGCATTTTCTCTGAAAAGACAGTGTTTACAGCAAAAAGCCTGAAGGTAATGATTCTACTCAACAGAACAAATACAACAAGCTGTAGTTGTTCTGGTGACTATAGTGTCCCTTTAACTTGTTGTTTATTTCCTTTTATGTATACATTTTTCCTTTATTTCAGCTTTATTTTAGCATTATATTGTTTATTGTGACTTTATTTGGCGTTTTTCCTCCTGCTCGGGACTTCAAGAGACCTCACCTCTGGCCTCCTCTGATTTCCTGGGCTCTCGAGGACCGCGGAGAACGTCTCCATCGCTCCCTCAGGTAGCCGGCGGCCATCTTGGATCCCCCGCGCACTTGCGCGAGATCAAGGCAGACATTTTTTAGGTTTCTAATGTTACAGTTTATTACAGCACATAACACTGATTTCCTTATTAGAGGATGAGGCCCATCTCATAAACACAGCCCAATACTGAAATTTATACTGCTTCTTGTCAGTTTTACTGTTTATGATACCGTTATTACAGTACATAATACTGATTTCATTATTAGAGGGTGAACCCCTTTCCTAAACACAATCCAATATTGATATTTATACTGCGGTCAATTTTTTGATTATCTTACAGTTTATGTCAGTACATGATACCGATTTCTTTATTAGAAGGTGACCCCCTCTCATAAACTCAGCACAATATTGATATTTATACTGCATACTGTAAGTTTCATTGTTTATGTTACAATTTAAAACAGTACATAATACTGCTTTCCGTATTGGAGTGTGAGCCCCTCTCATTGCCTCATATCAGCTGGGAAGTTGGGGTGAGTACCTACATTACATCTTCCAGCTGATCTAATTATTTATTATTATTTATGTGCTTCTTGGGTGAGCCCCCTGATTTATAAGTGTACCATAGCATTCTGGTACTTTTACTGGAATATTTTCTATACTTATATTACTGGGGGTGAGCCCCTCCATCAAATGATTACATATCCTGGTACCTTACCTTGCCTGGTCTATTTGATCGGTCTATCACTGTTACAGCTCCTATGATTGGCCTGCTTTGTCTGTGTCACTGTACCTCCCACCTGGAGGTTTCATTATTACTGGGTTATTACAGATATATTATTTTATAATCTGCATTGTTCTGAGCAGACAATCACATAATTCTCCTAACACTCCTCCTGCTTCAGCCATTAAGGTACCACAATACTATTATTTACACCATTATGGACAACCCCTCAGGCAGTTCCCCTGTCAGAGGAATGAGATGTCCCACCACCCCATGTCTGAAAGTTCATGGCACCCGCTAAGCGCGAGAAAAGACCGGAATTTCTGGTCAGTCCTACGATTCCTAACCATTATTAATTTTGGATGAATGGCAGAAGGAAAACTCAACCTCTGAGGATGAAGATAGATGGCAAGGTTCGGATGTGGAGGTCAATCCAACGATTCCTAACCATTATCAATTTTGGAGGAATAGCAGGAGGAACGCTCAACCTCTGAGGATGAAGATAGATGGCAAGGTTCGGATGTGGAAGATTCTCCCTATGTACACGAATCATTCAGGGAAGTCTTCCGTGATTTGTCTTCCGTGATTTATCTTCCGCTCAACCGCCTAATTCAGGTGCAGACGATGACATCTTGGATTCCATGGAGGAAACCTCTGTTTGACCCGCATTCCATTTGACACCCCAGGTCATCTGAATGGTGGCTCCTAATCATTTGACCCAGTATTTACATTACTAGATCTCTACACCAGGAAGTACCATAAAAGATTACGGGCAGAATGCCCCAGACCATCACTACCTGATAAGGTTGCACTGACCACAGAGTTCGACATCATGATTTACACATACTTTGCAAGATCGGGACGCGACCCTTGCAAGGGTATTGATTGCAGCCTGAGTCAAGCTATTCGATGTTCTCAGAACCCTGGCAAAAATCCTGCTTCTAGAGGATGAAGCCCTTACGCAAAGCTGTTCTCTGGATCCGTCTTGGTGGTGGTCCATCAGGCCCTTGTAGAAGCCAAAATCCAGACCCTGTTCGACAAAGGAGCGATTCAGTTCTCACTAGAAATGGGGGGTTTCTACAGCTCCATCTTTCTTTATAATTATTTATAAAGCGCCATCACATTCCGTAGCGATGTACAATGGGTGGACTAACAGACATGTAATTTTAACCAGACAATTGGACGTACAGGAACAGAGAGGTGGAGGGCCCTGCTCAATGAGCTTACATTCCAGAGGGAGTGGTGTATAGTGACACAAAGGCTAAAAGTAGGGATACAAAGTAGGTTGTTACAAAAGTATTCATTGAGGGCTTAGTAGGTAAATTTTTGACAGTTGCAGAAGAGGAGTCATGGGGATAAAAACCTGATAACAGTTTAATTGATATGCTTTCTTGAAGAAGTGAGTTTTCAATGATTTTTTGAATGAGTAGAGACTGGGTGAAAGTCTTATGGAAATGGGAAGGGAGTTTCACAGAAGAGGTGCAGCCCTGGAGAAATCTTGGAGGTGAGCATTAGAGGTGGGTGTACGGAAGAGGATATACGTAGGTCTTTGGCAGAGCGTAGGGGCCTCGACGGGACATACTTTGTGTATTAGGGAGGATAGGTAGGTTGGAGCAACATTATGCAGGGACTTGTAAGCAAGCACCAGAATTTTAAATTGAGCCCTATAGCTAACTGGAAGCCAATGCAGAGACTGACAGAGCAGGGAGGCGTGGGAAGTGCGAGCGGACAGGAAAATGAGCCTTGCCACTGCATTCATTATAGATTGCAGCGGTGCAATCTGGGAACAGGTAAGACCACTGAGAAGGGCATTGCAGTAGTCAAGGCGAGAGAGAACAAGAGCATGGACCAGCACCTTAGCTGCATCTGGGGTTAAATAGGAGCGAATGCGCGCTATGTTTTTGAGATGGAAGCGACAGGATTTGGCGATTGATTGGACATGAGGGGTGAAGGAGACGGAGTCAAAAAGAACACCCAGGCAGCGAGCCTTCGAGGTAGAGGTGATGGTAGCGCCGTTGACATGGAGGGAGACAGACATGGGAGTAGTAACACTTGAAGTAGGAAAGACCAGAAGTTCTGTTTTGGACAGGTTGAGTTTAAGGAAGTGAGCAGCCATCCGGTTGGAAATTGAAGAGAGGCAGTCAAAGACACGAGTCAAGATGGGTGGAGAGAGATTAGGAGAGGACAGGTAGATTTGCATTTCATCCGCACAGAAATGATAACGGAAGCCAAAGGAGCTGATGAGTTTACCAAGGATTAGGTGGTAGAAGGAGGGGGAGTAAAAGGGGGAAAAAGAGCATCAAAAGTGTGAAATAGGTGTTTTGGTTGATGGGACAGTGTACTTATGAGGGTGTTAAAGTAATTTACTTTTGCAGCGGAATTTATAGTGGAGGAAGTCAGATGCAAAGTGAGACTTTCTCCAGCAGCGTTCAGCAGTTCTAGAACATTTTTGGAGGTAACAGCTCAGCTTGGTGTGCCAGGGTTGTAACGGGGGGGCGCTTGCTGCGTTTAATCGTAAGAGGTACCATGATGTCGAGTTGAGAGGAGAGAGTTGAGTTGTAGAGTGAGGGAAAGTTAGATTTGAGATAGGTAAAAGTAGAGTTTGGTGGAGAAATGCTGGAGATCAAGGCAGTTGAGGTTTCTGTGAGATTGGAGAGTTGAGGGTGGTGAAATTTGGGTACGGGATATGCTGAGGTCAAATGTTAGCAGATGGTGGTCAGACAAAGGAAATGGAACAGTGGAGAGATTAGAGGTGGTACAGAGATTGGTGAAGATGAGGTCAAGAGTGTTTCCTGCTGTATGAGTTGCTGAAGTAGACAACTGCGTGAGGCCGAAGGAGGAGGTTACAGAGAGCAGACTGGAGGCATCAGGGCAATTGAGGTTGTTGATTGGGATGTTAAAATCCCCAAATATGAGGGAGGGAGTGCTAGAGGAAAGAAAGTGGGGTAGCCAGGAAGAAAAGTGTTCAATGAATAGCCTAGGATGACCGGGAGGGCGATAGATTATGGCAATTCTTAAAGGAGTGGGCTTAAAAAGGCGGACAGTGTGAATTTCAAAGGAAGTAAAGGAAAGGGCAGGGAGGATAGGTTGAAAGGTACACTGAGGGGAGAGAAGGATGTCTACACCACCTCCTTTGCAGTCGAGTCTGGGAGTGTGAGAGAATTGTAGTCCACGGAAACATAAAGAAGCGGGAGTAGCAGTATCATAGGGGGACAGCCAGGTCTCAGTGAGTGCCAGTATTGTGAGTGAGTTGGAGAAAAGGTCGTTGATTTAATATTACTACAGAATGAACGGGCATTCCGGAGTGCACACTGAATGTTGGTAAAGGAGGATAAACTGCATGGTATGAGGATGAGGTTTGTGTAATTTCTGGTTGTCTTAATGTGGGCAAATGAGGTGAAGGGCCCCGGGTTTGGTGAGACATCACCAGTTGCTAGAAATAGTAGGAGAGATAGTGACAGGAGGTGAGAATGGGTTTTATATGAGCAGGGTCTAGGATGAGATTGAGTTAGGGCAGAAGAGAGAGAATACAGAAATGAGTGCAGTGCTTGAGATAAGAGAAGGGGGGAGTGAAGCAGAGAGGGATTAATGTTAATGTAATTGTGTTGTAGTCAGACGAGTTGCGCACAGTCTTTACAGTCGGACGACCCTGCCAGTTCTACCTGTATACCTTTCGGCCTAAGTTCGACCCTATGGTGTTTCACCAAGCTGCTAAAACCAGTTACGGCTCATATTCGTTTACAAAGGTTTCCATTGTCTCATATATCTGGACGAGTTATTACTCTTCTGGGCTGAAAGCTCAATCTAAATTTACGATCTCCTTGTTCGAATCTCTGGACTTCGCAGAAGTTGTAGTGGCCACCCCGAAAGAAGAGGGGTTTCCGCCGTCAGAGATGTACTTTCTCCCTTAGTATGAAGAATGCTGTAGTATTCCCAAGCAGTAATACAAGCGATAATAAAGCAAGTATAACTGTTCCCTACAGTCACGAGACGAGGCTCTGTGTTGAGGGTAAAGTTTAACTGTTTTAATGGAAGCCACAACTGGCCTTATATGCAAGTCATCATGCAAGGGGTTTCTGATTACATATTCCAGGGGCATTCCCCACTAGACCTGAGAGGGGACTACAGTAAATACACACACATTATTACATTAACTCTCAAGTCCAGGACATGCATAATACAAACACCCCAAAATACACACTTAACAAGTAGATACCCCCTCAAGTCCTATATCTCTGGGTAGCCTGGATCTGAGCACCCAACATATCCAGAAAGCACTCCCACGAACAAGGCCAAAACGCCACTGGGGTATAGTTTAGACCGACCACACACGAGGCGTCTGTCCAAAAGAGTTCAATAAATTCAGGCTGAGCGGTCGGTCTCTTTCGGGAGTACAAAACACAATAAAATAACTAAAGTAACCCATTCATATAGGAGTTGGTCGTGTGCCCCTCGTTCAGGGGTTTGTTTCCACCGAACGCCGCTCTAGTTAGTTGAACCAAACAGAACATACCTGGGGTTGTTAGTCCCAGCGGTGTTCGCACTGTCAAGTGCCTGATTTTAGTTCCAAACACCGCTGTATGTATTCACGAAACCAAGATGGCCACCGCCTCATGTTCGGCAATACGAACGACGGCCACCCAGTTGACCACTTAGAATGTTGGTAATTGCGGTTTGCGAAAGTGTGAAAGAGGTCGGCAGGTTAAAGGGACACTCCAGTGCCAGGAAAACAAATAGTTTTTCTGGCACTGCAGGTCCCCTCTCCCTCCCCCCCAAGTTGGTGAAGGGGTTAAAACCCCTTCAGTGACTTACCTGAGACCAGCACCAATGTCCCACGGGGCTGGTTAAGGGTCCGCCCACGCCCCTCCCCAGCCGGGGAGGGAGACAGATTGTGCATGCGCAGATGCCGGTCGGGGAGACCTAATGCGCATCAGACCTCTCCATAGGAAAGTCAACGGCACTACCATCACCTCACCTCTACCTCGAAGGCTCGCTGCCTGGGTGTTCTTTTTGACTCCAACCTCTCCTTCACCCCTCATGTCCAATCAATCGCCAAATCCTGTCGCTTCCATCTCAAAAACATAGCACTGAAATTTCCTATGGAGATTTTAGCGACGCTGGAGGTCCTCACATAGCGAAAACCTGTGCTATAAACCAGGAAGTGCCCTCTAGTGGCAGTCTAGTAGACAGCCACTATAGGAGGAGTTAACCCTGCAATGTAAATATTGCAGTTTATGAAAACTGCAATATTTACAGTTGCAGGGTTAAAGGTAGTGGGAATTGGCACCCAGACCACTCCAATTGGCAGAAGTAGTCTGGGTGCCTGGAGTGTCCCTTTAATAAGCAGCACAATACTATTCTAGGTGGTCTGTCCTCGTATATAGTTCGGTATACAAACCAAATTGTTCAATCTGTTCGGTGATGTTCGTATACTGGACCAGTCAATGTACAACAATAATCCAGGGACAGGGAGTCTGTCACAGCAGTCAACAAAGGAAAGTCGACCCTCACTCTGTCTCACGTGGTGAAGGGTTCTTGAGATTCATGCTCTTGAGATAGATGCTCCCCTATGAGTGCTTCATTTACCACAGTAAAAAAAATTATTTTCTGCAATTCGCATAGAGATCCGGACAAGTCTACGGTGCAACCAGATTCCCCTCCGTACACTAGCACACGTGTTAGATCTATTCTCAGATGATACCACTCACTTCGGAGATCAAGGGGGAACAGAAAGGCGATATTTCGTCCTGTCCCAGACTTTGCCGTGGAATCCGACGTGAGTCTTGGGGTTAGGGTGCTACTTGCACGACCACATTGACGGGTGGTCCTTGGATGATCGGAGAAGCCCATTTCCACATCAATTGTCTAGAACTGATCGCAGGTTCTTTCGCAATCCCAAGTCTCGCCTATAATTTATCAGACTGCTGCATCTTGCTGAGAATAGACAACATATTGGCAATACAGAACATTGACCGCCTTGGCGGAGCCAGATCATATCTTACCAGGTACAGCGAATCTAACAGCAGATTGGTTTTCCCGGAGTTGGAGGAACACCAATGACTGGCATCTCCATCGATCAATCTTCCTTTACATCTCGCAGTTGAGGGGTCCATTCGTAATAAATCTATTTGCCTCCTGGATTAATAACCAGACTCCCATGCTCTTCAGCTGGCTCCCGGATCACGAGTGCACGGCGGTGGATGCTTTCCCCCAGGACTGCCCTATGCAGGGGGCCTCCGTGTTTCCTCCATTCGCTATGATTTCCAGAGTTCTCCTTCAAGTTCATTGCCAACAAGTCACTCCGGTATTGTAGATACTGCTTTGACAGAGCCAGACTGGTCTTGTATTATCAAGACCCACTTCTCTTCCTGTTAATACCAGACCCCCTCTTTGATTTGAGGGGCAACCTTCCTCAGATGGTGACAGAAGACCATCTGCATTGGGTAGCCTGGACTCTTACCGGGTATCCATGGAATTTGCCTATCGCAGAACGCTAGAGTCCTTCTCTGGGACTCCTGGGCCCGGCAACTAGGAGAGGTTATCTTTCCGCCTGGAATGCCTGGTGTAGTTGGTGCCTGGAACGGCATACCAATTCCTTTCTTGCTCCTGTTCCCTTCATTTTAAATGTTCTGTCATACTTATTTGATCTAGGGAAATCGGATCTTTCCATTAATGTGATCTGATCGGCTATATCAGCGGCAAACGTTCAGGGTTCTCCTGTTGGACAGGAGCCTTTGATCTATAGACTTTTCAGAGTCATCAAACCTTGCGTCCTCTGGCACTCAAATATTCACACCTTTGGGGAGGTTGATCTTGTTCTGAGATTACTTCTAGATTGGCTAGATTAGAAAGATCAACTTAAGCGAAATTCACTCTTCTCTTGTCGCTTTCTGTCGCGTCTCAGATGTTCGGGCACTCTATGTAGACGCTTTTACCTTCGATCCTGAGGGCTTTACTTTTTCAGGGTCTAGACTTACTAAATTGGATTCTTTTACGATTGTTTATCGTCATTTTAGAGATTCTCCTAAACTTTGTGCAGCTTCAGCATGATCCCGCTACACAGAAGTCATTGCATCTCTCCGACCCTCTCATTCTGGTCAACTGTTAATCACCTATGTTCAACCTCATGGCCCAGTTTCATCTACTACTTTGGCTCCTTAGTTGATGTTTGCTATCTCTAGAAGGTACTGAGTCTATCTTTGGAGAACACTCAGTCAGGGGTGTGGCAGCTTTCGAGCCTTTCGTGGCCGGGGCCTCCTTGCAGGACATTATCCGATAAGGAGATTGGTCTCGTGAAGATACTATCCGACGTTTCTACTCTCGTCCTACTAAACATGCCTTTTTTGCGCTGCTGACTAAGCATTAAAATAGCAAACTATGAAGCCTCCTGTCATGTAATAAAATTGTAGATTATGCTAGCTTTAGTGTACATATAATCTTAATTTTAGGAAGGACAGGAGGCGAATATTTTCCCTCCCATTTTCTCCCTACCCAGGTTTTTATAGCGTTGGATTTTGGAAGTGGTAGGTATGTTTGTATGCTATACAATATCTAATCTTATATTAACTTACTATTATATTATATTGGTCATCTGATGTGTCTGTGATTTATTCTATAACATTATATTCATGGAATATAAATGTACGACTTCCATGTCGTTTTTCAAGTCCATTTCTTCGATTAATCCTTGTTTTTCGGCTCTTTTCTCTCATTTCAGTTCAAAGTTCCTCATAGATGTTGTGCCTAAGGCCTTATTCTGTTGCCTATGTAAATTTGCTGGATTTTCTTGTTGATTACTTCACAATGGATTAATCCAGTTTCGTTTGGTCATCTGTTCCTGTTCGATTCTTTTTCGGCATGAAAGAGGATGAGTCATCGGGGTTAGGGGGAGAAGTCTTATTACCTCTGTTTTCTAATTGGTTGTTACTTTTTCTAGTCAAACTTGTGCTGTGATGGAGTTTTAGTAAAGAAAGTTAAGCAAAATATTCACCTCCTGTCCTTAATAAAATTAAGATTATATGTACACTAAAGCTAGCATAATCTACAATTACAGCTTAAACTGGGGAGGTTAAAACCATGAAAAAGTCACAATTTAATCCCAGGGCTAAACTTGTCAATAATAAGGCAATCTCTTTTAAAAAAAAGGCAATAAGTAAACATGATATAACCGCACATATTGCATATATGAATCCAACATAATTTTACCTAGAGTAAATAAATAAAAAAGCCTAAAAAAGGCAGTACTATATCATCTGATTTATGCTTCCTTATAGCGGGAGGGCCTCACAAGCCAGATGAGAGCTGGTTGTTAATACTCTGCCAACTTTAACATTTTACACATAGACTACCGTAATTAGTAAAGGGATTTGGCGAAGGAGAAAACTGCAACTCATAGACATTCGTTGCTAATTGGAGAACCACCATGGGAACATGAAGACAGGTGGTGCTTACTACCTAGTTGAGGCAGAGGTGATCAGTATGTTCTGTTAAACAAAATTCACCAGACTAGTATTTCTTCGAAAAAATAAAGCTTAATCTAAAAAGTGAAGCTTTTCTTTAGCTGTATCCTATCAGGAAGGAATACAGGTTACATAAAAACAAGTTTGAGTATGGCAGAAAGCTCAACCCTGGGAACGGGTTAAATCTATTCTTGAGTTGTACCTTGAATAAATCGGTCAGAGCATTCTTACTGGGAATCTTCATTGCATTGACTTGTATGGCAGGACTATTGTCAATGTCTTCACTTTCAATACTCCTTGGGGTGACGAAGAGCATGGCAGTTTGAGTGGTGCCAATTAACTGATTATCAACCTAGATAAAAAAAAAACAACAATATAGATTTCTATATAACATCAGCTTTTCATGTGTAATGCAATGCTTGTGCACCTGAAAAGCAAGGGTTAGTTTAAAGGGTTTCTCCAACACAACCTCTCTTTAATAAAATTATTTTGCATCATAACCACTTCTAAAAGCAGAAGTGATCATGGTAGTTGGTCTAACCTTTTACAGAAAAGCAAAATGTATAAATTCTTATTAATTTAGTAAACGGGCCATGAAATCAAAAGTTCAGCGATATAAACAGCTGTTGCTATATTTGGTTACACTGTGTATGTCATGAATTATGCACATTTATTCAATGCCTGATGATCAATGTGTACAATTGTAAAACACTATTTACATGTTAATTGGTATATTTTATAAACACTAAGTGTTCAACTGGATACAAATTAATCCCTTACAGATAACCCAAATAATTATTAAATACACTCACGTCTCCTAAACGTATTGCTTCTTTAATGAAGCTGAAAATGGCAAATATTGTTTCAGCCCTCAGTTGAGTCTCTGATGTTTTATAATCTAATTTATAATATCTCTAATCCTTCTGAATTACAACCCAATGATTTACAAAATCTTTATTTAAAACAGAGCTCCATTGCTAAATATATGATAAAGTCATGAACAAGAGGTCTGCCTCTGCTCGTTTGCATACTGAACAGAGCATGCTGGCAGAACCATGATTTCTCAGAACTGCTCTGCCAACAAAGGACTTTTCGCAAGGTCTGATGCATAACAGTAAATGTTTTATATACTGAATATACACACACACAAATACATTTTCCTATATTTATGTCATTACATTTTTGCTAAGTGTTACATCTAGTTCTTTTTGCAGAACACCATGCAATCAATGCAACAATAATCCATTTCAACTCAAAGCACGCCAAGAGCTGAAAGGAACTCTTATCTGTATTAAAACTTAGTCTATTATCTAAATATTGGGTTTGGCTCGTAAATTAAAAATAAATATTACATGCCCTTCACTTGCAAAATATCTGAACATTTTGTGTCTGTGCATTTCCCAAGTGTGCTTTTACATCACACAGTTTGTAGTTTTAACAAAATGGTCCCAAACTGTAGGATCAAAAACCTCAGGTACTCCAACAGAACTAAACAAAATTGACTTTTTGGATTGGGTAAAAATGCACTGCTAAAATAGGCATGGCTAAAATGTAAAAAAAAAAAATCACATTAGATCACAGGATGTACTGGGTCACTAGGAAAAGATAATGTGGTAAATAGGTTTTATGGGAAATCTGGCCCTGTGGAAAATTCTAAATTATTTGAGAATGATGTGCGCTCATTGTCTAATGGTCTACTTGAAATTCGTTGAACTATTCACCTGTGCTACACGAAATGAACAAAGATGCAAATAAAATGGAATTTTACCTGAACATTTTGAATGCTGAGCTCAAGCACCTTATTGGCAGCCAAATGCGTGTAATGGATATTAATTCCAGAAAGGCTTGCAAACACTAATTCTTCCGGGACTTTATTAATTAGTGAAATACCGATTCCATCTTCCAACTTCACAATAACCTGGGGGGAGTGAGCAGAAACGTATGATAATGTAGATAATGTCAAATTAAAGCAACACAAAAAAAGATGAAAAATTAGAGATGCACTAAAATGAAAATTCTGGGCCAAAACCGAAATTTGAGGATGCCCTTGTCCGAAAACCGTAACTGAAAATGACTTTTTCCCCCCAAATGATTTTGATGTGATAGGCCCATTTTCAGCCAAAAATTTTAATGCATCCCTACATTACAGGTTATCTTATACAATCACAGAGCCTGGTGCTGTGCCCACAATAAGCTGCAGAGCATCCCCACGGCTCTCGGCAGGCTGAAGGCCCTGCGGGTGTTGAATCTGTCCGGGAAAGAGCTGGAGGAGCTGCCGGCGGAGATCACTCAGCTGTTTGACCTCTGCACCCTGAATGTAAGCTGTAACTGGCTGCGGGAGATTGTGCCCTCTCATAGTGCTGGCTACTAACCGGGCATTGTGCCCTCTCATAATGGGGGAGGGGTGTATAATTCTCGGCCAATATGACCCTTTTTCGGCCGAAATGGGATAGGCTCATTTTTGGCCACTGAAATTTCGGTGCATCCCTAAAATCATAAGAAAAATCAAAGAAAAAATAAATACATTTCTTAAAGGACCACTATAGTGCCAAGAAAACATACTCTGTTTCCTGGCACTATAGTGCCATGAGGGTGCCCCCACCCTCAGGGTCCCCCTCCCGCCGGGCTCTAGGGGGTGGAAGGGGTTAAATGTACCTCTTTTTCCAGCGCTGAATGCGCATGCGCAGCACGAGCCGCACATGCATTCAGCCAGTCCATAGGAAAGCATTCTCAATGCTTTCCTATGGACGCAAGAGTCTTCTCACTGAAAATCACAGTGAGAAGTGCGGAAGCGCCTGTAGCGGCTGTCAATGAGACAGCTACTAGAGGCTGTATTAACCCTATTATAAACATTGCAGTTTCTCTAAAACTGCTATGTTTATAGAAGAAAGGGTTAATCCTAGCTGGACCTGGCACCCAGACCACTTCATTAAGCTGAAGTGGTCTGGGTGCCTATAGTGGTCCTTTAACTTCCTAGATTTCTGCAGATATTCGGGAACCAAAAAGCATCTGATATTCTTCTGCCAATCTCATTAAAAACTGTGGTAAGATCAGGAGTTTAGTAATATAGGAAAAGGAAAATGTAGGAATATTCAGCATTAATGAAAATACACATTTTTAAAATTTATTTTCAGTAATGAGCTGCATGGAGAGTTCTATCACATTTACACAAATAGAGCCACTTTGATATATTATGTCACTTTCAAGGTCTTTGCATATTTAGAAAATACCTCCCCCTACGGTTCTATGCATGATTGGTGTGTGACAATTCCACAAGACCCTCAACAGAAAGATACTGTAGCGGTACTTACCTTACCCGGGGGCCGGCCGAGGTCCTCACTTCCCGCCGCACGCAGTTCCCAAATGCAGGCAGGCACGGACCGCGAGATGCGGTCACGTGTTCCGCCTAGCTCTAAGAGCGTGCCACGCGTCTCGGGCACGCTCTTAAAGGGGCAGTGGGAGCCAAAAAATGAAATGTGCTCCCATTGGCCCCTGTCATCCCACGTTCCCCAGACACTCACATTTTGGGGGCGTGGATATGACAGGGGCCAATCAAAGTAAAGTTTAGGGTATTTATACTTACCTCTCCCTTAACTCCCTGCCCTATCGTGGTTTCTGTTTCAGTTCCCTTTAGTGCTTGTTGTGTTCAATTGTGATTTTCGTGCTTGACCTTGGCTTTGTTCTGACTCTGTTTATCTCTCTATCCCTGTTTTGTCTTGTTTGCCGGCTTACTGACTACTGTGTACCAGACCGTGGCTAGTTTTTGTTCTCGCTGTCTCTTTGTTCCCTTGACCTCGGCTTGTTCTTGACTCTGTCTATTCTCTGCTTTACGGCGAGTCCGGCCATTCTAAGGTCCGGTAAGCCGTATCTGCTCTGTCGATTGTTGAACTAAATCCTGCGTGTAGGGGTAAACTACCGTGACATTACGATAGGGCCATGGACCCCGCAGATTTAAGTCAGCAATTGGCTTCTCATGAGGCTAGATTTACAGAGCAGGATCACCGTATGGATCAGATAGCTCAGGCCCTCCAGACACTCTTATCTAGAACCACTCCGGTAACAGTACCAACTCCTCCTGCACCCCTTGTCCCAGATGTATCCACCATGCCTAATGCTTCTGCACATTTAAACCCTCCACCCAGGTATGGAGGGGATGCTAAGTCTTGCAGGGGATTCATTAATCAAGTGGAATTCCACTTTGAGATGTATCCACGTTCCTTTCCCACTGACAGGTCTAAAGTGGGATTCTTTATGCACCAACTAACTGATAAAGCACTTGAGTGGGCAAATCCTATATGGGAGGCTAATGGACCTATGGTGCATAATTTCGATAGCTTCCTTACGGCTTTTCGTAGAACCTTTGACACAACTAAAAGGTCAAAAAATGCCGCCAGGGCATTATTGAGAATTAAACAGGGTTCTAGGTCTGTTGCTGATTATGCTATTCAGTTTCGTACCCTTGCTTCGCAGGTAGATTGGACCAACAATGGGCTAACTACAGCATTCAAGGAAGGACTATCTGATACTATATTGGATGAGGTAGCAGCTAGGGAACTTCCTATCCCATTACAGGAACTTATCGACTATCTCATTGATATAGACAAAAGAATTCGTGACAGACTATATACTAAGAATAGGAACAGACGGTTTGTTACACTAAATACTCCTAGAGTTGCTAATCCTTAGAGTTTCAAGGTATCAGAGGAGGAACCCATGCAATTAGGGGTTGCCAAACTCTCTGATGCTGAAAAATTGTATAGGAGAAAGACTTTGCCTATACTGTGGTAAGAAGGGTCATATGCTAAAGGAATGTCCCGTGCTTCCGGAAAACTATCGCACCTAAGGCCATATAGGGGACTGGCCTTGGGTGTGATATCTAAGTCCCCAAAATTGCCTCTTAATCGACTACTTCTCCATGTTTCTCTGCATCTGGAGAATAATTGCATAGCAAGAAACATACTAGCCCTGGTTGATTCCGGGGCAGCTGAGAATTTTATAGACTCTAGATTTGTTAGGAAAAACAAAGTACCCATTAGAGAGAAGAAGACACCCATGGCCGTTGAGGCCATAGATGGTAGACCATTATGCTCCCCAGTTATCACACATGAAACTGAACCGTTGCATATGTATACAGGGATGTTACACTCAGAAACCATTCGGTTTCAGGTCATCACCTCTCCTTCCTCCCACATTGTGTTAGGGTACCCATGGTTACGTTCTCACAATCCCATTTTTGACAGGGAATCAGGACAAATAGTATCTTGGAGTGAAACCTGCCAAGAGTCTTGTATGATTAAAATCACCCCTTTGAGTTCTATTAATGTTCCTACTACTCCCCCTTTGTCTACTATTATACCTCCTCAGTACATGTGTCTTAAGTCTGTCTTTGATAAGAGGGAGGCTGAAAAATTACCGCCTCATAGACCCTACGATTGTGCTACTGATTTATTGCCTGGCACTATACCTCCCAAAGGCAGGGTGTATCCTTTGTCTCCACAAGAAAATCTTGTCATGGAGGAATATATTAAAGAATCTCTGCAAAAGGGATTTATAAGGAGATCCTCTTCTCCAGCAGGGGCAGGGTTCTTCTTTGTATCGAAGAAGGAGGGCGATTTGAGACCTTGTATTGATTATAGGGGCCTAAATAAAATCACTATAAAAAATGCTTACCCTATACCATTAATCACGGAATTATTCGACAGGCTTAAACAAGCTACTGTGTTTACTAAATTGGACCTTAGAGGTGCATACAATCTCATACGTATAAAAAAGGGTCATGAATGGAAAACTGCATTCAATACTAGGAGTGGTCATTACGAGTATACTGTGATGCCATTCGGTCTTTGTAACGCCCCTGCAGTGTTTCAAGAATTTATTAATGACGTCTTACGAGAGTTCATTTACTCATTTGTGATCGTGAACTTGGACGACATATTAATATATTCAACAGATTTACATACCTATCACATGCATGTTAAAACAGTCTTGAAAACCCTTCTTGTTAATGGTCTTTATTGTAAACTAGAAAAATGTTTATTTGTCCAATCCGAAGTACAGTTTTTATGTTATGTAATTTCTGCTAAAGGGTTTCGTATGGATCCCCAGAAGCTTTCTGCTGTCATGGAATCCTTTACCTCAGGGACTGAAAGCCATTCAGCGTTTTCTTGGGTTTTCTAATTCTTATAGACGCTTTATTAAAGGGTTTTCTTTTATTGTATCGCCTATAACACGCATGACTAAAAAGGATGGCAATACTCGTGTCTGGTCCCCAGAGGCGCTTGAGGCCTTTGAATTTCTTAAAACCACGTTTGCCTCTGCTCCTATTTTACAGCATCCTGTCCCTTTTTTGCCTTATATTCTTGAAGTTGATGCTTCGGACATTGGGGTAGGTGCTGTCTTGTCTCAAAGAGAATCACCTGATAAGCCATTACATCCTTGTGGCTTCTTTTCCAAACAGATGTCCAAAGCCGAAAAGAACTATGACATAGGTAATCGAGAACTCCTTGCTATTGTTTTAGCACTCAAGGAGTGGAGACATCTTTTAGAAGGTACTAAGGACCCCATCCTCATTTTTACGGATCACAAAAACCTTTCCTACCTTAGTGAAGCCAAAAGATTGTCTTCTAGGCAGTCCAGGTGGTCACTCTTCTTATCTCATTTCAATTATATCATCACCTACAGACCAGGTGATCATAACACTAAAGCTGATGCTCTGTCTAGACAATTTGAAACTACCGACAAACAAGAGTTTGATAATACCCCTGTCATTCCCCCGGACAGAATAATAACTACTACGGTTCTATCTATTTCTTCTTCACTCTTACAAATTATACAGGCTAAACAAAAAATGGCACCCATGATATTGATCAACTGTTTGTTGATGTTCCCGAAAGACGGGACATTATGTCGTTATATCATGATGCCAAAACTGCTGGACATCCTGGTGTTTCTAAAACCTTAACAGAAGTTTCTAGATATTTTTTGTGGGCTTCCTTACGCAAGGATATCACCGATTACGTTCAGGCATGTATTACTTGTGCCAGTATGAAGTCTTCTCATAGAGTTCCTTGTGGGTTGTTGCACCCGTTGCCCATACCCGAGAGGCCTTGGTCCAATCTATCCATGGATTTCATTGTTGAATTGCCTCCTTCGAATGGCAAAACAGTCATCCTGATGATAGTGGATCGATTTTCTAAGATGGCTCATTTTGTGTCTCTTGTCAAATTGCCCTCATCCAGGGAACTTGCTTCTATCTTTGCCAGGGAGGTGTTTCGGTTGCATGGTATTCCTGTATCAATTGTATCCGATAGGGGTAGCCAATTCATTTCCAGATTTTGGAGAGCTTTTTGTTCAGAGATGGGTATTTCTCTCTCGTTTTTCTCCGCTTACCACCCCCAGTCTAATGGAGCTGCTGAACATATCAACCAGTCCCTAGAGCAGTATCTTCGTTGTTTCGTATCCCACCATCAGAACAATTGGGCTGTCCTGCTTCCTTGGGCTGAATTTGCTCGTAATAACGCTGCTCAAGAATCTTCCGGTAAAAGCCCTTTCTACGTTGTTTATGGCCGGCATCCTGTTGTTCTTCCAGCTGCATTCTCCTTACAGGGCATGCCAGCCCTGTATGAACATTTGGCTGGTTTACGTACTACTTGGGAGCAGGTTCAGCGTTCTTTGGTGGACTCCGCTGCTCGCCAAAAGGTTCAAGCTAACAAACATCGCAGGGCGGCTCCGTCCTATGTCGTGGGGGGACAGGGTTTGGTTTTCCACTCGCAATATCCGCCTTCGTGTGCCTTCTATGAAGTTGGCCCCCCGTTTTATAGGTCCTTTCCGTATTTTGCATAACCTGCGTATTCCTAACGTCTTTCACACCTCCTTGTTGAAGCCCCTCCTTTGTAATCGATATACCCAGCATGTTCCTCCTCCTCCTCCTCCTGTTTCTGTGGAGGGTCATGAGGAGTTCGAAGTGACTGCTGTACTTGACTCTCGTTTTCTCAGGGGTCGACTCCAGTACCTAGTGTATTGGAAGGGTTATGGGCCTGAGGAACGCAGTTGGCTTTCCGCTGACGCTGTTCATGCTGCTCGCCTTGTGCGTTCCTTCCATTCTCGTTTTCCTGCCAGGCCTGGTCCTCCCCGCCCGGTGGGCATGTCTTCAGGGGGGTACTGTAGCGGTACTTACCTTACCCGGGGGCCGGCCGAGGTCCTCACTTCCCGCCGCACGCAGCTCCCAAATGCAGGCGGGCACGGACCACGAGATGCGGTCACGTGTTCCGCCTAGCTCTAAGAGCGATTGTTGAACTAAATCCTGCGTGTAGGGGTAAACTACTGTGACAGATACTCTTTTTCCCAAAGCCAATGCTAGCAAGGACTGAGAGGGAATGACACAGATTGATATTGGAAAAATCTGCCTACCAACCTTTTCTAACATTGGTTTGGCCAATAAGACATATTAGTCCCTATGTCTTTTGACTGTGTTAGGAGTACTTCATAATGATTGTATGTTTATGAAATACTCAAGCGTGACAGAGACTCTCTGAGTGAGTTTTGGAAATTATCGCAGCTGTAATGATTCTAATGAGATGGATTTTTTTTTTTCAGTTCATCTGTCATGATCTAACATTTCAAATTCACTGTGAATTTCTGACAATTCACACTTAGTGGATAACCCTGCTACTATAATTAGGTGAACAAAGGCACACTAAATATTTCTCTCTTTTTTTTTTCTTTTTTTTTAGCTGAGAGGCATTAACAATATGTTGGCAAAACAGTGATAGTTTTGCAGATGAATATGTATCTCCATGCTACTTCTTGTTGCAGAAGTTAGATGTTAGGATAGAAAGCAAATAGACTAAAAACCACAAGACAGATAGATGAAAAGTACTCAAATTACACACATACTTGGAAAAATCGCACAAAATTAGGGAAATCATTGTTGACAATTTGTTGATATTTCTAATCATTTCAGCAATTACTCCCCAGGAAAGAGATTAGTTTTGGATCCCGGCTATATGTGAAACACAGACACAGACTTTTATTTGATATTTATTACCTAAATTAGTTGCTTAGTGGCTAAAATTCTATTGCCGTGCTAATATTTCTGTAACATCAAGTCCACACACTTCTATTTTCTTTACTATTACATAGCACCACCTTCGGATGAATAGTAATATAAAAATAACGAAATTCAACACACAAATCAAAGTCAAAGGAACCCACCTCTAGCTCGTTTTCAGTGTCTGGACTCTTAAACTTTTTTAGATCCACTTCTAGAAGCTCATCCATTTCACAAGAGAAACGTTCATTTCTTCTTTCGTTGAAATCAGTTATCTGCCAAAAAAATTAAGGGTAAAAAAGATAAAATTATTCATTTGATATGTTAAAAATCGATAGAGATCGAATGAAGACTTCAAGTTCCTTAGTTTTGCATTCCATACAAACCAAGGAGGAATAAAGAGATGGTACCGCTCTGTCAAGTGTGCGACAAATTGCAGCAACTTCCCACAAAGGAAAACTCATAACATTACAAGTAAACTTAAGGAATAAGGTGCTAAGCATTAATCTACATTAAACACTCTGTATCTTTTCATAAATCAGTTGTGACACCATAGTGACTTTTATGATCTAAATCATTTTAAAAACCACATTCGTTTAGAAACAATCAATAACTCATGTTTGTGTTGGTTTAAATAAACATACGTCAAATACTATTTAAGAATCACTGGTTTATAGTTTAATCTTTTAAATTTTTTGGGTATTAACGAAAACCTGTCACTCACAAAATGTGTAGTTAAAGGCTCACTGTTATCTAGGCACATATTTAAGCAATAGATTGTGCTGTTGAAATGGTCAGGAAATGCTAATTTACAATATATATTTAATATTCATGCTCAGTATTGCATCTGGAAAGAGACAAGGCAGGTGTGCATGGCTCGACACCAAATGAGATGCAGGGCAGGCACAGCTAGCCCATGGATGCCAACAAATTTGCAGATATTATGGATATGCAAACTGCATTGTGGTAAATAAACCATTTCCTCTAGGCATGTGCTAACTGTTTGGTTATAAAGTGAAACAGTGTTCTCACTAATATGACAGATGCACATAAATTTGAGGGTTTAAACATATCAGCCTGTTTATGTTATTAAACCTGCATTGGCCACTGGGCAAATAAAAAAATCATAGATGCTTGGTATCCTTTGTTTTATATACTTGCCAGTATTTTCTGCATGGGACACTGATAAGTAATTCCTGCAGTGTAATCCTGCTTTAACGTACACATTTTGCACAAGAATTATGTTCTCCTAGAGCTCAAATGTAAAAGGTAGTAACACATCGAAGAAACTGTTAAAAATATATAATATTGTACATTAAACCACACTCCATTAATTCTGTCGCTGCTACAATTACTTTCACCACTACAGTTAAAGGAACTCTATAGTCACCAAAACAAATTTAGCTTTAGCCTCACTGCTCAATTCTCTGCCATTCAGGAGTTAAATCACTTTATGGAGCCCTAATCACACCTCCTGCATCTTACTTGCACAGCCTTCCTAAACACTTCCTGTAAGACTCATCTAATGTTTATACTTCCTATATTGAAGATTCTCTTTCATTTGGAAAGTCTTATCTCCTGCTTTGTTTATAGCTTGCTAGACCTTGCAGGAGTGTGATTAAAGTTCAATTTACAGAGCAGGAGATACAATATTCTAAAGTAAGTTAGATCTGATTGAAAGTGAAAACATTTTTTGTCATGCAGGCTGTGTGTCACAGCCAGATGTGGTGTGACTAGGGCTGTGTAAACAGATTTAGCTAATAAATGGCAGCGAATTGTGCAGTTAAACTTCAGAGGCACGATCTACACACAAAAACTTCTTCATTGAGCTAAAGTTGTTTTGGTGACTATATAGTGTTCCTTTAAACACATAAAAAAGGGGAAAAATGGTATTCACCTGTAAAACTCTTGTGGGTCCATCTGGGATAACACGCACACAAAGGACTCCTGACCCTGGTCTCATTTTCTGGTTTATAAACAGCTGTTCATTGGGAACGGACCCCAGCTGTTCAAATGATCCATCAGGGCCAAGAACTACTTCAGCTCCATCATGTAATCCTGAAATTCCATTCCTTGCCTAGAAAGAGTATTTAAAATGTTATCTGTTAGATACGCATATTGTTGTAGCAGATTATATGACATCTGTTGAAGCCATCATTGTCTCTTTGAAGCATAGACATCTGTAATCATTGTCAATAAGACCAACTGTCAAGTCAGCCAGAACTAAATACAAATCTATGGATTTCTGTGCTACTGATTTGAACATTAGTGTTAAAAACATAGCTGGCTACAAAAAGCATTCATAATATTGAGTCACCTGAGTGATGCCATTTAGAAACTGTATTTTTAACAGCAGTATCATTACAGTGTTATTCATAACATGCCACGCTTAAAGGAACACTATAGGGTCAGGAACACAAACAGTCTCAGTAAGCCCCTCTAGTAGCCATATGAGGAATGACCAGTGAAGGTGTCCCTAGACTGTAATGTAAACACTGCCTTTTCTCTGAAAAGACCATGTTTACTACAAAAAGCCTCAAGGGAATGGTTATACTCACCAGAACAAATACAATAAGCTGTAGTTGTTCTGGTGACCATAGTGTCCCTTTAACGTTGTTGCAGGAGTAAACTGTGCTCAGAGGTCAATAATAACCACATTTATTTAATGAGGATTTGCTCTCAAGAAGCTCTGGACTCAAAATCAGTCTGAGCCAGGTTAAACCAAGTGACGTTACAATTCACAGCATTTCAAAAGTTCACTTCTCTGCCAGGCCCTGTGATTTAAAACCAAGTGGTTACAGAACTAGGTAACCTGCAATTAAATGACATGCCCCAGCATTTTAACAGCAACATTTTTCAGATGAATCGTTCTCAAATATCCTTATGTGAATTCAAGAGTTCAACACTCTTGAATTCTGTTCATAAATAGGCTCCATCACCTTACCTGGACAACTAATCCATGCAAGCTACAGGATAATTTCCCATCACGAAAACACCAGGTCTGAGTGGTGATACGTCTTCTGTCTGGCTTCCTCAACATCAATGGTTCATACCTAGAAAAATGTTAAATGTGAACATTCATTAAATGTTACTATCAATAAGTGATCATACTGAAAACCTAAATTAAGATACTGGTAGCCAATTTCAAACAACAATTACCATATATATTGACTTTAATAGAACAATCACATATTATTTGATGAATGAAATAGATGTCAAGTGCTAGAATTCTCAGATATCAGCTACAACCTTTACTGGATAGAGGTCACAGCAGTAAAGTGGAGTAACCAGGGAATTTGCAGCAAATGCATTTCTACTGTTAACATGTATTCTATTAATTTTAAACACACAAAGATTAGGTTGTTGACAAGCTTAAAATTACATAGTAACATAATGGATAAAAAAAAGAAATTGTATCTATCAAGTTCTTCCTTCCTCACATATGTTTCTGCTGCTGATCCAAAAATAAGAACTTGTAAGTCAGCTTAGAGTTAGACTATAATTAAGAAGTGACCAATTGTTTTCACAATACAGACAAAAACCCAGAGACCAATAAAGGTTACATATACCCCACCTGTTATCTGTGACAGCTGCTAGGCCTGCAATGTCTAACACAAGAGAGGAGTCAAGGAACCGAGAGTTGGATGGTTTGTTTGGGTTATGAGGAGCAGAAGATCCTTCATGGCACAACATCCCACTGCCAGTCATTCTCCAAAGCTGAGACCGTTTCCCTGGCTCCTGTTATTTACAAAGGATAGTAATGAATAGAAGAGCAAAACTGCACTAACATGCTGTACTCTAGACGCATTCAATAATATAGAGATTTTCGATACACAACATAGGCACTGGAGTTCTTTCTACTTAAGTGTTTATTTGCACACTCTGGTCTTTACGATGCTCAGGATAACCAAGGACATTCTCTCCACTTCCAATCAGAAAATACTCTTCAATTATCTTTCTATCCACAAAAAGACCACAGATTGGGATAACACATTTTAATCTATAATATGTTTAGTCTAGTATATGATTATTTAACATCTACAAATGAAAGAATTTTCAAGAAGCTTCTAAGACACAACATATGCCCAATATGCTCTTTTGTAAAATAAAAATAAAAAAAGAAGAAGAGGACAGACTCTTAACACATAAAACACTTCAGCAAGATAAGTTCATTGGGTGTTTGGAGTGTTCACTTGAGTGTCATTTTTATTTTTTAATTAATGAAAGTCTGGTTTGGGCAGTGTAATATTCCCTGAAGGTGCTTAGTAATTTAAACAAGCATGTGTGATATACATTTGCCCATGCACACGAATCCTCCTTTTATGACAACGAGGACCACATGACTGATGATACAGAAGAATAAAGATAGAAGCAAAAACTACAACTAAAGTAATTGCATCCCATAAATGCCTAGCATCATCTGCACATTAGATCTTGTATGGAATGTTCTGCTTATTTAATTTCGGTGTAATTTTGCCAACACAATATTTTAAGTTTAATACCTGAAACGATCGTATCTGGTTGCTGTATTTCTTGTGCAGAGAGAACTTGCCTGCATTTTGGATTTGAACCAACCTTTTTGTTGAGATCAGTCTGATATGCAAATGGTTTAGGTTTTCTCTGTAATGGCACAAACTAGCTAGACTAGCTGGAGAACGGAGCAGGAATTTAACGAATGGCAAGCTACCTGAGTTGTTCTCCATTCTTAGTATTCTCTTGTGCTGTTTTAGTTTATATGCTCTCCCCAAAATAAAAAGTTAATCCAGACATGGACACCTTGCTTACTGTGCTTAGAGGGGAATCGGCTATACCTCAATGTGCAGGCCTAACAAGATTGAAATAATCCTCTGGGGTTGCTGTATCTCTCGCACAGAGGGAACTATCCTGCATTTTGAATCAGGACCTCCCTTTTGGGTGGGATTATGTAAGTGGTTTAGGTTCTCTCTGTAATGGCAGAAGATGAGCTAAAACCAGTTTGAAAACTGAGCATAGACCCATCAAAGGGCAATTTATATGAGCTGTTCTCTGTTCTCTGTATTCTCTTGCATTCTGCTTCAGTTAAGTAATACCTACCTGAAGGCGATCTTGTGACCTACATCTATTACAAATGACATGATCAGTTTCACAGGTGAAATTTAACTACAAGGATCTGTACCTTTTTCTTAAGAATGACTCTGTGTGTTTTGGGATGAACATCCAGGACAAGCTCAGCACATGTGACATTGTTATTTTGAGCAACAGGCCTGACATTTCCTTCCTGAGAGCTGTAAATAAGGAAAAGAAATAACCCGGACAATAAAAATATATTTTAAGTGCCTGCTTATGAAAAGATTTTTGCCCATACATTAATTTTGAAAACACCCCACACATAAATAAAAATAAACTGAAATTATAAAACACGTTGGAAGGCAGTGTTACTCTGTTCCCTTCCACTTGTCCATCAATATGATGTCTCAGGTTCTCCTGCTGTAAAGATGTGTGAAAACCTGTGCAATGTTATGTAAGCAGAAATGGCAATTTGCTAAGACAAACACGTAGGGCTTTTTTACAGCCTTGACACTCAAAAACTGCCATATGCTGTCACTAGTAGCGGCTACTAATTAGGGACGGGTTTCAAATCTGGTTGCTTTTATTTTTTTTTCAGGCTGCCTGTCAATAATGTTTGCTCCTAAACATAATGACGAGGTATAAATTAGTGACTTACAGTAAAGCCCTGAAACACATACTGTGTAAGCTTCAACCATAAATATCAACCACAAAATGTCTGTACAACAAAACAAAACAATAAAAAGGCTCACAATGAGCATACCCTTTCATAGGCCTTAGCAGAAGGTAGCAACAGTATATACAATGTATTCAACTTCAATTTTTTGTGCTATGCCAGGTACATAACTATATAACAAACGCAACTGGCTGACAGTAACGAAAGGCACTTTAGCGACTAACAGCTGGACAGTAAAAGTGGAAACAACCCCTCAATGTCTTATTCCCTGAACCGTGTGTTAAACTGCACCTTCCAGGTGTTGCTAGACAATAATTCTCATAATTCTTTTCCTGCAGTTAAATTTCCGTGACCCAATAGTCTATAACTATAGCCTGAACCACTAAAACTGAAAAAGTGTATTGGATTTAAATAACCAAAGTAATTAAAAAAAACAATTGTCCATGGATAAAATGTAAACACTACATCCACACAATTGGTAAAGTTAATTAATAAAATACCTAGAGAATGTGTAAGTTGCAGCAATGTAAATAAAGTTTTCATAGTAAAGCTGCTTGCTGTCTTGGAAGTTATTCATGTTGCAGTTAACTTCTGACGAGCCTGCCCCTTTAACGGTAACAGTAATGTAGGATGGAAGAATAGGCTCATCCCACGCATAATCCAAGGAAGTCATGGCTTTTACTTCTGTTTGCAGACGCGGCTCGGCGACTCCATGCTGCATGAAGACAACTGGTACCTTTAAATGAAAAAATCAGTAATATTTTAAAAATAGCGTGTATGGGATAAATGCAAAACAGATTCAGTCGTAGAGTGTACATATAAAATAAATTATACCACATCATTTTAATTCCCTATATGATCTGCTTTACTAAAAGACGAACACTTTTAAATCTTTGGTTCATTCTGAGCAGTTTCATAGAATTAAAACATATTTTCTAAACCACTAGAGAGAGTTCTATAATAATAAAATGCAAACAAAATAATTATTACAGTGAGGGAAAAGCATATTTGATCTCCTGGTGATTTTGAATGTTTGTCCACTGACAAAGAAATGATTAGTCTATAATTTTAATGGTAGGTGTATTTTAACAGTGAGAGACAGAAAATTTCCTGGTAAGGCAACAAAGGAGTGGCTCAAGAAGAAGCACATGAAGGTCCTGGAGTGACCTAGCCAGTCTCCAGACCTTAATCCCATAGAAAAACTGTGAAGGGAGCTGAAGGTTCAAGTTGCCAAACGTCAGCCTCGAAACCTTAATGACAAAGAGGAGTGGGACAAAATCCCTCCTGAGATGTGTGGAAACCTGGTGGCCAACTACAAGAAACGTCTGACCTCTGTGATTGCCAACAAGGGTTTGGGCACCAAGTACTAAGTCAATGGGGTCAAATACTTATTTCACTCACTGACATGCAAATAAAGTTATAACTTTTTTGACATGCATTTTTCTGGATCTTTTCTTTTTTGTTATCCTGTCTCTCACTGTTTTAAATACACCTACCATTAAAATTATAGACTCATCATTTCTTTGCCAATGGGAAAATATTCAAAATCAGCAGGGGATCAAATACTTTTCCCCCTTACTGTATATCAAATATTGTAAAAATACACAAGATATACATAGACATACACACATAAAACCACTTCTGGCATACTAAGAAACTAAATAAAACAAAGGAAAAGAAGAAGCTAGTACGGTATTCTATTTTTGAAAGAATTGACAATTATATATATTGTAATAAAACCCAGAAAAGACCTTAGAGAAGTTGTCTATTCGGAAAGGAGGTGGCAGCTGATCAGTATTGCTGAATGAGATGCGATAAGTTGCCCCATGAAGAGTAATTTCAACTCGCAAAAAGAAACATTTTCCAAGAGTATCCCTGTAGAAAATAAAACATCTTGTAATTGTATGTAACCATCAAAGTATCATAATAAATAATTCAATGGACAATGTTCTGGAAGGAAAATCGTGGACTTCTAAAACCTTAATTTAAAAATAAATGTAAATATACTGTACCTACTCAAAAGACAAGAAGTGCAATCAGCATTGTTTCCATTACATAACAATACAATATTTAACCATTTAGTAAGTCTTATAATACAAATGTATCAGCATTTGTACCCAGGAGGGAAAAAAAATTAATGAGTAATTTTGTGATCCTTGCAACACAAAACATCAAGGCTGTACGCTGCAAGTTCACCTATGACAAGTGACAAGTGGGAGAGATTCTGGTTAACATAAGGGCAGATTCCTATCCGAGATCACTCTACATGACTGCACACTGAGCAAAGGGAGGATGTGGTACAGGGAAAAACTCAATTATTTCTTTATATTATTTCTTTATACAAATGACCTACATAACATGTAAGTAACATAAACATGTTAACAGTGACGGTATTAATTTAATTGCTTGTAAGAAAAAGCAACACTATCTACATATATTTTGTAAAAACCATTACAGCTTTAAGGTTGTTAGTGCCATAACCACCACAAGAGGGTGCAGTGAATATGGTCCGTAGAGGCCTCCTTGCTCAACAAGTGACTAGGACACACATCCCCACTCCAAAACAATCCTGCCATAGTTTAATTTTGGCATTGTCTAACTGTTGAGGTCATGCTGTTTAGTAGTCTGTGAATACCATTATAGAGGTTTAATAGCTGCAGTCTCCCAGCAGATTAAAACTATAAACCTATCACAGTATTTTAGCAAAGTGGAAAGATGGCATAAAATGGACTTTCAGATAAGGATATTGTCGCAAATTAACAATGGCAGGGCAAATATTAGTGACATTCTAAGTCAAAATAACCTATGTTTAAAAATCAATCAAGGTTATTTTAGCAAAATGAATGACCTCAAACTACAAATATCACATCAGCACTGCAGATCCTAGCTTAAGATAATGAGGTAGGAGCTGAGCCTTGGCACTGCTAATGTTTGTGAATTACATTGCATCAGATGCTCAAATTTGGTATTGTAGGTAGTTGTCGAGTACATTTCCTATGATGCTCTGCCATTCAGGATGCTTGCTAAGGATCATAAGATATGTAGTCCACAAACATCTGTTGCAGGAGTAGGCAACCTTCGGCACTCTAGATGTAGCTCTTGACAAAGGCGTGTGATCACGCCGAAACGCGCGTCGAGCGTTTGCCGTTTTCTTTGTTCTTAATACTGGGGGATGTATGAAGTGATTTAGTCACGTATATTGGGGGACTCTTTTGGAGCACTTATCTAGTTTATTTAGTACCTCCGCAGCAACAGCAAGCATTGTCACTAGGAGCTCTATGTGTTATACTTATTTAGAGCGTTCAGTGAGCGATCTGTAGTGTGAGGCTGCCTTGAAGCAGCAGTGTTTAGTATGTGTAGGAGTTATATTTAGCCAGTATAGGTTTTGATTTTTTAATCTATCCAGGTGGGTTTGTGCTCCAAGGAAAGATCTTTTCATCTGTTGGGTGGTGCCTCTCTATATATATAAGACTGCACTTTTAATTCAGTGTACTATCATCATGAGACACCTATGTACTAACCCCCAGGATTATTTTGCTTAACCACCTCCTTAGATTTATCTAAGCTTTCACCTGTATACTGTGATACTCCCTCTACTAAGCACTAATTATCTATAATCTATCTAGGTACTACATACTAAGTAGCAAACTACACATACAGGGTCTCTCCCCTTTTTCTCCCTAGACTTTCTTTCTTTTTTGCAATACTTTAGACAAACTTTATTATAAGATTTACTCTTATGAAGATTATCTATTGAGATCTAAAGTATATGCTTTGTAAAGTTTATTAGGATCTATGAGATTGTCTGTGGATTTACCTCTATAAAGCTGGGATATTTTTGGATCCCTGCAGATTAGGGAAAATTATTTCCCTTTTCTCTTTTCTCCTTGATGAACGATTGTGTGGCATTCGACTGAATATATGTTGTACTATATCCTACTTGTTACTATAATTTTCAGCGAAGATATCACTTTACTATATCTTGAGGATATCCACACTACATCTACCCAGTTTTTATTTCACGTGTTGTTTTTCACGAGTATTTCACCATTATTACACTGTACTATTTTTTTGTTTTGCCTTCAGACGGCTTAATAAAGGTTATACCTAATAATTATTTTAACCAGTTAGAGATATCATTTGGTGAAGTGGATGTCCAATTCTTTCCATCTTTAGTGGAATAACCACTTCACTCTAGTCCTGTTCACTCTAGATGTGTTCGACTACATCCCCCCTGATGCTTTTCCAATGTCATAGCGCTGTAACAGCATTATGGGAGATGTAGTCCACAACATCTAGATTGCCCCCTGCTGAAAACATTGTTGGCTGACTTGGTAAGGTGGGCATACCCCCATTTGCCGTGGCATGGGCGGGAAGCAGTGATCAAAATGAATATACTCCCGAGGGTTCTTTAACTTCTCAAGGCCATCCTGTTGGCCTTGCCAGCGACCTTTTTCTCCTCTTTGAAAACAGCGGTTTTCAGATATTTATGGCGGGGGTAACAATCACGGTTGCGCTATGATCTGCTTTGCTTACCCAGATACAGGGGGGGTCTGGCATTACCTGATTTTAAAAAGTATCATCAGGCCACAGTTATGCAACGAATCATTGAATGGCACTTGGGTTCTCCACAAAAACAGTGGGTAGCCCTGGATAGAAGGGGGGGAGGAGGAGATAGATTCCACCCTGGAGTCAGTGGCATGGCTGTGGTGCTCGGGGGAGCTAGAACACATGGACAGGATGGCTCCGGTAACGTAAGCACTCCGCTCTTGGAAGTTGCTTTGTGAACAACCACATATCTCACCTACACCTAGTTCAGGTGACAAACAGCAGCAAACTGGGGGAGAGGGGTAAAATATGTGGACTCATTATTGAAAGGTAGACCACAGACGCCCTTAAACTCTCTCAGATATATACAACTGAAACATTACTATAGCACTCTTCCACATAAAAAAACGATTACACAGAGAGCTTACCTGGTTTGAGGACCTCTGCTCACGGGGCTCTACACTTGAAAAAGCTGTCTCGCCGCTATCAATATTTACTGGTAGGGTCTAGATCGGTAAACAACACTTTTCAAAGGCAATGGGAAGATCTCATGGGCAAGGTCTTCTCAACACAATGGGAAAAAGTACTACTATGGCAACATGAGAGTTCCATCAGCTCCCAGTATCCAGAGATGAATTATAAACTGATCTCCCTTTGGTATAAAACACCGACCCTTCTTCATAGAATTTTCCCTATGGTTCCTCACACGTGCTGTAGATGTCAGGCTGAGAGTGGGACAATGATACAAATCTGGTGGAAGTGCAGAAACATTGTCCCATACTGTGAGATGGTGAAAGATGTAGTAACCGAAATCTTAGGAAACCCGGTCGAATAGTCAGCCGAGCTCGCTTTACTACATTTGTCATCAAAGCCTATATCAGTTTATATGAAATTTATTTTACGCCACTTACTTGATGCTGCCAAGCCCCTTGTCCCTGCCTTCTGGAAGAGGACCGAGGTCCCCACGAGGGAAGACTGGCGGCATAGAGTTGAGGATATACAGGTGGCGGAGGCGCTTCACGCTTTTCTAATTGGGGTGGGGGGTTCCAGACACGCAGAGGCATTGCAACCGTGGTTTGTGTACATGGCTCGTGAGTCGTGATTTTATTATAAGTCGCGGGGAACCTGCAGGGAGAGCCTGGCCTCCTCGTGGGGGGACCACATCTTCCTTCCTATCCACCTGTTCTCTATCGAGCTTCACCATTTCTACTGTCCTTCATAGCAGGCCCTAACTCTAAGAAACATATCTGGCTCCCAAGCAAACATATATGGGATACCCCGGATTCAGGGGGAAAAATGACAATTGTGATTGTAGGAGGAAAATCCTCAACTGAGTGTTCTATCACCCTTTGCCGAATGTGGGGGTACATATCCACTGTACAACCTATGACGTAAATGGATGATGTGCGTTCAAACATAGAATTACATGCTATGATGCTTCTGCTTTATTTGGAGAAGCCTGCGCACTCTCTTGTATACTTTTATATCTGTACATATTTAACAAAATAAAATACAGATTTAAAAAAAAAAAAAACAAACATCTAGATTGCCGATGGTTGTCTTCTCCCGATCTACTGAGACAGATGGTCATGCCTGGAGAACATGAATACAATTCAGCATTGCTGGAATTTGAGACCAATGTTTGCATTTACCTCATGTTAATGTGAAAGGAATTATTTTTACTGACTTCAAAGCCACCAGACCAGACACAATTAGCCACATCCATTAACCGCACGCACAGCAACTGATCATAATCATTTCTTGGCCAGTGAAATACCACACTAGAACCAGGAAGCGTTGAGATGTATCCATCTGGATTACTGGTGCCCTGGAAAATAAAGGAAGACACAATGTATCTATTATGTTTATGTTCAACGATGGGCAAACTTTGAAATTCAGCTATGCAGTATGGGAGTCGTATTGCATAGCTGTGCAGACAGAAAATGCCAATTTCTACTCTTATGGTAAGTGCGCGTACCTGTCCCCTCGCAAATTCTCTTTGTGCAAAGGCGAGCTTATATGTTGATTTGTTGATAAGCAGGTATCGGGGAGCAAACGTGACCATGCACGTATCTATATAACGCCCTCTTCCTTTTTTAACATCAATGCCTAGAAGATAAATAGCATACAAATTAATAATTTAACACAGATAAACACTTTCACTTTGTCTCCCTAGCATGACAGTAATATTGTAATGTAATCAAAGTGCAAATTTGATGCCAGTGTTTATGCTACACTAAACAAAGAACTCTATAGTCTGCTGCAGTGGTTATGTTGCCTAAATTTCTGTGTACCATCCCTTAGTTAAATGTTAAACTGTATAGGAACAGTCTAAGATGAGCTGGGGCAAATGCAAGCACATGGAGACTGCCCCCTTCTGAGCCGTATTGATAATGTGGAATAAACACTTTCACATTATCGATGTCAATTCCATTCGTACTGGCTGGTACTGAGAGGATGAGAGCACTGTGCTAACAAACTATCAGCCATTCAACGCCATCCAAGTTGGATTCAACGCCATCCAAGTTGGATGTAACCGACATTAGAAATGAGGAAGAGTGAATTCCGCATTATTAATGCAGTCAAGGAGGTGGTAGCCTTGGGACACAAGGAAGAGTCTTTGTTTATTTCAAACTATTCCCAAATGTCTATGTTGATCGATTCCTAAACATGTTTTACTGGCAATCGTTATGTTGGTTAGGGCATCTAATGGACTAGACTAGACTAGAATGTTTAAGGAGAGTTTTTGACTCGCCAATCCTGAAAGAAAAAGGAGAAAGAAAAAGGAAGAAGAAAAAAAAAGGACCAATTTAAGCAAAGTGCATCTTAAATTAAAAAAGAGGCATGCATTTTATATTACAATATAATTTGCCTGGGAAGTTTTAGCCAAGCTGGAAAATTGCTGAGCTGAAGAATTTTCACAGTTCAGGTAATTTGTTCTAAAATTTACAATTCATTTAACCCCTTAAGGACTGAGCCAAATGTACATGTTGTAAAAACAAAACTTTCATTTGCGCTATATGTCTGTTCAGGCTTAATTCGCCTCTTTCATTTTATGTGCACCCACACTTATTTTATATCATTTTATTCAGGGGAAACAGGGCTTTCATTTAACATCAAATATTTAGGTATAAAAGATAATTTAATATGAATAAAATATAAAAAAATGGGAGAAAAGAATTTTTAACAAATGCTTAGTTCTACATGACATTCTAACTGTGAATGTCATAATACTGTTTGACTTTACTGCAATAAAATACACATATTTGTATTCAGCGATGTCTCACATGTAAAACAATACCCCTATGTACAGGTTTTATGGTGTTTTGGGAAGTTACAGGGTCAAATAGAGCATGTTAAATTTTTCAGTTTTTTTCACATTGAAATTTGCCAGAAATGAGAATTACCCCAATGATGGCATAACATTTGCAAAAGTAGAAAACCCAAGGTTTTGCAGATGGGGTATGCCCAGTCTTTTTTAGTAGCCACTTGGTCACAAACACTGGCCAAAATTAGTGTTAATATTTGAAAATGCAAAAAAATAATTTGAACGTCAATTTTGGCCAGTGTTTGTGACTAAGTGGTTAGTAAAAAAGACTGGACATACCCCATTTGCAATACCTTGGATTGTCTACTTTTGCAAATGGTATGCCATTATGGGGGTAATTCTCATTCTTGGGCTACCGTATGGTCTCAAAGGCAACATAACCACGCTGGCGAATTTTTATGTGAAAAAACTGAAACGCAAGCCTTATATTTGACTCTCTACGTTTTGAAAACACCATAAAATCTGTACATGAGGGGTACTGTTATACTCGGCAAATATTAGTGTTTCAAAACGGTAAAACGTATCACAACAATTATATTGTCCGTGTAAGTGCCATTTGGGTGTGAAAAATGCAAGAAATGTCTCTTTCACTGACAATATCGTCGTTGTAATACATGTTACTGTTTTGAAACACTAATATTTGTGTTCAGCGAAGTCTTCCAAGTAAAACAGTACCCCCCATGTACAGGTTTTATGGTGTCTTGGAAAGTTACAGGGTTAAATATAGTGCTAGAAAATTTAATTCCCTGGACTTTTGGCCTGGGTTGTCAGGCTGGTCCTTCTAATTGTAATTAATAAAATTACCTAATTATGTAAAATTACATAAATATATCCATAGAATTATTATATTTATGTGTGTGTATATATATATATATATATATATATATATATATATATATATATATATATATATATATATATATATATATATATATATATATATATATGTATATATGATATTTGTGTGTGTATATATATATATATATATATATATATATATATATATATAATTTCGTTCTACATGTATTTTGATATCTATATATTAATTTTAAAATACAGTTTGAACGAAATTAAACATTTTTTTATTTATTTTTTATAATTTAATTTAATTTTTTAACGTATTTACAGATTTATTTTATATTATAGATAAATATATATATATATATATATAATGAAAATATATATATATTTAATCAATATCATTGTACGTGTATTTTGATATTAATATATATATAATTATGTATATATTAATATTAAAATACACGTAGACAGTGTATTTATGTGTTTATATATATATATATTTAGATTATATATATAATAAATATATATATATGATCTAAGTATATATAATGTTATTTTACACTGTTTTAACATTTAATTATTTTATTTTCAGACAGCAGGGGGAGCACCTGTCATTATAGGCACTCCCCATGCTGGCAAAGCCTTGGACGGCTATGCTGTCCATGTGATCCCGAGGTCCTCGCCAGGGGGGCCAAAGAGGAAGCAGGAGGACTCCCTGGGCTCCCAGGTGAGTCCCCATACCGCGATCGCCGGCGACTGGGTAAGTACAAAGGACGTTTGGGCATTCTATGACGCCCTGCGGCGTTTAGAGCCGCTTCCTTAAGGACAGCATAGAATGCCCACCGTCCTTAAGAGGTTAAAGGATCACTACAGGGTCAGGAACACAAACATATATTCCTGACCCTATAGTGTTAACACCACCATCTAGCCCCTCTGGGCCCCTCATGCCTCCATAAATATAACAAAATCTTCCTGTATTTAAGCCTGAAGCTGTAACTCTGCATGCTGTTTGCCTCAACAACAACAAAAAAACAGAAAACAAGCAGTCTGCTGACATCATCAGAAGTGGTAGCCTGATCCAATCACAATACTTCCCCATAGGATTGGCGGAGACTGACAAGGAGGCATATCAGTGTCAGAGCCAGCACAATTTAAACACAGCCCTGGCCAATCAGCATCTCCTCATAGAGATTAATTGAATCAGTGAATGTCTATGAGGAAAGTTCAGTGTCTGCATGCAGAGGAAGGAGACACTGAATGTTTGGATGCATTTTAGGCAGCCATGACCCAGGAAGGATCTCTAACAGCCATCTTAGGAGTGGCCTGTGAATTTATCACTAGGCTGTAAAGTAAAGACTGCATTTTCTCTGAAAAGACAGTGTTTGCAGCAAAAAGCCTGAAGGTAATAATTCTACTTCCCAGAACATATTCAATAAGCTGTAGTTGTTCTGGTGACTATAGTGTACCTTTAAACTTTTCTGGTAAACTTGGCAATCCTGTCATTTGGTAAACCTAGGTTATTTTTGTTCAGCTTTTTTGTTCCGAGACCGTAAAAGTATGGCATATTCTTAAACAAGTAACTGAAGTTGCAACTGGAAGGAAACCTCTTATAAAAACTTTAGAGTTAATATCATGGGCATGTCAAGCTCCAAAACACAGGTTTTATGTACAATAATCCTACCAATGTTGTAAATGAGTCCTGGGCGGTTTCCTTGCTGGATCACTTTCAAAGCACGCACTCCGCTACCGCCATCAAGAGAAAATGCTTGACACCATCCTGGAATGCCCTCAGGGTGAATTCCTTTTCCAATTCGCATTGTGCAACTGCAATAAAAAGAGATAGTCAAACTGATCTAGACTGGAACACCTCCCTGGACACTTATACATTGCTTTCCCACAACAAACAATACTCCACAAGCAAGCTATATACATGCATCAGGCCTGGGAAAGTGGCTTTAAACATTTCCCCAACCTTGGAATTGGCACCTTCATTTCCACATGGCGTAACACCCACAAATTGTTACCACAGTCCATGTATCAGGAAATACATTTGAAGATCTACCACCTAACCTTTATGGCCTCAGACAAACAATTCCACCTGACAATGTGGACCTCATATAAATGCCTGAAATGTGATGGAGACAAAGCAATACCAATGCTTCTGTAAATCTCCCCAAACATATGCTATACAGTCTTTGCATATCACATCCCCCATTTCTCCTGAATTGATCATTTTGGGCTACTTACAGAATTGACCAGCTCACCAATATAAAGTTAATTATTTTCAGCAAAATAATTAAATCTATTTTGCAAAACTGGATCCAATACAACCTGATCATTCAACTCTTGCTCTATCCAGTTCGAATATATACTTTGCATTTGCATAAATTACGTGGAAAAATGTAATCATAAAAATAAATTTACCATATCAAGCAACCTTTTATTAACTCCCATGACAGTCCTTGAAACTATGTTAAAGGAGCACTACAGTTGGAAGTACAAATGCGTACTCCTAATGCTATGTTGTTCTAGTCACAGTTTAGGTGACCACTCACCTTTTATCCCCTGCCGCTCTGTTCTGTCCTTGGATGACCTCGGCTCCTTGGCTGAGATCATCAAGCTTGATAATCTTAACCAAGCCAATGTTTTCCCATGGGAAAGTATAATTAGGCTTGTGTGCTAACTCTGCACTAATCAGATCATCTGACTGATATAGTCAAGTTTTACTCTTTTACCCTACACACTATTTACTCTATTACCCTATAATGTTAAAACCACTATTTAGTTTTCCGTCCCCCTTAAGTTCTCTCTATTCCACCACATTGCAGGTCCACCAGTGCTGGCACCGCCCCGATTCACTTCCATGGCTGAACTCATCAGAATTGACGATCTTAGTCAATCCAATGACCTCCTATGGAAAAGCATTGGAAAGGCTGAGATTGTCAATTCTGATGAACTCAGCCAAGCAGGCGGGGTGGAACCAAACACTGTGCTGGCCAATCAGCATCTCCTCATACAGATGCAGTGAATCAATGCATCTCTATAAAGAATTTCAGCTTCTCCGTGTAGAGTGTGGAGACGCTGAACATCAGTGCTGCATATTGTGCAGCACTGATGCAGGAAGCAAGTCTTGTGGACGTCTGAGTGACTGCCACTGGTTGTGTCTCTTGGTAGCAATATAAACACGGCCTTTACCCTGAAAAGGCAGTGTTTACATAAAAATGACTGCAATGACAGTCTATCGACACAAACAATTACATTAAGCTGTAGTTGTTCTAGTTACTATAGTGTCCCTTTAATAAAATATGTTTGAATACAAAAAAGGTGATTATTTGTATTTTTGTAAATAATATATTTCATATAGTTTAGGATTAAATGGTACTGACATTCGGCAAAGGTTACTGGAATTAATATATATGCTCGTGAATTAGAGCAGGACACCTCAAAATATAGGGTGGGTTGTGATGGGGCTAAATGGAAACAACTGCGTAGAGCACCTTTCTACTAGAAGCATTTGGAAAATGTATGCAAGTGTGACTATAAGGTTGCCTTTAATATTTGGTCCATACAAGCTTCATTGGAAAGACAAGTGATTAGAGACTTGTTAGCCGGGACATAAGCTCCTGATTATGGGCTTGAGTCAACTGTCGAGAGCAACAGACAAAGCCTTTTGACCCAAATGTGAGGAATGTGGGAATTTGTTGAATAATTGTGAGAGAGGGACTATTTTGTATCTCATAATTCGTGGGCTCCAACCATTCAAGGAAAGAAAAACTATTTTAATCATACAAAATCATTAATTCGCAGTAGGTTTCTGTGACCTTTTAAAATTTTGGATTTGTCATAATATTTAACTGATATTTACAGAAATAGAATACAGACAATAAGTACATTTCATATCTGTGAATGTGGAAGTTTTAAACCTGGATGTTTTGAACTTCACAAAGGGAACCACTTCATTATATCTACTTTGGAACAGTACTGCAATTTTATTAAAAGAGTGAGCCCATTCCAGGCTAACCTGAGCGATATTATCCAAAAGCTCTTTCATCCCACATTTCAGGAATAGGCAAGGGAAATCTTTGTGCCACTTTCTGTTAATCTAAAATAGCTTAGGCGATAAAAGATTAGCACCTGCACCAGCCTACATAGACATCTTCTATCTAGACATCTGTCATTTCATCACAGAGGAAATATATCCCCAATACTCCAAACTCCTGCCTTAAAAGTAGCCAAGGAGTGTTGACCCATTTTTAATAAAGTCTATGAATCATTATTTAATTTATGTATGTTAAATTCCTAACTTACAGGTTTGGTAACTCCTTGTCTGAGTAACAGAAGAGAAGAGGGCTCAGGCTCCGTGCAAGCTCGTGCTCTTCAAACTGCCCTGCAGCATCCGTTCTTGCATTGTCCTGTCTGAAGATCAGTGGCAAACCTACCATAGAAATGAATATTAAATACAAGTCAGTAACCCTATGAGATTTGTTTAAGGGGAATAGTTGTTGTTTTTTTTGTTTTAAATAACAACAGTAAGATAGGTTTTACTAACCAGTTTTATTTATGAGCCAGTATGGTGCAGAAATAAATATTTTCAAAGAACCTTCTGCTCGGCACGCGATCCTTATCGTTAGGTTTAGCTGTCTCTTGCTGGAATCATACAATCTCATTCTCACTATATAATTTTGGGTACCTGGCGGTATAAGCAGCTCTTTGCAATGATGGAAGTTTTCCAAAGAGATTCCTATTAAAAATATAAAATGCAAACATGGTTACAAATAAACACAGGTTGCCAACAGTTCTACAGCTCCTTGTTTGCTCTCCAAGGTCAGCAGAGGACTTTATACTTTAGTTTTGGAATTTTGGAATGTATTTCCTAAGCTGTGTGCAGTGGTAAGTAGACAACAGAACTGCAAAAATATAAAGTAAAATATAAGATGAGATGGGGGAGATATATCTCCAAATGAATCGTGGGAGCATAATTTTGACATAATATGCACAAGGCAGCTAAGAACTACATTTTAAATATATAACCCTCGTAGGGATATTGGAACCTGCAAATGGTTAAAGAGCAGATCATTTCATACATAAGAGAAGACCTGTTTCAAATGTTATAAAAGGCATAATGTCCAAGGAGAACAATTTATGTATGCATTGTTATGTTTTATAAATTTTGATCTCCCCTTGTTTTTGAGTTTTATGCGTTTTCTTTAAACATTGGTAATTAAGAATCAACATTGCACACTGTGAAATCTCCTGGTTAAAAAATGTCTAATCAACTGGAAATTCTTTTAGACTGGATCCAAAAGTGGCTACAATGACTTCAAAGGAGCACCCTATGACAGATTCCTTTTTCTCATTTACAAAAGATGTCAGATTTTAAAACTGTTCCCCACTGATGAGAAAATTCACAAAGACAAGTCTCCCATCAGTGTGAGGTAGAAAAAGATGGTTGTATATAAGGTAAAGGCTGATGTAAGGAATAAGATATTTCTCAAGGAATGTGTGGACATAATTATTTAAGAACACTACACTACTTAAAGAGTTACTTTTCTGTGTAAAATGTCCTATTATTAAGGACCTTTACTAGATAAGGTCCCCTGCTCCATTTGCAGAACAACAAAGGAAAAAAGTATTTGATCCCCTGCTGATTTTCAACATTTGCCTACTGGTAAAGAAATGATCAGTCTATAATTTTAATGGTAGGTATATTGTAACAGCGATAGACAGGATAACTCTCCCCCCTCCCCCAAAAAAAAGCATGTCAAAAAAGTTATAATTTGATTTGCATGTCAATGAGTGAAATAAGTATTTGACCCTTTCAACTTCATACTTGGTGGCAAAACCCTTGTTGGCAATCAAAGAGGTCAGCTGTTTAATGTAGTTGGCCACCAGGTTTGTACATATCTCAGGAGGGATTTTGTCCCACTCCTCTTTGCAGAACCTCTCCAAGTCATTAAGGTTTTCGAGGCGGATGTTTGGCAACGCGAACCTTCAGTTCACTCCACAGATTTTCTATGGGATTAAGGTCTGGAGACTGGCTAGGCCACTCCAGGACCTTAATGTGCTTTTTCTTGAGCCACTCCTTTCTTGCCTTGGCTGTGTGTTTTGGGTCACTGTCATGCTGGAATACCCATCCACGACTCATTTTCAATGCCCTGGCTGAGCGAAGGAGGTTCTCACCCAAGATTTGATGGTACATGGCCCGTCCATCGTTCCTTTGATGCGGTGCAGTTGTCCTGTCCCCTTAGAAGAAAAACACCTCCAAAGCATTATGTTTCCACCTCCATGTTTGACAGTGGGGATGATGTTCTTGGGGTCATAGGCAGCATTCCTCGTCCTCCAAACACGGCTAGTTGAGTTGATGCCAAAGAGCTTGATTTTAGTCTCATCTGAATACAACACTTTCATCCAGTTTTCCTCTGAATCATTCAGATGTTCATTGGCAAACTTCAGCCGGGCCTGTACATGTGCTTTCTTGAGCAGGGGGACCTTGCAGGTGCTGCAGGATTTCAGTCCTTCACGGCATAGTGTGTTACCAATTGTTTTCTTGGTGACTATGATCCCAGTTGCCTTGAGATCATTAACAAGATGCTCCTGTGTAGTTCAGGGCTGATTCCTCACCATTCTCATGATCACTGAGGTGAGATCTTGCATGGAGCACTAGACTGAAGGAGACTGACAGTTATTTTGTGTTTTTTCCATTTGTGAATAATCGCACCAGCTGTTGCCCCTTATCACCAAGTTGCTTGGTGATGGTCTTGTAGCCCATTCCAGCCTTGTGTAGGTCTACAATCTTGTCCCTGACATCCTTGGACAGCTCTTGGTCATGGTGGAGAGTTTGGAATCTGATTGTTTGCTTCTGTGGACGGGTGTCTTGTATACAGGTAACGAGCTGAGATTAGGGGAACTCCCTTTAAAAGAGTGCTCCTAATCTCAGCTCGTTACCTGTATAAAAGACACATGGGAGCCAGAAATCTTGCTGATTGATATGGAATCATATACTTATTGCACTCATTGACATGCAAATCCATTTATAACATATATATATATATATATATATATATTTAAAATAAAAAAAAATGCCCAGCACGGGGCAAAACCCCCAGCATTGACTACCATTCTGGTCCTCACGTCACAGGGGCTTTGTGTGATATAATCACAGGCCTCTCATAGAGAAGGCTGTGACTGGACCTATTGTCAGCACAGAGCGCAAGTGCATGCTCCGGGTCGGTGAGGAGAGGGAGAGAAGGTTTTGACAAAAAAATCAAAACCTGCCTGCAATGGAGGGAGGAAAATATGTTTTAACTCTGTTGCCAGTTACGTAGTCTGTTTTATACAGAAAGTCAACTCACATAGTAAACAATGCATGCTTTTTCTCTAAGACAAAAAAAATTAGTGTACTTTGTCTCATGTACATTTTCTGAGTACCCTGGAAATTCAATTAAGTTTCAATAGAGATAACATTAATTTTTTACAAGTATTTGAATTATATATGAGAAATGCAAACAATTACAGACACACTTAAATAATGCAAAAAGAATCAATTATTTTCAAATGTTAAAAAAAAACGTGGACTGTTATCGCCCTCTAGTGTCTTCTAGTATTCGTCCTAAGAAAAATCTCCAAACAAGTAGGTATATAAGCACTTTAACTACATGTTCAAAGAAGAAAAAAGTAATGGGATATGCTATATATTGGTTTAAAGTGCTCTTTGTTGGAAATGAAAGCAGGGTTCAAGCATTTTCCTTTTAAAATAGCTACATGTTGATATATCTGCAGGGAACAATGACCAGAAAGGGTGAACAGGCGTAGCCAAATACAAAAATAACAATAATTAAAGGAGCCAACCATACTCAATCAGCGCCATAGGCAGCAGAACAAGAACTGAGGAATCTTGGGAAGTAGAAGGAGCAAAGCTTTATGGGAATGCTCTGCCTCTAAAGAAGGGGTGGGCTTAAAACGCACAAAACAAGAAATCGGTTATGTATTGTAACCATCAAAAGAAAAAACAACAACAAAAAAAAAACAACCTATTTTTCAAAATTACCAGGAGTCAATTAGTAAAACCCAACTTATACAATCAATCTGAAATACAACCACAGTGGAAAGAAACTTGCCAAGCTCAATGTTTTGAGATGTGTCAGCAGTGTGCAAAGCCATCTCCTTCCCTGGTTTCAAAGTGCCTTTAATCGGTGTGCTTTTCACATGAAAGTTCAGCTCACAAGGGAGCAAGTTGCAGATGACCACAGTGGGAAGCAGGAATATAGTATGTCCTGGCTGTCGGTATATTTGTTTAGCGCTGTCTGAAAAAATATTTGATGGCATATAATCGGGATAGCTTTCTTTCTTCAGAGCCACACAAAACCTTGAAAATCCAGGGAAAATATGCATAAATTAATGATGTGCAAAATGTATTTAAGCCAATAGATGAAAATGATATGTAAGAAGTAATAAAATATTCTGTGCTGATCCCTGTAGATAGATATAGATATGATAACAGTCATGTTTTAGGAAAGACCGAATGGCAAATTAGCCGTTGAAAGGTAAAATTGTCCATGTCAGATGTGCTAACTTTATTAGTTAACTGATATCTAATTTATAAATGATAATTATTACACAGCACTTTTGTAGTCAACACAGAAAATGTGCAGAGATGTCGATCTACAAAGTGATATAGCGGTGCTGTAAGTGATCTTTGTGACATAGAGTAAGTTGCAAAATAATGAGATGCATAAAAGGAAGTGGGGGTGGAAACGTCTTGTTAATCAGAAAGATCAGATTTAAGAAAAACTTAATACCCTAATATGTTGACATTTTGTTTTCGGCAGGAAAAGCATGTTGCTATTGAAGATGATATGGACCATATTCAATGGAAAGAAAAGTTTCCAGGACCTTGGTAAAATATATGCCATACATAATTTAGGCTGATTTTGTGTAAAAACAGTAATTTATGGTATTAAATATGTGCACCATAGTTCCCTGGCCACCTATTGCATTCAAATATGTTGAAGTCAAAATAGGGGAGGGAAAGGGGTGGTAGGCACAAATATCGTTTTGAGTAAAATCAAATGGCAAATGTGTTCTGCAGACTAAGTAATAATTGAGGGCATTACTAACCGGAAATATCTGCTCTTTTCTGAATCCATTGAGTGACATTCCCGTTTGCAGCTAGAAACCTCTCCTGGCTTTGTAACATTTGTCCAATGAATAGGATTTTTACAAAAAAACACTCCCATTCCTCTTGGCCGAGCCTGCAATCTCCAAGATGTAAGGTGCAAAGGAATAGCAAACGAATCTCCTGGCATCACTGCAGGAAGTATTACTGGCTCTGCAGAAATAGAAATGCAAAGCATGATATTAGGCCAGTCAAATAAACATGTGAGTACTGTAAACAAACAGCACTTAATAAAAACCATTTTTTTTAAAAAAAAGTTATAAAATTCAAAGACAAAGAATTGAAGCACAGTGTCCTGAGACTGACTGTTGTAGTGTAGGCTCCCATAAGCTGAGGTAACTGCTAGGAATTTAGACACCTTTCCTTATATTGCAATTACTTATATATAGTAAGGTCAGTTGTTATCTCCCGTGTTACATGAAAGTATTCCATAAATGCAGCTAGTTTTTCATAGCCAAAACGGCCTTGAATTTCCACCTGTTTGAAATTATTTTTAGTAAGCCCTGTATTATAGCGGTCATTCTTTATGGATGAGAGTAGATCATTTATTGTTGGAGGCTAATTGATTAGTTACATTTTATCACCTTTTTATTCTGATTGTTTTGCCTTTACGCCTTTTCCATGTGTAAAACTATGAATAAAGTCTTGTTGGGGATAAGCAGAACTATTTTTCTTACTCTTTCCTTTCACAAAATTTGATAGAGGCTTGCTTTGAAGCAGGAGTTAGGTTGTCATATTTCACTCTGGGTGTAGTTCGGTTATTTTGTGTACGTTTTCTGAATGGCTTAATCAGTACAGCTACTTTGTTTCTTAAGGAGTGTCTGTTGATACACTAGGTAAAAAAATCCTGTGCATACAGAATCTTTTTTTCTTTGACAACATAACCACTACACTGAACTTTACCTAGTTATGTTGTCATGCCTTTAAAGGGGCAATCCAAGAATTCACAATGCATATTCACACGTTGGTTTACAATTTGTTATGCTGTTTTATCTGTTCTTTATTAGTATTATGCAATTGATTTCTTGAAGTGTTAACTTTATTGGCAGTGGGTGATCAGAACGTGTACTATTGACTCCGTCCTGAAGGGGTTAACAAGATGCTCCTGTGTAGTTCAGGGCGTATTCCTCACCATTCTCATGATCACTGAGGTGAGATCTTGCATGGAGCACTAGACCGAAGGAGACTGACAGTTATTTTGTGTTTTTTCCATTTGTGAGTATATATGTCATGGTGATGACCTGTTATAAAAACATTGTTTTCACCTGGGTATACCTGGTTAACAGGTATTAAGAGCTGCATCAAACCAGCAAGTATGCCTGATGTGTAATTGAGTTAGAAATAAAACCAATATGTTATTGTTTAACAATAAATAAAACATACTGAAACAAAAGAATCCTACAATTAAAAATGTAGTGCCTGGGTAAAGATGTTTGAGTCCCTAACAATTGCAATAGAAGCAAAGATTTTCTTCAGGTGAATCAAATAAAAACAATTTGACAAGTACAGACCTATTGAAGTCAAACCTTGTATACATACTGTCTGGGGCGGACGGACTGTCAAGGCGAAGTTCCATTGGAATTTCTAACTTGTTTCTCACTATTAATGATGAACGAACAGTTACTACTTTCCGTGCGCTGCCTTCCATGGTGACTGCAAACACTACGCGCACTGGTGGCAAAGCAGAAAACTGAAACAAACACAGATGGTAGAAGTCATTTAGGCAGTCGACACACTTACCCCATTTACCACAATCTCACCACAACTTATATCATTATAACGGTAAATATACTTACTGATGATTTAAATATAACTTTAAAATGAATCGATAAAAAAAAAAAAAGAAAAAAAGAAAATATATTTAGCTAATACAAGATCAGTTCTGGAGAAGTGACAGCAGTGGAGGTGGAGCTACACCACAGTTAATAAATGTTAAATATTATAGATGTGGCAATGTTTTAAGATGAAACTCTTCAGAGTCCATTACCATTAGTTTGACAAGCTCAAGAGGTTGTGGCATGTAGAGTGAACATTTAATAAAAGGATTGCTTGCCAAATTATAGAACTTAACGATGTCAGTTATACAACATTCATGTGAAATGGAAAATGTATATGACATGCTCATGTGGTCTGCCTTTTACGTGGGAGTGCTGTCTGAGTATAGTATGTCCTAAATGTATCCCAAATGTTATAAACACAGTTCAAGACATGTCTTAATAAGAATAGACTAATAAACACTTACATAGACATGTGGATGTATTATGTTTGTCCTGCTGATTGGACTGCCAACCTGAAACAGAAACGGAGAATTAATAGACATAAAGCATATATGGGCAGTTCGAGCAGCAAAGAAACTGGGCATTTGTCACTGATCTGTCAGCTAGGGGGCTCGGTCCACCATTATTACCCCGTCCAGTCCACTGGCAAGGGAGGTAAGGGACATTCAGCTGGATCCTATCTAGAGTGTTCATTTAAGCAGAATACATAATTTTAAACAATCATCCTCCCCCATCACAAAATAAAGATATAAATATTCAAAACCTGAATTACCATAAAGAGTACAAGGAATTGCAGCTTACCGAAGATGAAGATGTATTCTTATCGGGAGCAGCATACCGAAAAAATATGCCGACTTTATCAACAGACACAGGGCTTATTTGCTCCCAACCACTAACTCGCACTTGCAGTTGGTGTATCTTCAAATCATGGGTATGCCTGAAAAAAAGTATTCAAATCAATATGTCAATTTAGTTCTATTGAAACAAAAAAGACCATGTGAAAGTAAAGAATAACTTGCTTTTGATTACCTGTGTCTCAACTTTTCTTTGGTTTCAAATTCAAAAGGAATCTCTTGTCCTGGGAGAACCTCTCTCCACTGACTCACATTGTGGGCATCATCAAGGAAGTTCTTGTCTCCTTCATGAACCACTTCTGGACTCCCACTATGAGACAGTGCAGCACTGAAACATATTAATGAGACAGCTTACATATAACAGGAAGACTGTGCTACAAAAATGGGTTTTTGAAATGAGTGGGCAGGAAAAATTCAACAGTTCATGACCCAGGCATTAAACGGACACACAAGGTAACATAACCGCTACAGCTCAGTGTAGTGGTTACGCTGATAAGGGTCTCACATTTTTGATTATATGCAGAGCAAACAATATATAAGTTATCCTTCACAACGCATCATAAAATCTCTCATTTATTAGCATTCAGTAATAAATTTTTCAGAGAAACAATGATTCCAAGTAAGGTAGCCTTTCTTCTCCTCCCATGATCTATGCTTTACTTAAGCTAAAAGTAATGGTTTGCCCTCTTACCTGGGTCATGCTTGGCTCCTGATCTGTGTGGGCAGATTTAAGACATTCAGCTTCCACAGCTGCAGAAGCCAGCTCCAATCTTTTTGCTCACTGATTGGCTGAGAGTGTTAGCTGGCCGCTTCAAGCCAATGAATAAGTGTATGTGCATCGAAATTTGCACAGACTTGACATTAGCCAGCCTGGAAATCTTGTTCAAGACTGGCTGATTATTCCCCAATGACGCAACGGAAGGTGGAGTTATAACTCTGGCAGCAGAGTGGTTAATCTCTGTATCTGCAGAATTTCATAGTGAAATAGTGCACATACAGACTGCAGGCACTATAACCACTTTAAATCACTGAAGTGGGCATGGTGATTGGAGTAACCCTTTAATAGGAGTATGCACTATAGGATGTTTAAAGAGCTGGGCAAATGTTGCTGAACGGATACACAGGGAACTTTCAATCCCAAACATTAAAGACCTGGGCAAATTTATGGAACTTTCAAACCAAAACATTTGAGTCCATGCAATAGACAGCATCACTGTCTGTGATTTTCAAGTTAAGTGATATCAAAACTACATATGGCAATAGGTTAATATTTATTATTAATTAAGAGCATCAGGGATTTCTCACCGTGTAGGAGTTGTCGTTAAAGTAGCAAACCAAAGTGTGCAGCCTGTATGATTCCTAAGAGCGAACGGTACAAATGGCTGCCTGCGTTTTGGAGTTTTCATTTCAACTATATAAAAGGAGAAAATAAAATGTTAATACATACAAAACTATGTGCCACAGAATTTATAATGCATGTTATAGACTCTATTTTCAACACAAAACAACTGGAGTCCCAAAGGATAACTGATGCTGTTCTATAGGTACTTAAGGCATATATAGAAAAAAAAAAAATATCTAACCTTTTACAGATACCTGCATTGGTTATATAAAAATTAAATTACAAATATTCCAACATATACAAAAGAACTACACAGGAGAATAAGATGTCCTTACAGGTAATTGTTTTATGCTAAAGCACACAAACAGTAGAAATTAAAAGAAGTTGAATTTAGTGAGATACTTTCGGGAGAAGAAACGCATGCTTTGAGGTTGATTAGTATGGTACCTCTAGCATAGACCTGATGTTCTAGGTTAGTCAGGCTGGCTGTGCTCCTAGTTCTAAGGTAGACTAAAGGAAGGCCTGGCGGATAGGAAATTCAGAGTCAGCAAGTTCATAATAAAAGAGAAAGAGCACAAATAGTCACAAAGACATGCAGAACAGAGTTTGAACAAGGATAAAGAGACATTACAGTCTGCTTTGCACCAATCAAGAAAAACAAAAAAGAGAAGGTAGTAATTTACATTAAGGCAATAGCAGTTCTAGTCAGGGGAACAGCTGGCTCTCCAATTACCATGGAGTAATGGGAAAGGTAGCAGAAGCTTGTATCATGTGGAAATCTCAAAGAGCTGGCTCAAGCCACACTACTGTGTGACAAGGAAAGGATAACAAACATTTTTTAAGAGATAACCAGGTTTTGCTTGAATAGAATGTCCCCTGGATAAAAATAAAACTACTGGCTAAATTCACACTTAATCAAATGATACAAACAAGTCCGTGTACACATTTAAATAGCTAACGCCAGATGTGTACACAGTATTGCAAGATCGTGTAAAAACTCTGTATACACAGAACACACTTGCCATAGATGATCAAATCAGTCATTAGTTTGTGTTCCCTGAAAACATTAGTATCCACCTACTTTCAACAAAAAAAATTATAATCTATATTTTGGTTTTTGAAACCTATTGTATGTGTATCAATGTATTGGTAATTTTACTGTATATGTCAAATTCCTCTTATGGCTCTACAGTTAAATCATTTTCTACAAAACACTGCTAGAATACCCACTTGGACCAATGTAAGGAGGATCAACGGAGGATCCCATCCACTCTTCAGTTGCTTCTATTTCAGCTTCCTTTTCCTGATTACAGTAATCAGCCATCCATGACTCCTTTGTGCTGATATATTGTTCTGGAATTCACAAATGATAAATGTAAGCAATTATAAACCAAATTTAGAAGATGCAAAAAAAGCTTGCAGTATGCAACTATGGGCATCATGATGTTGAATCACGACAAAAATAAATAAAATACATGCTACACAGTAAATGTATCATACATGTAATGTGCAAGAATGTTATTTGTTACATAACTTATAGTCAAGGACCACTGAGAGTCAAAGACTACGTTTTCCAGAACTGCACTGTAAACAAGATTAGCGGTACAAACCATTTTGTTTATAGGATATTTATAGGCTCTACTAATCCAATATGGTATGATTCTACAGGCACAGCCATTGATCAATTATTGACCCAATCTCCTTACTCACATCTTTTTCTTGAGTTTAGGTTGCCAAGTTGCCTCCCAAAGCCCTCCATGATTCACATGCTAACCAACTTGTACTATCTTCTCTCCTTCCAACCAGTCCTCCTATTTTAGACATTTGTCCCCCAGTCAACCTACTCAAATTACGTACAGAATTTTTAGATACAATAAACTATCCACTCTAAGTTACCTTAATGATATACTCTGACTATATTATTTCTCATACAAAGTCCCACACAACCCTCTAGCAATAATGCATTATTTTACTGACAAATGGAGGGTTTTTATTAGTACCCGAGGCACACTTCATCACTATACATAAAGCTAAAGTTAATGTTAGATACTGTATTAACATACATTTTGTCCATGGTTAGATGTCAATCTCTGGCTGCATATCAGCTGACAAGATCAGCCAATGGATGACATCTAAATAGGGACAGACTTTATACTGCTAATACAGAAGTGATAGGCCAGGTCATGGGTACCCAGAATTTGTGTTAAACTATTCAAATAAGGTTTGAGACCTATCTGGGCGATAGTGCCAAAGGCATGCGAGCAGCATGAACACTGCAGAGGGCTATAGTGATTAAGGAGCTAAAAGTGCTTTTTTTAGTCCAATCTATTTTTTAGTTCTTCCTATTTCCAATCACACAGGATCTCTCAATTCCCTTCTCTAGCAGCGTTCCGCCTACACTGAGGCTAACAAAGATGGTTCTGCAACACATGAATCATCTCTTTCTGTAATTAACTCTTGGTTTTGTTCAAATTCTTACAGACAAAAAAAGCCAAAGCTGAAGTGCTTTTTTTTTTTTTAATTTAAAGAAATTTACATACAATAAGCCTTTACTTGTGTATGCAAGCATTCCTAATTGAAAAAAAGCTGCATGGAGTTACCAATTAGTAATGAGGTAATATTAATGTCCAAGCGGTGTCTGGCTTTCATTTCCACTTTTAGACGAGAAGGATGGAGGCGGCTGGCTTCCTGCTGATGCCATGATAAGGAGCATGGCCAGGGTTCAATAAATGGTTCCCACCCTAAAAACAATGCAAAACAATGTCTGTTACCACCTAAAATATCACCTTTGTGGGGTACTTTTTACTTGTCATGATTGCCCATCTTCCACTTCATTACGTTATCCATACCATAGAAGTGGCACCTAAATTTGTTTCATCAATATTAGCAGCAAGACGAAGAAAAAACTGAGAAAGAACATGACTAGATTAATAATGGAGATGGTCTTCTAGTCTCCCCAAGACAATGAGAAAACAACCACATGGATGGAGATTTGTCATGACAAAAGGCACTGCTCTATAGAATTATTAGAAATAGTGTATTTCTCTCTTACCCTATAAGTGTAAAGAGTGCGAGAAGAGAAGAAAAGAAGTCTTCATTTGAATCATATATTCCGCCTATTTTATCAATACGTTTGTGAGTATATCTTCTTTATTTTTGTTGTGTATTTTGTGAGATACATTGATGTTTGCATTGCCACAACAGCAGCCACAAACGCGGTAACATATAACAAGAGACGTGTACATGTCAAGCGGTAGTACTGCACATTTTTGTAGTGTTACATAACAGGCTGTTTAAACATATCCAGATCAACATGCGAATAATAGATATTGTAGACTAACAATTTAGGATAGGTTATTCGGTAGAGCAGTAATGAATGCGGCAACAGCCTATACGTCTGTGAGAAGAGTATTCAAGTGGTTTTAAAAAATAAAAACATATAACAAACATGAAACGTGTGGCAGTAGTAGTTGCAGCCTCATCGTGTTGGTATGTAAGCAGTATCCCATACTACCTAGTTTTATATGGGTAGGCTCCAGTTGGTCGCTTAATGCAATGCGCGTCTTTAAATGGGCTAGTTTAAGGGCCCATGGAGATTGGCTAATGCTAGACTGGGTTGCTTAGATTGGAGTCACATATTATTGCACAGGGGTTAACCGTGGTAGGGTACCCTAGAGGTCTGCTTGATGCCCTTATTGAACTAGAGAACTGTTTGAGAGTCACAGCTAATGTAGTAGGTGTATGCCTGGGTATGTCACAATTTTTAATGGTGTTAAATTTTATCTACACCATTTGTGGTCCTTCTTTGTTTTTATTTATTTTAGGTTGTGTATTTTTTATTCATATCTATATTTGCAAAGATATAGAGGAGTCTTCACACTATCTTTGGGGGTAATTAATTGTTGTTTATTCCCCATACTTCACCACTGGTGTTGCATGCCACAAGGGTATTATTGTATTTTCTATTTCTATATAATTACTCATCTCAAAAGTAAGAAACAAAACATTTCAAGTTACACTTTAAGGTTAAAAATAAATAGATTTATTTTTAACTTTAGAGTGACCTTTTATTGCTTTATGGTTCCAAAAAGATAAATAAATATGCCATTAAAACGTTTCTCCAACCCATTCTTGTGTATGGGTTTGGACTAATTTGCCGGCTCAGGGTGCATGCGAGTGCTCTGAGCTGGTGAAGGAAGTGGGACAGGGAGGGAGGGAGGGAGGAGGAAGAAAGGAGGGATAGGAGGAAGAGGAGGGTAGGGACCTAAAATTGTGGAGGGGACAGGGAGAACGGAGAGATTCCCTCAATGTGGAAGGAACAGAGGGAAGGGAGACAAAAGCTTCCCTCTTGCAAGATCAGTCTGCAAGAGAGAATCAGTTAGTTCTGTCTTCAGCGTGCAGTGCGCAATAAGACAAGACATTTTTTTATGCACAGAATTGACATTAGGCAGCCTGGAACAGAGTTCTGGGTTGCCTAAGTCACGTGTGCCGGGGGTACTAGTTGCCCCCAGCACACAAGTGCAAAATACTCTGGAAGTGCAGTGTTTCAAGCAGAAACACTGCACATCCAGACTCCTACCATCATGACCACTTCAAAAAGCAGAAGTGGTCATGGTGGTTGGAGTAACCGTTTAAACTTACCTGTAATCCAGCACTGGGACAGTCCTGCTTTCAATAGTCGTTCTAGCTACTCTGAAATGATTATTCTTGATGAACTTGGTCAAATAAATGCTTTAAAAAATTAAAAAAAAACATTGGACACCTACAGTATATGCACCTCAATCACCATGCTCTGCAAATTCAATGGTGATAGAGAAGCATTGGACACATTCGGTATCATCAAGTCAAATGTGAAGACATTCAATTTTCAAAAGTCTTAAGGAAAATGTGCCTATATTGGCTCTTAGTCAGACTGCCACTAGAGGCAAATTCTCTAATAACTGGCAATATTGGTGCTGCTCAGAAACAGCAATGTTATGCATAGCTAGAGAAAAGGAACAGAATCTGTGCACCAAAACAACTACATTGAGATTTAGTAGCTTTTGTGCCTTGAGTGTCGCTTTAGGTGCCTGGAGTGTTTGTGGTTTTAACAGACTGACCCCAACCATTATTCAAGTTACACAGCACAGCAGCAAATTAATGCTTCACTAAAGGAATCAAAAAAAACATTTCCATAACAATAGTAGAAGAAAAACGGTTTCTTTATTTACACAAAATAAAAAAAAATAAAAAAAACATACAACTTTATATTGTTTAAGAGTTTTATTAAACAAAACCCAGAAAACAATAGGGTAATAGAAAGATGCAGACTGTGATGACATATGCTGTTGGTACCATTTATACTGCTACCTTCCATCAAAATATAAAGCATTGTCTCAATGCATATGTTCTCACACTCTGCATGTTTTCCAGTGTTCACTGTAAAGGCAGCAAGAATAACCATACTGGCGGAACATAAAACAGTAACAATACAAAAAGCTAGTGTCATCTTGTTACCTGATAGCTCTCTGTTGTAGTAGTCTCCAGAAAGTGTAAATTCTGCAAAACCATTAGGATTGGATACCAAATGCTGGAAAAAATTCAAACCTTTACAAAAAATAAAAGAGATATCAATAAACAAACAAAAAATGTCTTTATTAGTTCTATAAAAACCATGTAATTTTGGCATATTTATTTTACTTTTTTTGTATATGTCTAAATTTAAGTAAAAATCATCAATTATTAAACATAGAACGTCTACATGCAAGAATTCACCAACCAAAAAAGTAGGAGTTACTGACCAAAGGAATCTCCATCACCTCTTAAACCGTGGATTAATACCGAACATTTTTAAACATTTTTACCAGTCCAATATACTCACGTGAAAAAGTAATTTCTGCCAATGGGACATCACAGTCCATGCAATCATCAATGAAACAAATGCAAACATTGTCTGCTTTGAGGTCCAAGCCCGAAATCCAGTGCAAAGTGCCAGTTCCATTCTTCTTCTGGTTGCTGTAGGATGGTTTTACTGGCTCAGCGTTCTTAAACAACCAAGATGCAGCTTTATTTAGCTGACCTTCAAAAAAGAAAAACATAAGTCAATGTAACTTAACATACTGACAAATGGTACTAGTTAAATATTATCCAAATGAAAAATGACAAGCACTCAGCCAGCCAGCTAACCAACTGCCCATGTGCAGACAATTGGCTAAATCACATAACAAAAGTACAGCAGTCACAAGTCATCTACAACTATTTTCCACAGGTGTCCCGGAGACGGAGAACAATGAACAGCTAACGTGGTGTGGCAAGGTAGTACTTTTGAGAGGTATGCAGTCAACCAGTCGCAGACACGCAGCAGACAAAAGACCTATTCTGAAACCTAAAATTACATTATTATACATTTTCCAAGCATACTCTTTAAATCTGAAAGAACAAGTTAAGACTCCAAGAGTCTAACACAAATTCTTAAAAAGAACTCTGAGGAAGAAATAAATGAAGCCAAACAATTAAACATTTAAGATTGTAAATTACCTTGAGATGCTAGAAGTGCTTTACGGCAATCATCCATCCCGAAGCCCAACTCCTGCAGGCGGACAAGCTGAACTTCTGAAACCAGAAAATTAAAATGTAATGGTTTGATTATATCAGTGTTACCAGGGTCTACTCTACACATAGAAAAATACAGAAAGTTAAAAGGAACACTATAGTCACCTAAATTACTTTAGCTAAATAAAGCAGTTTTAGTGTATAGATCATTCCCCTGCAATTTCACTGCTCAATTCACTGTCATTTAGGAGTTAAATCACTTTGTTTCTGTTTATGCAGCCCTAGCCACACCTCCCCTGGCTATGATTGACAGAGCCTGCATTCAAACAGATGTAATTTACCTTAAATAATTGTATCTCAATCTCTAAATTGAACTTTAATCACATACAGGAGGCTCTTGCAGGGTCTAGCAAGCTATTAACATAGCAGGAGATAAGAAAATCTTAATTAAACAGAACTTGCAATAAAGAAAGCCTAAATAGGGCTCTCTTTACAGGAAGTGTTTATGGAAGGCTGTGCAAGTCACATGCAGGGAGGTGTGACTAGGGTTCATAAACAAAGGGATTTAACTCCTAAATGACAGAGGATTGAGCAGTGAGGCTGCAGTGGCATGTTCTATACACCAAAACTGCTTCATTAAGCTAAAGTTGTTCAGGTGACTATAGTGTCCTTTTAAACTTAAACAGCTTATATTCATAATAAAACCAGCATACATATAATATAAGGTATATTTGGACCAGTTTGACTATCTCAAAATAAACATATAGAAATAAATAAAATGTTTTCACTATTATTTGATTATATAAAAACACCATAAGGGAATATGTAAATAGGAAATCCTAGTACAATTATATCAAAAGGGCACAGATCTAAATAAATAATATTGTATATGAAGGTAGCTGATAAACATCAAAAACATTCATCTCTGTGTATATGGGCTTCTTCACATCATATTTATTTAATTTTCCAATGATGATCAACCTAACCAAGGCTCCAAGCTTCCCCCCACAATAAAGAGTTTATGGATGGCTAACAAAATGCAAACAGCTCTGCTGAGAGGAGAAACCACAGGTGGAAAGCTAATACACTTCAAATAAGCGTGGCTGAGTTTTGCTTAATGTCTGGATTTACTGTAATACAACACTGCTAATGCTCTTTTTTCCAAGCAGAGGCTGGAAGTTATGCTAAGATTACTATATTCTGCATCAGTAAGGCATATGGGCCCAAAACATCCAAATGGCACGTTACCCAGCATTGCATCTAAAGTGCACATTCACAATGAATTTATTTTAATTGTAATGCAAAAAATGTGTCCTACCTAGGATCGGATCCATTAAATGCGTGCCCCTGCCCGCAACTGGCACACTTTCACCATTTTTTACCAAAGCAGTCAAATTGCCAGAGGCCGTCTGTGGGTCTTTAATCACAGAAGCAGATGTATTGGAACTTGTCTGCTCAGGAATTGATTTTGCGATAGCCAAAAACAACTTAACATCATTGTAGGACAGTCTGATGTCTAGAGAATGCAACTGAATCTAATAAAAATACAAATTAAAAAATAAATAACTTCTCAGTTTTGTAAGCCTTACTGTACAAAATGTGTAAAAAGAATACTTTTAATTTAAGGTTCTCAAGAGTAAATAGTTAGATATTATCTATTATACCAATTTTTTTTTAACTATAAACAGTGTATAAAAATGTATAACAATAAAATACAGGAAAACGAGTCAAAGTCACTTAGCAATAGTGGCTGGATGCTCCAAGCCAGGTAGTGGCTGGATGCTCCAAGCCAATTGCTAACATCTCACTGAAACATGTGATAGAAGAAGTGGATAAGATTAACAGATAATAAAAAAAAAAGATTTTGGATGGAAAACACTTTTACACTTCTACATTTAAAAGGAATACTGCAGAGTGCTTTAGTGTACATTAAGTATATATGCAATAAAATATAACTCCAGGAGTGGCAAGGGCTCTCTATGGTTGCTCTATGTTCCAACAGAGAAAAAGCAGCAGGAGATTGTGTGCAAAATAGTTCCTTAAAAATAAAAGTATAGACCATGGAAAATTACAGAACTTGTTTGTTTCTAAAATCAAATTGGAAGGCTATAAATGATAAGCAATTGTAAACAGAATTCATGAGACAATGTAAAAACCTATGTATTACAGATTTTGTTTGTTTGCTAATAGATTTGTAACGATCTACAATCCCAGATTAGCAAGTAAGGGAGTGTTAGACTATCTGCAGCTGTAAAAAATGTACAATTTTGCATGAGAAATGAAGTAACGTGGCGTTTAGTACCATGTTTTACCTCCAATATTGGGGGGAAATCCTCAGTGTTGAATGCATCCATAAGCCCAGAACTGTTTTGGTATGTAGAATTTCCCACCAGCTCAATCTGCACATGGACAGGGTCAATAATAGACAGTGCGGTTTCCAGTTCATTCGCCAAGCAGCATGAAAACACCTGAAATTAACAATTAATTTAGGGTAGAATAATTAAGGGGGGTTGCCAAAGATACAAGTTAATTTTGTGTTCCTTCCCAGCTATTGTTTTGGTCAAGATTATATAACCGTCATCTAAACAATGCATCACAAAAAGTGATACTAAATGACCACTAAAGCGCACCAAGACTACTTTATCTCAACAAAGTGGTCTGGGTGAAGTGCTCCTGTGGTTTTAACCCTGCAATTTAAAAAACATTGCAATTTTGTAGAAACTGGAATATTTACATACCAGAGTTAACACAACTCTAGTAATGGTCTTCCACTCCAATAAACGAGTAAACTTCGATCATGTGATCAAATGACTCTCCTAGAGAGCATTTGATAGATTGTTGGCAGAGTTTTGCCATGCCTGCACACTAGCCTCCCAATGTTTCCAGATGGAATCTTTATGATCTCAGCCTAGAATGTGGAGCAAAAAGTCAGAGGCCTGAACAGCGAAGGGCTGATATTTAAGTAAAACTCACCTTTAAACATCTCACAGAGGTGTTTCTTTAAGTGATTGGTATTTCCAGTACTTCTCAAATTTTATTTATAAACATGTTAGATAAATATGACTTTTGTGATACCACGATGCTAAAATCATAATACAAATTTTATATATTTAAAAATTACTTATATTGAAATATTTAATGGAACATTATAACGTTACAAATACAAATCTGTGTTCCTAACACTAGTGTCCCTATTTCTTTCCCCCGTATAAGTAAAGGGTTTAAAAAAACAACAAGTTTTTACTTCCCTTCGCTCCAGCACGGAGCCTCCCCTGGTGTTGGCTAGGTCTCCTCCTCCCACGACGTCACACCAATGGGCAACTCAAAACGCATACGCGTGCATATAGGAAAGCATTGAATCAGAACGGCACTCCAGGGAGTTAAACTCTGTTAGGGAGCAGAAAGTGCCTCTAGTGGGTGCCTGAATGTAAAAATTGCAGTTTCTCACAGGACAGGGGCAGTTCACACTTTAATGGGATGAAGTGGTCTGGGTGCCTATAGTGTCCCTCTTTAAGATATTAAAATAGTATGAAACTAAAACAAAATGTAAAAAATACATAAACCCTTTTAAAATGTATTGACAGAATGAATGTCACACACATTTATCACCAATGGTGTAGTATTCCATTTAGGCCTAAATGAGCATTTCAAAATGTATGTTCCTTGTATATGTCGTGCTGCAATGAGCTCACTGTTCCTGTCTCCCTTCATTATATTATAGCTGCAACAATTTTCATACTCGCCAATAAGAAAAACAAAAGCACAGCTAGATAATGGTTTATTCCCTAGCAAAAAGGATCACAAAACCAAACGTATCCTTGTGGGAACTTCATAAAAAACTTCATTAAAAGTTCAAAACATCTTTATGGAAACACGGCCATATGAATACATGCAAGTCAATCAAGGGAAAGGAAAAATGTTATTTGCTATTTCACTTTCACCATGAAGATCTCTCATCACATCTTTGATTTGTATGAATACTGTTTAGCTTACCTCAATGCCAAACAAACTACCAGAGAAAGGACGATCCACAAGTCTAGGTTTGTAAGTAAGGACAGTAGTTCCTTTGAGAATTATAGCATTGGTGTCAAAGCAGGACATATCTTCAACCACAACAAACTCTGTTCCTGAAAAAAAAAAAAAAAAAATCGAAAAAATGTATATATAGATTTACAGCATAACCTAAAGTGTATCTGTCATGGTACACACATGTTTGCTATACATTAAAGAGCAGAAAGAGTACATCATAGGCATCATAACCACGTCAGTTAATTGAAGTGGTTATGGGGTTTGGTCCAGCATCAACGTTAAACAGTTTACTCACCATTTAGCAAAGATGACTGGTCACCTTTATGACATACTAAAGGTAATGGGCAGTGGTGGGCTGACAGTGATTGTTAATCACTGCGCTATCCCCTGCTATAAATTGGTATTGGGTGAGTAAAAATCATAACCCCGCCTCTACCATACAGTAAGTGGATGCCGGGCTACAGGCATTACTCACCCTAAGCATCTCTGCAAGAGATGATTAAACTGAATAGCAGTCATGCGGAATCGACTGAAGATATTATGGTGCCTATAGGTTTTCTTTAAATTGCACATATACATTATTATTATTAAGCTAGCAATTGTATAGATTTTAATTTAAAGCTCTTTAACTTGTTAGCAACTGCCCCATCTGTCAATCAATTCTAAGACACCCATAAATCCTGAAGGAATAGAATGCCAAATGCATGTTTTCACTAGGGTTGCAAAGACACTTGGTAAACATGATGAGTACTAGCCAAATAGGACCAAAGAGAGCCTCAGGTCACCTGGTGTCACATCAGGCAACCTGTAGGAAGACTAGTTTCAGATGTATAGATCAATTCTTCAATTTGGATTTTCTGTAAAGTGCATTCACCATAAGTGGAGATTCAGAAGAAAAGGCAATGGAACCTAAATTCAGAAACTTTAGGTAATGGGAAGTGTATATCAATGGCAACTACATAACAATTTACATATTTCCTCTTTATTAAATATGTTTCATAAACTATAATTCTTTCAAGTTCTACGGTCTCTGAGCATTTCATTTATCAACAAGTTATTCACAATCCCTAATAAAATGTATTATTTCTCACCAGTTACATTGATCTTGACTTCCAGATGCTTTTCAGGAGTGATTGGTACAGATGATCTCTTTGTTACTACTCCAGATTTAATGGTTTTAGGAATAACTGGTGTGCCACCGCCGGCAACTGGCTCCTGTTCGTGCAGCAAGGAACCAGCATCGGTAATCTTTTTATCACATGGAGTCTGAAGAAACTTTTGCACCAATACTAACCAATCAAATATTAAAAATACTCTAAGGTTGTTTAATACAACAGTAAAGCAGGAGCTGTCCTTTGTCGATCTGCAAAACATGAAAAAGTGAGAGGTTATATATCTTACACTTTTATGCAATATGTCCGAGCTTAAATATTAGAGATATGCTTAAAAAAAAATTGTGTGAAAAGAGTTTCACTGTATTAAAGGACCACTATAGGCACCCAGACCGCTTCAGCTCAATGAAGTGGTCTGGGTGCCAGGTCCCTCTAGTGTTAACCCTGCACTGAGGGTTAATCCAGCCTCTAGTGGCTGTCTCACTGACAGCAGCTAGAGGCGCTTCCACGATTCTCACTGAAAATCACAGTGAGAAGACACTGGAGGTCCATAGGAAAGCATTGAGTAATGCGCGAGCGGCTATTGCTGTGCATGCGTATTCGGATCTGACGACGGCAGGGGGGTGGAGAGTTCCCCAGCACAGAGGGTGCCCGGCGCTGGAGAAAGGTAAGTGGCTGAAGGGGTTTTAAGTGGATGAAGGGGGAACCTAATGACCCTATAGTACCAGGAAAACGAGTTTGTTTTCATGGCACTATAGTGCTCCTTTAATTTTTACATCAACAAATATGTGTATGCTTGTATTTTTTACACCCTAGCTCCTGGAATCTAGCGGGGAATTAGACTGACTATGAGGGACACAACAGCATACCCATCTCCCTTTGCACGCTTGAGCATGTTATAGGGACAGAGTTCAAGTTCATGTGATGTAAGATGACTTCATCCCAGTGTTGTTCTTAGGGACGCTGCTTGGGAGTGCTGTGATGTAGTTCAGGATGCCTCTGTTATCACATCACGCAGAGACAGACTACAACCCACTAATCGCACAGAAACTGCAGACCTACAATCTACACTCCCTCCTCAGCACGAACAGCGTAAAGAGGGAAATTAATAACATTGTCAAGTGGGTTTTTGTCGAAGAGCTGACAAACAAGCAGACAAATTTTGGGTACTATTTTCTTCTTGCCATGGATTTGTTGAGCACTGTTAAATATACAAGGGAACCCAATATATTGCACCATGAGTTTATCTTGGCAGCTTAATGAATGTTTCTGTTAAAACATCCTACCTATAATGTAATTCAATTTGTAGGGATCCTGGATTGCTGTTGCTCTTTGATGGTTGTAAAATGCAGTTGAATACATTCATCTTGTGAGTTAATGGAACTTTTGGTCCAGCAAAGCGTGTGTCAAATGCCATTATGGAGTGGGACACTAAATTTATGGATTTGGTTTGGTTGGAAAAACTCTCAAAAAGGAACTTAGACTTTTTAAAGTCAAACCTACAAGAGAAAAACAAATTAAATTTGTGCCGAGAATTAAAGAGTTACAGAGACAAACATAAAAGCAACAGTACTCGCTTCTAAGAACCGATACATAAATTCACAGAAAACCTACAAATCTACATAAAATGCATAAAAATATTAGGGGACTGGAGTAATATTTTTAGTAGCTGTGGATTTGGTCTGATATCCTGTGCAATATTGGGCAATATTTGGGACCACCTTAAAGAGTAATCATAAAACCATCATCGAATTTTGTGAGCTGATCAGTAGAGGAAAAAACCCTTATAATAAAAAAAATTTAAGTATATGACAACGATGATTTTTGTTGAAATGTATTACTTTACCTTGCCAGTGAATTGCTCAATCCATCTTTGTCTTCAAGAAGTTCCAAGCTAACATTAACCATATCAATAAGGAAAGATATGCCAGTGTAAACTTCTCCACTCAATACGGTCTTCAATAAATTATAAAGAAAGATAAATATTGAAATAGAACACTTGATTTCAAAAACATTTGTGAAATATTTCATGAAAGTTTTATTGCCTAAAAAAGAGTCATGTCTTTTTTTTTAAGATATGAACACTTTCATATTTTGGCAGAACTTCACTGTAATTCAAACAAAGCATTAAGGTATCAATATTCATATAACCCCACATTTGTTATTTTCACTTATTTTGAAGGGCTAAACCCTTCGGTCTGGCAGTGGACCACATAGGTACTCTTGATTTATTAATATATTTCTAGAGTGTCTCTTTTCATATACAGCTACATATAGTAGGAAACCCGCACCTTTTTAGAGGAAAAAAAAAAAAACACAGTGCCTTTGGCTTGTAGCAATTAAAGCCTATCAAAAGGTTGGTAGCAACGCTGCCAGCTGGCTGTGATAGTAAAACAGTTTGTATCTGTGAAGATGTCAGTTTTACACCACTCATGGGTCAGCATTATTTTAACATTTTAAAATTTAAGTTTAATCAGAGCACCATACACTGCATCATGTTTACATTTTTGCTCTGATCTTTGAATCGTATAGGTCAGGTGTAGGCAACCTTTTAGCAGCACGGTGTCAAAATATGATTGTGATGTCCCGTAGCGTGTCGGTCCTATTTCTTTAAATTGAGGTGTGCATGTTGCCATATTCTGCTTGTGTTATTTATACTGCATTTGCTTTCTAGTGCCATAGGTTGCCTACCCTTTTATAGGTTATACAACTAACAGCACAAGTCAAAACAAATAAATGCTGGTTCCAACTTAATGTATTGCCAAATGCAAATAACAAAAATGTCTTTCTTACGTGAATTCGTGGATCCTGTAAATCGTAAGGCCGCATAAAATCTTCCACGGGTTCTCCCAGATTATTCTCCAACAAGCCCCGAATTAACTTGTATTTACTCAAGTCCAGAGAACAGTGAACAGAGGATAAGCTACCGTGAATGGACATATCTGGAACTGCATGGCTAAATTCTCTAAAAAAAATTAGATTAGAAAAAGATTAGATTAGAAAAATTAAATAAAATAGGAATAGAAATAAACTACACACTGTCCCAGAAAACAGAGTTAAGTTAATTACTAAGTGCTTCTAAAGAGCCTGTTGTACTTACAATGGATCATGAAAAATCATTATATAAATAGTTAAGTGAGCCATCTATAAACTAGAATATGCAAAAAAAGAAGAATCTCTCTCTTTCTATTAAAAAGTAAACAAAGAAAGCCCTTAATACCAGATTGTTGAAACCAGCATACCAGGTACAATATGCCAAAAACTCGCAAAACATACATGATATGCACCATAGACTACCTAAGATTTAGGGTTTTTAAAACATATATTAGCTATACACCTGGTATCCAAGTAACTATAAAAGAAAAAGAACAGGTGGAATTGTCTCTGCAAACCTTTATTACATGTATTACATGTTTAATCCTGGAGTTGGGCTAATTACTTGTTTAAAATATTTGAATCAATCACATTTGATTTAATTATAAAGTTTGCATTGTGAACATTTCATTGGTTCTGGTTGTAAAACTCCGTTGGGGTTATCCTCGGCAGATTACGTGGTGTATTTTTAAAGTCTGCAGACAGTTGTCCAATCAGGGACAAGACTTAACGTATAGTTAGGAACATATATGAAATGACTTATATGCATTTATATCACTTAAAGGATCACTATAGTGTCAGAAAAACAAAGTGGTTTTCCTGACACTATAGTGCCCTGTGGGTGCCCCCACCCTCAGGGTACCCCTCCCGTAGCACTGAAGTGGTTAAAACCCCTTCAGCAGCTTACCTTATTCCTTATTACCTTACCACTAGAGGCTGGCTTAACCCCAAATGTTAACATAGCAGTTTCTCTGAAATTGCTATGTTTGCATCTGAAGGGTTAAAACCTGAGGGACCTGGCACCCAGACCACTTCATTGAGCTGAAGTGGTCTGGGTGACTATAGTGTCCCTTTAATTATTAAAATTCATTTAATCCCACAAAAGAGCTAAAACAGACATTCCCCTACCCACTGGCAATTTCAGATATAAAAACAGACAAAAGTTTTGTGACTAATACTCACTTGTCCAAATTCCTCTCAAGTTGTAATTTCAGTCGACAGCACTCCGTTAGAAGGCTACCACCCATCTGTCGAATATAATAGGAGGAAAAGGAGAGGTCGGTTCTTGATTGCTCCAAACCATCGGAAAAAACTCTTGGACATCTCTCTGCTGCAAAAATGTCCATGTCCTGCAGATCAACCACTATGCAGTCCAGCAGGCAGATGTGTTCTGCAAAGAAAATAAATCTTTTAATAGGCTAATAAATATGTCCAAAACAATATCTAGAAAGCTAAAACTATTTATTACATACAGAATAATATATAGCTATTAAAGTATGCTTCATACCACAGGTAAATAAAAACTCTTTAAGAAAGACACAAAATAAACAAGGGATTCATAAAGGAATACCGGGCCAACTGCTGACAAATAACATCAGAAATGTTCATCTCAAACTTGCTGAAAGAACCTAAAACAGTCCTCAAGAATGCAAAAAAAAAAAAACACCTCTAGAAATGAGTCAAACTGGTACAATTTGGGGAGGTTCTGGGGCTATTATATTTGGAGAAAAACAAATACTGCTTCCCACCTCAGTCATCTCATAACTCAAGAAGATTCGAACTAGGAGCAGGGGGGACTATAGCATTAAGAATGTTAGGCTTTGAGGAAGCCTGTGTTACTTCCTGCAGGCAATGGTCACAACAAAATCTGTTGACATTCAAGGCCACCAAATGATGAACCTAACTGTTTAGTTTAGTTGCTACACAATGTATTAACTTTGGATGTTAGACATCATTGGCTTTATTAAAAAAAGTATTTTGACTGAAGTTTAAACTGACCATGTGTTCGTAAAGAGGAAAGCTACACATATATAGAGATGTTGCCAGAGGGCTGCAGCTATAAGAAAACTCAGAATCTCTTAAAATGTTATTCTCTCTCTCTAATTCATGCTTTCATCTTTCAAGTAAATCCATACTCCCTAACAGCAGTGTCCAGTGAAGCAGGAAGTCAATGGGCGGTGTAAAAGGGTGGGCCACTGATGCGGATCATATAACCAGAACTTCAGAAAGGGAACATGCCCAAAAAGGAGGCGTATCTGCTCAAAGAATTGGAAGGCTAGCCTGCATCCTGAGTTTGGCATAAATGCGTCTAATGATGCGCTCGCTCCATGCTTTCTAAGGACTGTCCCCTAGCACTTACATGCCCACTTGTCTCCTAACCTTCTTACTAGCAGGCAGAAGCTCCTGGTATACAGTCTGAGACAGAGAAAAGGTGGATGTAGTGAGTGTAGAAGAAAGGGAACATGCCACAGTGTTAGAGAGACCAAAGTCAGCATTACAGTGTCCTGTAGTGTCTCAGTGTCCCCATGTCTCCTTCAGCCTTTACCCCATCCCTCACTTCCCTAAGCTGAAGGCTGTATCTGGAGGCTGGGAACTTCTGTCTGGACTCTCTGTGCTATGTAGCTGCTCCCCCGTGGATCAGTGAGCAGAGAGAAGCTGGTATATGCTGTAACTTCCTATCCCTGCCTCTCTCCACACACACAGCGATCCCTACTGGCTGGTGCTGGTATTGCAGAGTGATCTTTGTTTATACTGGGAAAAATACCGGCATTTGTATCGGTAATACTGCAATATCAGCACTGGCCAGGCAGTCTCAAATAAAGACCGACCAGGGGGCAACCCTAAAAGTAGTGTTTTTAAAAAAAAAAGTTTAAAAAAAATCAATGTGCCTATACTATGGGTCTGGGCCTGCAGCTCCATCAGCCCCTATGTTAATCAGACACTGTTAATACCGGTTAAAAATCAGTGGACAAAAATACAGAAAAGTGACGAAAACCAGACAAAACAAAATACATTTCGTAGCGCTTTATTTCGCTGGTGTAAAAGGAGTTAAAACTGGAATCCAGCGCAGACATCTGCAGTCCTAACCACCTACTTTTACATCACAATGGCATCTTTTCTTCGTCCAATTAAATGTTTTGTATAGAAAAGCATTATTGGACCTATGGAACACAAGTGTCATTTGGAACAATTTGCCAATCAAATGCTTCCAACAGAGAAGCATTAACCCCTTAAGGACACATGATGGAAATATTCCGTCATGATTCCCTTTTATTTCAGAAGTTGTGTCGTTAAGGGGTTAAATGCAATGCTTCTCCATATGAGAAGTATTGACTGACCATTCAACGTCCTGGTGCAAACTTGATCCTGGAAGAAGCGCCATCCAGCAGACGTCAGGGTAGCAGCAACTAGAGGTGCGTTTAGCACTGAAATGTAAATACTACCATGTCTCTGATATGGCAATGTCTAACAATATAGAAGAAAAATGGCATGGGCGCTGCACTGGGACAACTTAATTGTGTCCATTTAAAGATCAAGAAATGAATGTCACAATCCAGTTCAGTTAGGGTACTCAATGTACTGGAGGAGAATCAACAGATATTGTTTCTGGTAATTCACCTTTACATACTATGTTCAATCACAGAGAAAGGCAGCGCTTAGAACAATGATTAACAGGAGGTAACATATAGGTGCTCAGTTGCAGGACAGAGTTAAAGATCGCAGTGTGGATTTCTGCATTCTATTATTCAGACCTCACAATATACACAACTTCTAAAGAGATGACAATAATAAATATAATATTGAAAAAAAATCCCATTATAGGTCTTCTTTGAATACACAAATACACAAACCAAGGCATCACCAAATACGATCCCAGCAGATATAAAAAAGATTTGTGTTTACTTACCTAAACCAAATGAGCCACAATCACTATCCTGAGCAGAAGATTGTACGGGTTCTCTCTTATCTGATTCCAAACCAAGATCTTTTTCCAATTGAGGCTTGGAGACAGAGGCCATCACTAAACCTCCTGTTGAATCCCATGCCTTTGGCATGCCTTCTTTTCTGCTTTTAATTATATTGTGCTCCGGCGTAACAATGGGCGATGAAGACTTACCCAAGTTCTATGGAAATATTAACAGTACAAAGCATTACTAAGTAGAAATAAAGGAACTATACTTTTTGAACGCTAAAAAGCTAAATTATATTTATAACCATAATTGCCAACAAGTCAGTGCTACCCAAACTATGTATCATAATATTATGCTTAAACATGATGATCTATATTGTGATTTAACATTGTTTTATTGTTGATTTCAGGCCTCAAGTTGCTGGTGTAATAGGGTTTTCAACTCACATCTTTACAGCCCTCATTTTTACAATTCAGCTATACATTACTGTAACTTAGCTGTGGTTTAAATTAATTTGAAGTTGGTTAATTGCTCTAATAAATCTGAAGAATATTTTGACTGCTCTGTCTATAAATAACAGATACCCCAGTAGTCTATAAATATTTCTAGGCAGTACCCAAGTGTGGTAATTTCATCAGAGGTTGGACAGGAGGAACCTTTAGATAGAAAATTGCTTCGAACATACGATGTAAGACCAGAAACAAAAAAATTAAAGTGGAATCTGGAAAACTATATAAATAATTGAATGATCCACATAGCCTACATTTATAGCCCAAGGAAATGCCAAAACGGCTAATGATTGCACTATTACAGACACTGAGCATCAACAATTAAAGGATACTAAAAGTATAAATGGAAATACTGGAAAATGAGCAAAATATGCTATTATATGTTAATTAGAAGAAAGAAGTACTCTAAAAAAAGTCACAGATAATCTTAACCCGTTTCAGCACTCACAAAATCAGTAAAGTAACCAAAACTAAGAAAAAATAACTAACATTCAGATACAGAGGAGGCTCAGTTAAAGGGACACTATAGTCATCCATACCACTTCAGCTCAATGAAGTGGTCTGGGTGCCAGGTCCCTCAGGTTTTAACCCTTCAGATGCAAATATAGCAGTTTCAAAGAAACTGCTATGTTAACATTTGGGTTTAAGCCAGCCGGGGAGCCGACGTCGGCGGGGGAGGAGAGGTTACCAGCGCCAGATTAAGGTAAGTTCCTGAATGTATCATCTTGTATCCACTGCAAATCGATTAATCTTGTAGGAGCAGGCATTACGTTGTTACATTAAGACCTGTTACAAATGGGGCCCACTGTAATGTCAGGCTAATGCACTGTATGATCATATACTGTAACTGAATTCCCAGTTTGTTTGTTTTTTTGCTTCATCCAATGCTTTTAACGAACTTATGGTTTTCAAAATCCCTCTGAAGTAGAGTGCACGTTATTTTCCATGTTACACACACTGAGCAATATATACATATATCTATTTCATATATGTAGAGAGAGAGAATCAATAAAGCACTCCAACAGCATGCAAACAAATCAAATTTTTCATGCAGTTCGTACAAAATGCTGTAACAAAGCTTGGTTATTAGTCACCAGCACCACTACAGCTCGATGTAGTGGTTCTGGGGCATATTGCCTGTCCTTGTAGGGCAGGGTCAGCAGGGTAAAGGAATTATTTACATTGATACCCAAGTCCACCTCTGCACATTCTCCATTGAGATGTATTAATTCAATGTGTCCATATGAGGAGATGCTGATTATGGCAGTGCAGTGATTCCACTATGGGGAAACAAAGATTGATGATCCCAGCCAAGAAAGCAGGTATGGCAGCAAGACAGTCCAAGAGCATACAATAATTGCCTAAAAGAGAACAGGTGTCCCGGGAGTTTAGGTGAGAAAAAAGCCTTTTAGCTGCAATACATCCTAACTAACAATCCACACTGTACCTACACAAACTCACCAGGACTTGTGGATTAATACTATCACTGCTACTCTAGCCCATTATGGAAGACAGGTAATATTTAACCTTGCCATGTAAATACTGCAATCTCTACAAAACTGCAATTTTTTACATTGTAGGGTTAAAATGAAAGAACCACTGCACCCAGGCCACTTCATTGAGATTTAGTTGTTCCTTTTTTATATTTTATGCCCTGTGATTTATTTATTTGTGACCTTTTTTAATTTTTGTTGGATATTATATGATATTCATTTTTATTAAGGATATTAGCTTTATTCAATCAGTATTTCCCCTAAACCCATGAGTTGCATGTAATTTGCCACAAATTGTGTGGTTACTTACCATTTAAACTACTTAAGAGATTTCCTTTCATTGTTTCTGAAAACAACTCAGTCACCAATAAAAATCCAAAGCCTGCACAGACACTGAAAGGTTGGGTGAAAGAAAATAACCACTGGTCCCCAACACACCGTATAAAAACACGCATTTGTAAGAATTTTACAATGGACACGAATGGACAAACTTTCAACATTCTGTTAGGATGAAATTCATTGATTTCACCGGCTCACTGTTGGAATGAAAGTACGTTTGAACGGCAAATGAAGCAACTAGAGCTCACAGAGGAGAGATGAGTATTGTGGGGAAATTTCTTTAACTACAGGAAATGGAGCAGACGTAATCTCCGCCTTTGGTCAAAGAAGGGCAAGTGTAGAAAAAATACACAAGACAAAGTAGTCCCTACTTTGTCTTATGTTTTAAAGAAAGCTAGCTAAGATAGGAAGAAAAGATTAACAGATTCTGAGAGAGGTAGAGGAGAGGACAGTGCCACTTTAATACTATACTAATCCAGAATGCAGCAGAATGTGCAGCTGACTAAGGGCATTAACCCACGTAAGGGTATTACGACAATTGAGGCTTTGCGATAATGGAAATATCGCGTTACTCCAAACACCATGACCACTTCACGGATTTAAAATGGTGTCTGGAGTCTGTATGTATAGCATTTTGGTTTGAAACACTGCACATACAGAGATTAACCCCTTAGCTGTCAAAGGTAACATCATTAGCCAACCCAGAACTAATTTCAAGGCTAGCTAATGTCAAGCTGGAAATTCTGTGCAAAATTGGCATCTGACACAAACACACACAACCTTGTCCTCTCCTCAGTCCGTCCTCCCTGCTTTTCTCTCAATGGAGGACTTGGCCATGGAACAGAGGTGAGTTTTAGCCTCTATTTATTAAAAACAAATTGGGGGTGGGAATGGTTACTCTAATCGGAATCAATGTTTTATGAGGAACTGTTTTCTGTTTGGAGTAACCCTTTAATAACATGGATGGGACATGATGTCCCTAATCTCTTCCCCAATTTATTAGGATGTCTGCAGACCTCCAAGGTGGCATTCATTTACCATGATACCCGGTTCACGGTTATGTAAGATATATCTATACACACATATACATTTTATTTTTGCACCTGAAGTGTCCTTTTTTGGACATTGAATGGTTAATTCCAAACACCATGACCACTTCTCCTTTTAGAAGTGGTCATGGTGGTAGGTGTCTGATTGTGCAGCTTTTCTTTTTTCTTCTTCTTTATTTTGTCGTGCGGAAGTAGTACAGGAGTACCTAGTCTGCCAGAAAAGCAGAAATACGTTATAAACAGGTATTCATTTGTATGGCAGAGTAATAAAGATGATTATACAGCACTGTTTGTTTTGTTATGTGAACAGAATGTGATAGGGCATGTCGGAGGTGAGTACTTTTTGAGTTAAACAAGACATGTCAATGCTCATAAGAAAAGCCAAGCTTAGAATTGTGATTCTGGGTCTAGTTGCTGAACCAAGATGTTATGACTATGGGTAAGCATTGTTGGGACCAGGCTCCTAGTAAAACAACGATTCTCAGAACTTTTGTCAGGGGCCATTGCCGAAGGGAAATGACTGCATTTAGATGGTATGATAACCATGCGTGTGAGTGCTATCCCTACGCCTTTGGTCCCGTCACAGTGTGTTATACAGTGATCAATATTGTTTTTTTGTTTGGTACCCCTAACCAAGGGTGGCAACGGGGGGAGGGGATTATTATCCTGCCAGTTAATTGCATGGTTTAGAGTGTGTGATGGGAGGTATATTTGGTAAATCCGGTTGCCCTTAGGGAGATCCCGGTTTGCCAGGTGAGAGCATTTAGGAGGCCCTATCAATCAGGCTTTAACTTAAGCAGAAATAAAATGTAAATCGAAAACAACGCATAAACAAACAGTCTTATTGGCATCTGAAGAGACCAGTTAACCGTAATCACAGTGCAGAACATGTAGAGTCGCTTTTTCCCGCTGCAGTCAGGTTGACAGGTATTTAGTTGATTCTGACCTCGGGGTGAAGGGAGTGATGTTGTCGGGGTGCCAGGTTCTGTCAGAGGCTTGTGTGTCCACAGTTGCCAGTCCCAGAGTCGCAAGGAAGGACAGGGCTTCAGCAAGTGAGGTGAGGGTGATGGTAGTCCCATTGTGGGTAGCTAGTAGCGATCCCGGTGCTCCTCATCTATAGCTCATGTTGGTAGCGCGTAATTGTTGAGTACTGGGTGGAGCGACCTGCGCCACTGGGTGGCCCTCGTTAGCTCTTGATAAAAAGATTGGTTGGAATCTTCGAAAGATAATGGGGTCTTGTCTCACAAGGCTGTCATTATATGTCCTTTATCTTGGGATGACATGCAGCATAGTATGACCTCACAAGATTCTTGTGAGGGAGTTCTTGAGGGGCCTGAGACCCAGAATATTCCATTCAATGACCATTTTTCTAGCCCTGCTGGGGGTAATATAGTTTCCAGTAGCCTTCTTGTGTAATGTGGCAGCTCTTCTGTCGTGACACTTGTTGGGATGCCGTGGATTTTAATGTTGTTGTATTGTTGACTGTTTGAGGGCATTCAGATGCAGGGTGAGATTGTGGTGTGATTTTTGAAGCTCTTGTACAGAGTCCTGTACATTGGATAGGATGGTGGTGACCTCTGTCATGTCAGCTTCTGTAGCACGTACCCGGTCATTAGTACTTTATAAATCAGCTCTGAGCCCTGCGAGTTCCTTTGCCAGCATTTTGTGGAAATCATGTTGGGTTGCGGGGGGGGGGGCGATCCCTCTGGGGTTGCTGGTGGTACATGTCTCTCCAGCTGGTGAGCGTGGGCAAGCAGGGCGGTAGCCATCTGGATTTCCGCCGGGCCTGGTTTGGGCCGCACAAGCTGTTGAAGCATGGCCCAGATATCTCTTCCTTCTGCCTGGGTGCTGGCTTTCTGGGAACATTGCCCAAGGCAGGCATTTGATCAGCCGAGCTGGGTGGAGATCTGGTGGCTGTGGAAGGTACAAGGCATTTGTAAACCACCCCAGGAGCGTCTCCAAGTCAGGCAGTGCTTGTGTGGAGTAGGCCCCCGGCTTGCGTCTCCGCTTAGGCGTCTTTTTCAAAAAGAAGGGCATCTATCCATGCAGTGAGTCCCTAAGTCGGGGTAGGGGTCTGGGGTGTTGGGATCTGGTTTGATTCTCAGGAGTTAGGCGAGATAGGAAATGTGGAGCCGTAGCTGCCTGAAATGGCGTCTGAGCGGCTTGGTAGTTGGCTCCGCCCCCATGTGCAGCTTTTCTGTTTGAAACGCTGCACATACTGAGATATTGGCACCTTTGTGCTGAGGGCTAGTTGCTAATATCAATTGGTAACAGACATATGAGCTCCTGTCCCTCCCTTCTTTATTTTATCCCTCCCTGCCTACCTGCAATGGTTAGTGATCATTTGTTTTTTTATATTTCCTCCCTCCACTGTCCACCTTTATGAGAAGCATTTGATTGAAACTTGCAAAAGAGGCTGAGACATCAACAGGGGCATGGACACCAGCATAAGGCGTTTCACCTGGCATTGGATTCCAGGTAAGTTTATAACTTATTTAATAAAACATTATAGATTTATTTGTCAGAGACAAAAGGGTTAGAACCTAGCAGCAGAGGATTATAAATTGCTGCCGTTATGACCCACTCTCAGAAGGCTGATTGGGTACAGAGTATTCTCTGCGCCTTAATACATTATCAGGCTATGGGTCCTTAATGAGCACATTAAATGTGATGCTTAAACAGTTACACCTAATGAAGAAATTAATAAGAAACATTTTGAGTTGGAAACACACTGCAGACTGCACAGAAAATTCATCCTTATGGAATTTAATGGAACCAGCATATCTGGATTATTTATCTATGTCCACGCTAGCTGGCATTTGTATCAAATTCTTAACAGTTATAAATTGTGTGTAATGAGTTGTGAAAGGGCTACAAAACTGTAACAGAAATGTGTAGTGTAGCAATGTATTAAACACCAGATAGCATATTACTATATGTGGACATAAATAAACATTTACCAATTAAACTATCATGTGTAAAGAAATTCTAGATAGTCACTTAGAAAACAAAGTGGCAGATTTAACTGTTCTCCGTTGCATTGTCCAACTGAATTCCATAAGGGTTAAAGAAAGGCATTCAAAGCCAACTGAGGCAGCTCGTCAACCAATTAAATACCTCAAGCAAAATTGGATCCTTGTATGAAGACCCATGTAAAATCAAGTCCTTCAGAGTAAATAAAAGAAAGAAAAATGGTAAACTGGATTAAATATACAATGTGACTTACCTGTATTATCTATTTTCATAAAATACAATATAATGCTAATAGTCTAATTGGGGGTACCCCAAGCATTGTACTTTTATAAAAAATTTAATGTATTATACATATATGGTGCATTGAGATTTGTGGCAGCCTTGTGCTATATGATCATTAAAGGCTTTAAAAGGACACTATTGGCACCCAGACCACTTAATCTCATTGACATTGTCCCTGTCTCCCTTAGCCTTGCAAGTTAAAAACACTGCAGTTTCAGAGCAACTGTACTGTTTACATTGCAGTGTTAAGGCTGCCTCTAGTGGCTGTCTACTTTCCTGCAGTTTTTGTAAAATTATGCTGGACATCGTAAAGCTGTGCATGAGGACATCCAGCATCTTCACATCCCCCAACAGGAAAGCAGTAATTCACAACAAGGTTATGCTGCAGTAACAAAACAATACCAACTAAACACTGAAATTCCAACGCAACTGATAGACGTCTAGGTTGTACTTTCACTCATACTCACTCAAGAGTACAAAAGTTACACAAGCTGCTGGAGGATGAAGTGCCAGAATCTGATTGTGGAACCCAACAAAAAGATGTAGCTCAGGCGAGATCGCATCAGGTAGGTATATCTTCCTTTCATTTACCCCACAGTCCACCACACTCACCAACTGGTATGATATGTTTGGGGGGGGTTTGCAAAAAAGGGACAGAGCTTTGAAAGGTCTTAGGAAAAGCAAACATGATCATGCTTCATGTGCTTGGTTTGGCTTACTACAACAAATGATTAGAAATGTGAATCAGACATTACATGCATATTATATATTTTATTGAAAGAATAATGTACCTTATCCTTTAGTGAGAATGTCCCATTAGCCCCTGAAAACAAAAATCTGTTTTTGACTTTAAGTTTTCCAAGATTAGCAACAATTAGGTTATTGGACCTTGAGCTTTCAGGGATAAGGAGTACTGGAGCCCCTGCCTCTATATCAAGCAAGATTCGAGATCCTCTCTGTGCATGGTCTCTAACCTTTAAAAAAAAAAAAGAGAGAGAGAAGTTAAATCAGAATTCAGACACATATCATATAATGCCATCAGTATACTGTGGTCAGGTTGATATTGTTATTTTGCAAACTTACAGTTTGGCCCTGTATGGCTGCTCTCTGACGACCAAGAACATCTTGTAGCTGTGTAAAATGCTGAATAAAGGCTACAACTTCAGACTGAAAACGTTGTGTGTGAACATACTGTACTGAGGCCATCCTCAGGCTAACACGCATGTCATATTCTCTTTTTAAATCAGGATCAGGAGGTCCATACCTATGTACAATAAAAGAAAAAAAATAGAGGTTAGGCAGAATATATGTTAAGGCAAATGGCATCTCCATTCTCACACAAACATTCAGAACCAACATTTCAGGTTCTATCATACTTAAAGGAACACTGATATTGTAAATAACATTTTTATATCATGTTTGAGTGTCCCTGTGCATGTTTAGATTAAAAGGCCCCCAGTTAAAAACCGCATCATGCATACTGTTTAACCCCTTAAGGACACATGACATGTGTGACATGTCATAATTCCCTTTTATTCCAGAAGTTTGGTCCTTAAGGGGTTAATGGATGTAAAGACTGCAATTAAAAAGGAATTGTTTGATTGAAAACATTTTTTAATATAAGAAAACGTTGAAGTCAACCAAACTTTACTCAATAAATTAATGTTTGCAATCAATCTTACTTTCTTGTGGAATCATGCTTTCTTGTGGAATTGCATTTAGAACAGAGCTTAGCACTTACATTGATTAGAGAGTACATACTTTTACAAAGATTATTTTAACCAGGGGAATAAAAATACAAGTTATATCTGTAAACCAGTAATAATTTACACCAGACATCCAGCTGCGTAACCTAACAGCCAGATGATTGGTTCATGCCACAACAGCATCACAGCAAACAAAGTTCACAATATCTGAGAAATGTTAGTCATTGTTCTTCGAATACAAATCATATTCGTTCTCTGCTCCCACTAAATCAAGGAAGTGAATTTAAATGTATTTGTGACATTTTATAATTATTGTTTCTCTGGATAAATCTTACTTGAAGATGTGAAATATAAGTGCTTCCTGTCCTCTGGTGGTAAAGCGCTCCGTGTAAAGCTCACCATGCTGAGTAAGATCACTCAGTGACAAGCTGCCGATGCTTCCCTGCAATTCTAGGTCTCCTTCTGAACAAAGGGGAAACAAACCGCTCTTTAATATAGAATACAGCAACACGCAACCCAACTTTTCCAATCATCAGTAGTGCACCCGACCCCAGAAACTCAATGATGGAGCCCTTTTTAAGTCCCAAACACTGCCTTACTTTATAAGCATTGCTGAAAAAACAATATAAGCTGCTGGCAAATATTGCTGAGGATAGACGGAGTTCAAAATATGACCCATTCAAGCAATAACACTTGGTGACGTTTACTTCACCAGGATTATGCAAGTGTGCTCTTTTTTTACATTTTGGTTTACAGAGTGATCTGTGTGGACGTGGAATTTTCTGAAGCACGAATCACATGTTCTGTGCTTGGTTAATATTTTTTCATTCCTTCTTGCAGCGAGCATACAAGGGATTCGACCCAGTAAAACATTTTTTTGTGGAGGCAAAAATTATTAAACTTGAATAAAATGAATCAGTGACCCTCTGTAGATTATCCGTACTCACCAATTATCTCAAGGTGAGCAGCTAGTTTTGATACACTTGCTTTAGCTAGTTCGCTTGCTGTCTGTTTTAGGACCAATGAAAGAGAGTGAACCTTCATAAAAAAAAAAAGAGAAAAAAAAAACAGTAGTTATACTTGGCCCTTTGTAAGATCACAGAATATCACACAAATAGAGTTCTGCCGAATGCACAGAAATAGATTCACTACCTTTCTTAAAATTTCAACCATGGTGTAGGCTCCTTGAAAGCCTGGGTAATATGTAAAAAAACCTCCTTGATTATAAGCTTATTTCGGTTTGCTTTAGTTTGTTTGCCAGAAATTTGTATGACAATTCAGTAATTCAAATGAACTTTTAAATATGTGAACACTAAATAATATTTATTAAAAAAATATTTACTTTTACATATACATGTCAGATGGTGCACTAACTGTACATAGAGTTGAGTACACTGTTCATATGCTGTGTTAAGGAATTATGAATAGTTTTAATCAAAATGTAGAATACAGAGTATGGGGCGGTAATGCCACATACAGGTAAAAAAACTACTAACTGGTAAAAATTGGGTAACAAAAAAAGTCAATACTGCTAAATACTACTTTAAAGGGATACTGTAAGTTAAAACAACTATAGCTGAATAGAGTACTTTCGGTGCATAGATAAACCATTGCAGTCTCAATGCTTTGCCATTTAGGATTAAAATCACTTTGTTAATGCAGCCGTAGCCTTGTGAAAAAACAGAAAAGGGGGTCTTACTGCTTTTTCCCCCCATCAAGGAAATGTAATATATTGTGTATGGAATATGTTATTTTACAATGATATATAAAAGGTTTATGACACGGTGTTCATATATTTAAACCTCCATTATCATTATAACATGAAGACTTGTATGAAAGACTTTGAGACGTTATGTAAAGACTAAGTAAACACACTGTGCAGTAAGTTTAAACTGAAAATGAAAGCACAGCCAGGGGAGTTGTGTCTAGGGCTGCATAAACAGAAGTGGGAGATAAGTGAACAGGTACACTGCAGGGACATGATTTTTACATCAATACTGCTTTGTTAAGCTAAAAGTTGTTTTGGTGCTTGGATGTCTCCTTAAATGAGGGAAAAGGAAGCAGGACTAGTTTGGATGAGGTGGGACAAGTGACTAACCTGAGGCATAAACATTCATGAAGGTAGTGATGGCCAAATAAATTTAGAATATCAGGTAAAGCTTACAACAGGTAGCACACATTCATGTAACAATTATTTTCCTGCAACATATCACAGATCTATGCAAAATACGTGAATGTAATACTATATAATTCTCCACCTTAATGAACAGTCACATAGGGTTTCCATACCTTAAGATCCATCCTTGTATTAGTATTCTCACGAACAGGTAATTGTTGCAGTGAACTTGTCTCTGACTTTGTAGTTTGACGACTTTCTGTAGGCTGCTTCACAGCATGATTATCAGCAGTGGATCCAATCCCAAAAAAGTCTAAAATCACCACCCATGTTTGTAATGCAATTATAACATCTAGGCAGTTAAAATCAACATCAACACTACGATTAATCTGCTTGTATTTTGAAGAGAACTCTGGATGCTTTTTGTCTACCAAACATATATTGATGTGAACCAAGGAATCGTCAAAGCTATCTTTTGCATTGGAGACTTTTGACTCGTCACAAGTTGGAGAAGGAGGTGGAGTTAAAGGATATTCAGAAGCCTTAACTTCTTTTTGCTTCTTGCGAGTAGGGCAAGACGGCCTTTGATATAACTGAAAGACGTTTGGTGCTTCCTCCATATGTGATGGAAGGGATCGTGGCATATCTGGATACTCAGCGTGACATGCTAAGGGACAAGACTGTGACAGATACTCCTTCTGAGCCAAGTTTGAAGGTTTTGGTGCTCCTCGGGATACCATGAGGTTCTTATATTTTGAATCTGGATTTTTTTCTAAAAGGTCTTCCATTAAAAGTGAACGTAGTGCAATCTGTATAGCTAGTGTTTGTGGGTGATCTTTATTGAACTCAATATCGAAATCCTGAAACTTTAAGCTTACAAGACCTTGGGCTCCAAGTGTAAGATCACCACTTAATTGAATTTGCAATTCTGAAATATGAAAGTTTGCTTGAATTTGGGTAAATGGTGCAACTGATGGAGCATAAGACTTGCTTGAGGTGGACCTAAAGCTTGGGGAAGTAAAAAATCTATTCTCCTTAGATTCATGAAAACCTTCAGGACTTTTAAACGTAGATGTGGTGGGTGATCTCTGAGTGGAAGGGCACGCGGTGCTTTGAGGTATCTTGTTCACATCTTCATTGTATACTAAGTTGTCAAGGGTTTGTAGAACCTGCTCATAAACATGTTTCGCAAGAACCACCTACAAAGGGAGAATCAAGGTTAAGTGTTGACCTTTTTTTTTTTTTAATTTAATGTAGTTTCAGTTTAAAATACAACTGACAAGACATGAATGGTCCACTTTTCATTTTCACCAAACCATTTATATTAACATTTTGTATTGCACTAATAATTATGAGGTAGATTATTACTGACTCTTCAGCTTAGAGAACACACAGCTCCAATCTAATGATCCATACTTCGGAAACAGAGATTGTTAAAGCAGAGCTCACTGTAGTATTGCACTCAACAGCAAATAAGCAGAGTAACTACAGAGCACTACAGTGTATATGGTGTACTTGTTGTGAAGACAAACTGCAAAAGATCTGAAGGAGAGTTCTCTTGGTCTTCACCTTTTAATAGATACTATGCCATCTGTGTTCTAATTCCCCACCTCTCATTTCTTATGCATTTTAGTAATAGTACATTGTGATTTTACTGATCTATTTTACTAAAAAAAAATAAAATAAAAAAAAAATTATCTGAAAAGCAGTATGGGATAACTTTATTATGTACTAGACAGCAAAGAGGATCTTCGCCTTGGTTTATGATTATCTGAATAGTAATAAGGCTAACAATTCAAATAGTATTATACTCCATATAATGTGTTAATGTATCTGCTGTCCTTTGTACGTAATGTAGATATTTCAATAAATAAAGCATAAATTGGATGCAAGACCCTGAAAGGAAAACAGTCACATTTCTGGAAATTACACTATTCAATAAAACAATGAAAATCCCCTAAAACCTGTATTAACATAACGACAGCTTATTACAATGACTGGCAGAGAGCAGTCCAGGATGAAGCTAAATGCAGTGTTCACTATGGAATTAGAATTTTAAAACCTAATATTTGTTAAATATAGGGAATAAGTAAACATAATATGAAAAATCACACAACTAGCTATCTCACCAGCTAATATATAGTAGGCTATATAGGACATCTGGTTGAAAAATGGGTCAATATTTTTTTCTCAACAGAACAAGATTTTTTTCAATGCACAGGAATATTGATTTCAATACAGGTCTGTCTATTCCCATTTTGACATTAACCTGTAAACATTGTAAGATATATAAAAGTCAGACTCAAGTATGTTTACCTATTAAGAATGCAAGCCTGTCTGTTACTTTGAAGGAACACTAGAGTGTCAGGAATACAAATGTGTATTCCTGACACTCTAGGACTAAATAACTGTTTAGCCCCCCTTACCAACGGTGAAAAGGGTGATTACTCCCCTTTTCCCAGCGCCGCACGGATACACTCCCTTGGCTAAGATCATCGAAGTTGATGATCCCAATAAATTCAATGCTTGCCCAAAGGAAAGCATTGGAAGGCTATCGCACATTCATGGCAAAACACTGCTCTGCGCCAATCAGCAGCACCTCATAGAGATGAATTGACTCAAATGATCTCTATGGGGAAATGTTAGTGTCTCCATGCAGAGCGTGGAGACGCTGAACATCAGTGCAGCACTGACCCAGGAAGCACCTCTTGTGGCCATCTGAGTGACTGAAAAGGCTGTGTTTACATTAAAAAGCCTGCAGGGACAGACTATAAACACCAGAACCACTACATTAAGCTGCAGTTGTTCTGGAGACTATAGTATCCTGTTGATATCATTTCTGAACAAAAAGTACATTTTAACATGTTCTTGCAAATACGCAGACACAAGTAAGACAGACACGTGGGATTAAGTGTAAGGACAGTTTTACCTGAACGTGATTGACAAAGTTTCCCTCAACTTTCATAATGCTTCCAACATCTAAGGAATCTTCCATGAAAGGAAATGCCAACTCTGACTCTCGCTGTATTGCAAACTTTTCCATTTTGAATTGTATGGTAGTATTGTTTAATATATGAAAAGCTGGTGGCAGTAATAAGATGAAATTAATCACAAACAGAAGATCCTTAGTTTTTTGTCTAACTTGTTTACAGATCACATATTGCAAAAACGGGTGTTAAATTCCATTCCATGTAGACAAACCATGTAGCTAGACAAAATGACAAAACCTTAAACAATAATTCATAATGGAGAGTACTTTGTTGCTGATCACTGGCATAAAGTCTAAAACCCAGACTTCAACAAATATTAGTGATGCCTTGTTAGACTTGCACTGCAGCCATTTTTGTTCTGTTATCTCCTTTAACTTTTCATTACAGGAATTTGTGAAAGGTTTTGAAGTAGCAGTTTTATTTGGCTACAAAATACCACCACCCAAGAAAAAGAACACATGATGCCAAAATAAAGAATGACCTGGAGATCTTCCCAACATTCACTGGATGAGTGTCAACTGACGTAAAAGTACAAACTTCTGCTTATGAGACTAACTCAGCCCAGAGGAACCGTGAGCGTGCAACAAAGTAAGGCAAGTTTATTAAGTTTGATATGTTACTGGTGGATTGCGTCTGGGGACCCCTGGCACCATAGCATCTATAGCTTTCATTGGTGGTTATAGTGCCTAGAGAGTTCCTTTAAGTACAAGGCAACCAAAACACACTGAAATATATTTCAAATTCAACAGTAAGACAAATATATTTAGTTACATAGGTTACACTAATAATATACCATTTTTCTCACCTTCCTTTTTTTGTAATGATTCAAAGAAATCATGTCGGGTAAAATGTTGCTCATCTTGGCTGCTGACACTTGCAGATCTATGCGTATGTGGTGAATCTAATTCACAGTGATGATATTCTTTCTTCCCTGTAAGAAGGCTGCTGTTCAATGAATAGAGCTTGATATCTTTAATCTCTACCTGTAGCCGATCACTTCTAGAATTGTCATCATCAGACACAAAGTTCTGAATAAATATTTGCCCTAAGTGTCCTACTAGCAGCTCAGGACTGCCAGGAGTCCGTGGTATAGACACAATTGGAGACTCTATATTAATATTAAGGTTTAATTTTACAGTGTCAGTTTTAAGGTCACGTGGACTGAACCCATCATATTCGTCAAGCTGCATTGAGTCTTTGTGTTTGCGAGGGGTGTCAAATAAAGAGACCATTTCGCTGTATTCAGCTGTTTTGGTTGCCAACACAGAAGACATTTTGGAGGCTGCACTTTTCAACATATTACGGAAATTGTCTTCTAGTTCATCCATTGACATGGTTAATTCCATAAGAAATTTGGCCGAATGATTGTAATGCAAGGAAGCCATCTTGAGATTAAGGAAAAATTCTTCTTTAGATTGTTCAATTAAAGTAAAACTTAAAGCCTCTATGGGAATGGTGGTGGAATCTCTTCTGGAAAACATGTTTTCAAACGATTCCATGCCATTGCCTTGGCTTTCATAAGCAGCAGTATTTCCTATGCTGATCACATATTGATTATGTGCTGTATCTTGTGCTAAGTCAATGAGTTGCAGACATCCAAGGGATCCATTAATATCACACCTGCTACCCAAAAACACATTAACTTTTGTTCCTCCTATGCTAGCAGTTGCAATTTTCTTCCCACAACTTTGGCCATAGTCATCAATCACAGTCCTGAAAAGCAGTATGTTTAGTCTGTGGATTTCTACAGCCACTTGAGTATTCTGCTCATAGGTAGATTGGAATGACTCTTGTTTTTCTAAATTCATCTCATAAGCGGTTTTCAAAAGGTGAGGACTTGAATCTTCAGTTTCCTTAGGAAAAGATTTCTGAAGGAAACCGATGAGCTCTACCATTGTTTCTGGGTTAAGAATGATGTCCAGGTTGTTAACTTGAACAGTCATTACTTGCAGAGAACTGTCCAAATTCATTGAAGGACATTCAGAGCTAACAAACTGGTACTCCAGCCTTATTAGAGATTCTTGATCTTTTAAAGTAATGTTTTCAAGGGAAGTGTATTTGTTTTCAAAATTACATGGGTTGGATGGGGCAAAGTCTTCTCCCTCAGAGGCAGGAGACTGTGCCCTGCTTTCACGAAGGCTTCCAGTTGGTGCATCAAAACTCAGATGCTTATGGGAAGCCATCAAAAGGTCAAAGTCAGAACCATAAGTTTGCATTGTGTCCACCATTAGAAGACCATGGACAGTAAGGGATACCTCTGCATCATAGGGCCTCTTTACAAAATGGGCATTCGAACCAAACACTTTGAGAACCGAAATATATCTTCCACAACTTTCAACACCTAACTGCATATAATTTATTTTAAACTCTGCTAAAAGAAGCTTGGACTCTACAAGGACTTCTCTAGTATGTTGCTCCAGAGTGACAATACTTTGAGTTAGGTTCATCACCGAATTCTGCAACCTTCCATTATTCTCTGTATCTATGAATATCTTTTCTTTTCGAAGGAGGGTATTATCAGAAAGTTTTGTTTCTGAATTTGATAAGCTAGTGAAACATTTTTTTAGTGCCAGTATTTTCTCCTCATTGATATGGATCTTCAAGTCAGGCAGTGTTCCAGAAAGGACAGCACCAGGATAACTGGGATCTGAGGTGTACACCAACCTACGTTCCAACTGTAAATGCACGTTGAACTTTTCCACAACATGGGTTGGGCCTACTTCATTATCTTGAATGTGTTTCCAGTTGTCTTTCACATGTCCAACCATTATCTGCAAGTCCATACATGAAAGTGAATACTTTTCATACAGCTTGTTCAGTAAACTTTCTTCCATTAGATCATGATGTGAGTCAGCTCCAGTGCTACTAGACGCATCTGTTCCTGTGTTTGCACTCATTTCAGGTGGTGGACTATTAGGAGGAGTTGCTAGAGGAGTTTTGTATTCATCATCGCTTAAATCATTTGCTTCAGTGGACAAATTTACCCCTCTTTTGTTGTCATCTGTTGATAGAAAGAAATTTAATTATCCCAGATCTTTAATCCACAATGTACATATACAACACACATATATATATATATGCACATACATACATACACACACACACATACATATACACACACACATACATACATACACACACACATACATATACACACACACATACATATATACACACACATACATATATATATATATATACATAAACATACATATATTTTTTTTTTCTTGAAGCAATGCACATTGGCTGAATGCCAGCAAACATGTAATTTGTGAAATTACACGTTATAACATTTATGATTTAATTAAAATGCAATTATGTCACTGAGCACACTTTAAAATTCACTGTGCAAGATAGAAGAAACCTATAATGCTACAATACTTGGACATAAACTGTCCAAAAAAGATGTACCGTATATACTCGAGTATAAGCCGACCCGAATATAAGCCAAGGCCCCTAATTTTACCCCAAAAAACTGGGAAAACTTATTGACTCGAGTATAAGACTAGGGTGGGAAATGCAGCAGCTACTGGTAAATTTCTAAATAAAATTAGATCCTAAAAAAATTATATTAATTGAATATTTATTTACAGTGTGTGTATATGATGAATGTAGTGTGTGTGTATGAGTGCGCAGTGTGTGTGTGTGTGTATGAGTGCGCAGTGTGTGTGTGTGTGTATGAGTGCGCAGTGTGTGTGTGTGTGTATGAGTGCGCAGTGTGTGTATGTGCGCAGTGTGTGTGTGTATGAGTGCAGTGTGTGTGTGTATGAGTGCAGTGTTTGTGTGTATGAGTGCAGTGTTTGTGTGTATGAGTGCAGTGTTTGTGTATGTGCGCAGTGTGTGTGTGTATGTGCGCAGTGTGTGTGTGTATGAGTGCAGTGTTTGTGTGTATGAGTGCAGTGTTTGTGTATGAGTGCAGTGTTTGTGTATGAGTGCAGTGTTTGTGTATGAGTGCAGTGTTTGTGTATGAGTGCAGTGTTTGTGTATAAGTGCAGTGTGTGTGCATGAATGCAGTGTGTGTGCATGAATGCAGTGTGTGTGCATGAGTGCAGTGTGTGTGTATGAGTGCAGTGTATGTGTATGACTGCAGTGTGTGTGTGTGTATGACTGCAGTGTGTGTGTGTATGACTGCAGTGTGTGTGTGTATGACTGCAGTGTGTGTGTATGAGTGCAGTGTGTGTGTGTGTATGACTGCAGTGTGTGTGTGTGTGTTGCAGAGCCTTGGTGGGGGGTGGGCATTTTTATAAAAAAAAAATTAATATTATTTTAATTTTTTTGTTATATTATTATTATTTTTTATTTATTTTTTTATTATTATTATTATTATTTATATATTAATTTATTTATTTTTTGTCCCCCCTCCCTGCTTGATACATGGCAGGGAGGGGGGCTCTCCTTCCCTGGTGGTCCAGTGGCATTGGCAGTTCAGTGGGGGGAGGATGGGGGCTGGCAGAGCTGTTACTTACCTCTCCTGCAGCTCCTGTCAGCTCTCTCCTCCTCCGCGCCGGTCCGTGCAGCTCTTCTCTCAGCTCACACTAAGTCTCGCGAGAGCCGCACTATGACCCCTCGGCTCTCGCGAGACTTACACTGGGAGCTGACCGAGGTGCTGCACGGACCGGCACGGAGGAGGAGAGAGCTGACAGGAGCTGCAGGAGAGGTAAGTAACAGCTCTGCCAGCCCCCAGTCTGTATTATGGCAATGTAAGTTGCCATAATACAGACAGTGACTCGAGTATAAGCCGAGTCGGGGTTTTTCAGCACAAAAAATGTGCTGAAAAACTCTGCTTATACTCGAGTATATACGGTAGTTAAATCTGTTCATTTGCTAGCACATATATACAATTAATTTCATTATTTTCAATAAGCAATTAATTTATAGGTTTATATATTAATAAGAGCAGGGATATTTGAAGTGTCTCTGTGATTTTGGTTTCTAAACACAAGCATGTACTGTGCAACCCCCAATCCTGTTCTCTTTAACTAGCCCTTTCAAAATGGAAAACAACTTCCGTTTCTATACATAATTCAATTTAATTTTAAATTGAACAAATTTAATTAACACAGAAAATGTGATATGGATTGCACAAGAACACCCTAGAAAACAACAGAGTAAGAGACAAGATTGTATTTTAATTGTAACTATTTGAACAAAAACCTTCTGTAGCAGCATATTTTAGAAATTTTAAAATAAAAGAAGGCCTAGTAGGGAGATCTTAAATGAAACTTGTTAAATAATAAAATGAAAGACTGCAAGTATAAAGCCTTTTTGTCTATTATTTTGAAATGCATACATATGCCCTAATATCCTTTTCAGTGCATCTCCTGACTAAGCGTTGCATTTTGGGGTACCCATTGTTAAGTCCTTTTTGTTCAGAAACACTACTTAACCGCAAACACCTGTAAACAGCTGAATGTTACCCATAATACATTTTTGAGATGACTGAAACTTACGTATGATGCCAGGATCCCAATGAGTGCTACCTGCAAGAGGGTAGGTCAGATAAACCAAGCTTCTTACCATACCCCATGGATCAACGGTCAGAAAGAATATGCACTGAAAAAAGGACTTGACTTGTATGCATACATTAGAAATTTATATGCAGAGGCAATAATGAAAGCATATTTTAATTTTAAATCATAAATACATATATTCTATTGTTAATAGAATTTTAATGCATTTTCATAAATTGACACTTAAATTATACTGACCCACTTAGACAAGTAAACCTATAGGTTTTCTTAGTCAATGTATTTTAAGCCTTGGTAAATCACATGGCCACCTGCAGAATAGTCTTTCAAAATAAACCAAAAAAATCAATGTACATGGGATAATTAGTAATCTTTATATACATGCACTAAATTACCTTGAGAATTGGTAAGTAAAATTCTACCAAGATCCACAACTACCAGAACAGGATCCTGGGACACAAAGTCATCAGGGAAGATGACCTGGGGCGCCGAGATATCAAGACGAACAGTCCATCGTCTACTGCTCGCCTACAAAAAAAAAAAAAAAACAGTAACATTAACCACACTAAAATAAAAATGAATGTGTGCATGAAAACATCTCTTCCCTTAATTTTCAAGGGGGGGGAATGTATGTCAGCTAGTGCACCCTGTTGATTTTGGTAGCTCAACTGCAATACGTACTCCCTTAAAGATTAGATGATCAATCCTTGGATCTATAAAAGGCCCACCAAAAATAAGATATTTTACAAATGTTTAGTGTGTATTTCTTTGGAGTTTCACTTTATTTTTTCCCAAATCAATCTGGTTTCTGTGCTTGAAAATACAAATCTACAAAGAGGCTCGCTCAGTGAACGATACCTGAAAGGGTGGAAACTGCTGCCAGATCTTTTTGATGATTGGTAAACATGCACATATGCATTGAAAACTACGGCTGGTTGTCTCCTTGTTTGCAGGAACCACCCAATGTATTTTTTTTTTATTTTAAATTATCTCAAGAACCCAAATCTAATGTTGATTTATATGTTATTTGCAGTATATTATATGGAAATTATGGAGGAAAAAAACACCATATAGGACTTTGTATGATGCAGTATCAAAACCAACTTAAAACTTTTCAATGTGTCAGGACTACAGAGCCCCACGTTGACGTAATCCTGAACACATAAGCCCATAGGGACCGTGTCATGATCCAATTAAAAAGCATATGCTAAGAACTATTACACAGTCTGAGTCAGGAGATAAAGTGTTTTCATGTGAAATGCCAAACCAGACTTATTGCAGGCTAGTGAAATATATTGTGATATGCTATACTGACTTACTGGAGTTTGAGCTGAATACCAAAATTGTATTTTATTTTATTTTTTACCACTTGATTTTCTACAGCAATTTAAAGGAACACTATAGTTTTAGTGTATACATCATTCCCCTGCAATTTCACTGCTCAATTCACTGTCATTTAGGAGTTAAATCACTTTGTTTCTGTTTATGCTGCCCTAGCCACACCTCCCCTGGCTATGATTGACAGAGCCTGCATGAAAACAAAAAAACTGGTTTCACTTTCAAACAGATGTAATTTACCTTAAATAATTGTATCTCAATCTCTAAATCGAACTTTCATCACATCCAGGAGGCTCTTGCAGGGTCTAGCAAGCTATTTACATAGCAGGGGATAAGGAAATCTTAATTAAACAGAACTTGCAATAAAGAAAGCCTAAATAGGGCTCTCTTTACAGGAAGTGTTTATGGAAGGCTGTGCAAGTCACATGCAGGGAAGTGTGACTAGGGTTCATAAACAAAGGGATTTAACTCCTAAATGGCATAGGATTGAGCAGTGAGGCTGCAGGGGCATGTTCTATACACCTAAACTGCTTCATTAAGCTAAAGTTGTTCAGGTGACTATAGTGTCCCTTTAAAGTAAGGATTATTTTTTTTAGAATTTAACCTTTACTGATTGAAACAAAACAGGGCGATGGAACCCTAAGACTCTTTGCATGGCATGATGGTTGTAGTGCTTAGCGTAAGCCTCAACAGGTGAAATGGAAAATACAGATATTTGTTGAAAGGAAACAAAAAAATGTGTATCACCAAAACTTACAATAAATTCTCCCACCATCAATTGATCAATAGTTTGTCTGATTTCAGCTTTTGTTTGCATCTTCAATTTATTGTATTGTCTTCTGGCTGCTTCTGCTACTCGAAGTTCAAGTTCTGATTGATATCCAAAGCCTAAAGAAAAAGTTTTATAAACACACATATATATTAAATCAATGACCAAAGTGATTACCAGAAAGTCGTGCACATTACTAGGCAGTAAAGATATATTGTATTAAATGGTTCAAAATGTGGATGAGTGCAATCTTGAAAATACTGATATTTTTTGTAATTTTTTTTTTTTTTGCTTAATGTCATAATTAAAAATCAAAACATTTCAAAACCATCTGGCACTAACTTGCAAGGAACATGCAACTTACCAATAAAGTGCTAAACAACTCTAGCACCTCTTTCCTTCTTGCTCTCTCTGATCTGCTGGTGACATTCTCCTGTCCGCTGCTTGCACCCTTACTGCTAACACGCGCTTGCAGGATTTCTCACGGGTGGCTCCTTTCCTTTGGAACAGCCTGCCTAGCCCCTAGTCTTCAAATCGTTTAAGAAGTCCCTCAAAGCCCATCAGAAATTCTTATGGACTCCAGATTAAGTTCTATGTCACATATCTGTTTCTTGCTCTCTACTAAAGAGCCACACTCTACTCTCACCTCCAGTCCTGCTACTTTCCCACCTGTTCTTTTTGCTGTCCCCTTTGATGCCCTTTCTACTGTGTATTTATACTCCTTTCCTCTAGATCTTGGGTTCTCATCTACTTACTGTTCCTGAATCATTTAATAATTTTCTCATTTAATGTTACATTTCCCCCTTTCATAAAATTGTAAAGTGCTGCAGAGTAAATTTGCGCATATAAATAACAATAATAATAATATTCCAAACTTGTACAATAAAGCAGAAAACACTTTCAAATAAAACAAATTTATTTATATATCGATTTAAAGAGTAAGTTGTGGTGTGCCAAAACAGACAGACATTCAGTGGGTCCGAATCATTTTTTCCAAAAATGAAACTTAGTTCAGGACCTGCGACGCGCATTTATTTAACTAGTCGACTCGTCAAATTATCACCCATGAAAACTATTCAGAAAAATGATTTGGATGAATCAAAAAGGGTACAAAAATGCGCCAGTGTATAAATATTATGTACATATTTTGCAATTCACTAATAAGTGCATTTTTCTGCTTATTTGATTCACAAATCAACTGATAAAAAGTAACCATTATAGGGAAAAAGAGAAGAAGAATTTAAAAAAAAAACAAATACTGTTGAACCATTTACCCCAAAAGTGTGCACCACGAACTCTCACGTGACCTGAACCACAAAAGCCGACAGAGGCTTTACCGTTTCCTGAGACTGTTTCCTCACCAAGTTAGTTCTATGATTTCATGATTCATATCATGATCCTTGGTTAGGGGCACTCGCTATCAGTATATATATCACATGTAACTTGCACACAAATTAGGTCCCGGCGCAAGCTTAGACACCTATGTTAGACTGGCATAGCGCCCACAATAACTGGCGCCATAAAGAACCCGGAATGACCGAAATGAACCCTTCTGACACATTCGGGCCACACAAGTCCCCCAACCTCCAGTCGCACTAAGCACCGTAATCCAAGCCACATGGTTCAGTATTACAACCCTCACACGAACACACCACTGACATGTTACTGTCTGTTATGATTGGTTTTAAAAAAAAAAGTGTGATGTTCTCAAAAGCCAAGTATCTGTAACCTAATGTTCTACAATTTTTCTGTCTACCTCTGCTTGGTCAAATTGACATTATTGTTATCGAATGCACTGCAAAAATAAAGAATTAAAAAAAAAAGAAAAAAAAGGAAATCTATATTTATATATATTTCTAAACTATATAAATAGATTTCTTTTTTCTTTACTCCTCCTCTTCTGTTTTACGGTATTGCTCAGGCTTTCACAGACAGTGATAGCTAGATTTTTTCTTTGATAGGTGCCCTCGAAGGCACAGAATAGTGTATTACTGCAGGGTATTAATCTGCTGATCAGCTAGAATACATATTGCTTCAACAAGAGATAGAGTTTGAAGAATTTGCTTCCAAACAGGTGCCCTTGAAGGCACAGATTAGTGTACCCATGTCTTTATACTATTTACATTTACTCCCCTTTAGTGCACTACTGTCTTTTATATTACTTTTGCAGAATTATTTTCCACTGTACATTGTATCTAGCAAGGGAGATTTTTACCAGTAGTGATATAGGGTGACTTTCTATATCCACCAGCACTCCGGTTTTAAACCACTCTGACCATTAACTCATTTTACTTTGTTCCAATAGTCCTTACCAGGACCTCACTTTTCACATTACTTAGCACTGTACTCTGCTTGTATTTCCACCGTGGACTCTCTCTGGCAGGACATTGTAAACATTAAGTTACTGTCTAAGGTTGCATTCAAAAGACAAATTGCAACAGAGTATACAAATATCAAAGTAAACTACAGCGGATACAGCGTGCCGATACCGATCTATTTTTACACCTCATATTACTGAGTAAACTTCTAATTGCAAATAAATATATATATTTAGACTGTTTCTGCATTATTTCCTATCCTACACGGCATATACTTTTCCATTTATGCTATATATCTAGCACCATTTGATGTTGTCTCCATCTAGTGGCAACATTTGAGATTGTTTCCACTTGTATTATGCATAATTTTTCTTTTCTCTTTTTTGTGTATATATTAAAAGTTAAGTTTTAACTATTTAATTTCCTTTTACATGGGCTAAGAGAGAGCTAGTTCTTCTCGTCTCTTATTGCTCAGGCTATTGGTCACATCTTACTTGATCTGTGAATAAAATCAGCATTCACCGACTGTCCCCTAGTTATTAACCATCTCCCCCTTCCTCCCCTCTTCAATCATGTCTTTTTTATTTTTGGAGCCACAAGCAGAACTCCGGATCACAAATAAACAAAACATTTTCATCCGTTGCTCGAGTCATATGTTTAAAAGGTCCATATGGTGCATCAGAGTTACAGAATTCAGACTACCCCCATATTGGCAAAAATTTTCACAAAATTGCAATCTGGCTGGATGAATATACCTACTGATACATATGCTTTTCCTGTCACGCCTGTCTGCAAAACACTATCTAGTAGACCATTAAATCATAAATAACCTTTAAAGGCCTTGCAATATACTTTTATTTTACAATACAAAATTGTGAGTACAGAGCAAAGGTTATTTTTTCTGCAGTGAGCTCCCGCAAAATATGGGTCAAAGAATAATATTCACAGTCACCATTGTTTTTTCTCTCTTTAATATATACCTGTTGATTATTAAATAGTGATGTCCCGAACGGTTTGCCGCGGACTCAACATTGAGTAAACTTTGACCCTGTACCTCACAGTCAGCAGACACATTCCAGCCAATCAGCAACAGACCCTCCCACCTCCTGGACAGCATCCATTTTGAAGCTGCATTCTTAGTGAGCTGTCCAGGAGGTGGGAGGGAGGGTCTGCTGCTGATTGGCTGGAATGTGTCTGCTGACTGTGAGGTACAGGGTCAAAGTTTACTCAATGATGAGTCCGCGGCGAACCGTTCGGGACATCACTATTATTAAAGTTTCACAGCTAACTCAAAACCTGGTGTAAATAAATATTTTAAAATAAATAAACTGATAAAGTACCTGAACTGTGAACTTTGCCTTTGTAGAAGAAATCTGCAACTTTGGTAATAGCTTGTGGGCTGTAAATTATATTTAAAGGCCTTGTACTGACTTCCAGCCGTCTTTCAAAGGCACTGTGTAGTGGATTTTTCTCATACAACATTTTGAATACAGGTGCATCTGAAAAGTTCACTATAAAACAAAATGCATTAACCTTCAACTCATTAAAAGTATAACATTTCAAAAGACAGCGGAAACAATAAAAAAGAGGGAGAGTGTGAAAGGTTAAACTCATAAAGACTTACTATTGTTTGAACTAAATGATTCCATTGGATCAGATTGTGTGCTGGATGTCTGAGATACACACCCAACTTGTTTTTGCTGGAAAAAATATAATATAAAAATTATACGCAAACACTTGCTTACATATGTGACATGGTACATGCAAAAATAGCAAGAAAATACAAACCTATTTAAACGTAAAGGGATATTCCTGGCACCATAACCACAACTTATTAAAGTACTTATTTTGCCCTGAGTCCCTTTGTTTTATATAGAAAATGAAAGTCAAATTGCGATACAAGCTACTTTAACATTAAAACACTGCTTTTGCAACTTTTATCCAGATCTCCTGCTACTCCTGTCCAGTGTGCCATTATGACCCATACACCTTGTAATGCATCCAATGTATCTGCTCCAGAATGCCATGCATGTGTGATATCCTGCAATATTGCACTGAATGCAATATAGGGCATGCACATGTAAAGTGATTGTTGGGGACATACTGAATATAACAATCCCGTGGGTCAATGTATGGCACTTACACCACAACCAAACGTCAGTTGCCATAGAGATGGGGGAGGAATTGCTAAATAAAAATAAATGATTATTTAATGAAGTCAGGTGAACAACATAGTTATGTATTCTAGTAAAAAAAAAAAAAAAACATTCTAGATGCATATATAATAATGTAGATTGGCAGAGAAAGAAACTACCGGTAATTGTGCATGTCATGACATACACATCATTAACAGTAATTAAAGGCTATATAGTATAATCGGTAGGTTGTGCCAGCAGAATTTTTAGCAAATGTATAAATTGTTAGAAAATGCTATTGAAAAGTATTCCCCCTTTTTTGTAAATCAACTGTCAGCAAAAGACATCCATTCCAAAAGAGCAACGGTGGCAAGTAGGAGAACCCTCACCTCAGCAACAACAGCGTATGGACTGTAATTGCTCTGAGATTCTTCTGACTATTGCTTCGTGCTTTAGGAGCCATTATCCATTAAGGCGTATGTGTCATGACAGATTCAATTTAATATGGAGTCCATGAAGGATGGATAAGTCTAACATTAATAACCTATCTTTAGATTCAAGAAAACACAAAATTACCTACAGGATTAGGGTAAACAAGATCAGGAAAAATGGTCCCATGTGTCGCCAAATCTCGAAGAAACAGACCACCCAGCTGGATCAGAAAAAGAGATGAATCTCGTCGAGGCAAAGACTCCGCTCGGACAGTCATTCCTTTTAGAAAATAAAACATATGGCAATATTCTATATTGAGAAGGTATGCAAATATCACTAAAATCACTTATATTGTAACAACAGGTTAAAACTAACCTCTTTCAAATTACAAATAGACTGACAATGAAAAATCATAATGTGATCAGCCACAACATTAAAACCAACGACGGGTAAAGAGAATAACATTGATTATATTGTTACAATGGCACTTGACAGGGGGTGAGGAATATTAGACAACAAGTGAACAGTCAATCCTTGAATATCATGTGTTGGAAGCGGGAAAAATGGGCAAGATCTGAGTGACTTTGATAAGGGCCAAATAGTGATGGGTAGATGACTAGGTCAGAGCATCTTCAAAACGGTAAGTTTTATGGGGCGTAGTAGTTCTTAAACAATTTTTTAAAAATGTATTTTTTTCAAAGAGTGGAAAAACAGCAGGCCCTTTTTGTTGGACATCTTCGTTTTTCACATAACCAAGAAACACTATTGCAGACGTTTATGAGAAAAACACCGCTCTTTGTCTGCAGCTAAGTGTCTCAGTACTTCATGTTGGAAAAGTAAAACAAAGATTTGATAAATTTTGTATATGCAAAAAGTACCCTCACGCCCCCCAAAAATAAGAACAGATCTAACATTTCTACCTCACTAGTAAGAAAAGTATACTTAATTTTACCTGAAAATCCAAGCTGCATAAAAGCTGTTTCTTTATCGTGAACACTGCCTTTCTCCTTATGCAACAGTGTGATTGTACCTCCCTCAAGCTGAAAGTTGAGCTTTACAAACACGTGATCTCTCTTGGTAAATGTATTCAGGTTTGCAGTGTCGGACAAGTCATCTGTACCATCAATTAAACAAATCACAGGAAATAAGAATAAATAGGTTTCAATGCAAAAAAAAAAAATCTCTGTTTCAAAACCTCAGCTGTATAAAATCACGTTTTGGTATTTTTGCACCATGGTCTGTGGGCTCCAAATATATTTAACTGTTGTGTTTTCAGGAATAAAATTACTTATTACTGTTGGACCTCTTATAAACCCCTGATGGGGAAAAGTTTAAAAAGTAAGGACCCAAGGTTGGGCAATTATATATTTATTTTTTTGCATAATTTTATGCAAAATCACAAATCTAATTCTACCAAACCTAATTTTTGTTTGGCATTGTTAATCATGGCCAAATTTACAATCCGGTATCAGTAACCAATTAATGAGATGGCCATGCATGGCAGAGCTTAGTTAAGTAGCGATAACAGAAGATCCTAGTTCTCAGTGCAGGAAGAGACCGGGGCTTGGCGGACCCAAGGTAAGTGGCCAAACTGCATGCTGTATTGATTATGGTGCTTGGAGTGCATCTTTCAAGTTTACAGTGTATCTCTAATACCCTCTAAACTTCAAACAAATTTTTTTAAAAAGCCACAGGTAAGAACATTACACACTTGATATCTGTTATTTTGAATGTATTTAATGCATTTCCATAAAAAAAAAAAAAAAATAAGAAAGAAAGAAAAAGAACTGTCTGTATTCTCCAATGTAAAAAGTGAGGAAAAAGCGAATGTATCCAACTAATCAAATTTACTCCTATCCCCACTTTATGTTAACCTATGGACTGCCATAGCTCATGTAGTGTTCTTATTTTATGTTTTGGTAGATGTCGTCTTTCTGCTATAAACAGGAAACATATTTAAAGGATCAGTCCACATGATGGAAAATAAAGCTGTTGAGCAACATCTGGACTAGCAAACCAAAGCAGTATGACACACATTCCATAAATATAAAAAAACGGAAGTGAAACCTGTTGCCAGGGTCACATAGGGAACAGAAAGAATTATGGTTGGAGAAACAGGGAAATTTACAAGTTAGAGGGAGAGCTGGAAAAATAGAGGAGACGTTTCTACAAGAGGGACACAATTCTCTTTTTTTTCCCACCACCTTTAACTAAACAGACTAAGCATGTGCAGCAGTAAGGAACAAACCTACCCAATATATCCTCTGGATTCCAGTGTTTTTCATGTTCCTCTTCTTGAGTTAATCGTTCTATATCTGCACGTGTTTCCTGAGGATTTCCATACCAGCCACCCCAGCCCGGAAACCAAGACTGGAGATACTGAAGCATTCCACTGGCTTGGCTGCCTGTTGGGCTTGAAGCTGGAGACACCATGACTGGATCGGAGAAAGGTTCCCTTAGTGTCTGTCAAGAATAGGCCAAATCATATAGTTTAGTGGAACGGATATGGTGGAAACAAAGCAAAACACTATAAATCCCTGTCATAAAATAAGCTATCATGCAATTATGAAACAAGGACAATATTTGACATCTGCATCATCAACCCCAGCCATTTCTTCTATTGATCAGTGAGGTTAGTAATAACTTGCCTTACGGCCCAAGCTTACCCAATTCTGACAAACATTTCTCTGGGCTTACTCTGCTGTTTCCTATGACATGCTGCTTCCTCAGAAAACTGTGCCTGCCTTATACATACACCTATCGCATGAAAGCTCTCCCAATGCAAATTCTATGATAGATTGGTTGTATTCTGAAACAAAGCAAACCACTGTCCAAGCGATTGCTTGGGAGGCCGTTTCACAGGCTAGGCTGCTACTTTCATAAAAAAGAGACATGGCAAATGCATGACATTTCTTTAAAAGAAATAATTTGGTATCTTGAAAAAAAGCAGCATTTCAATCCATTTATCCTTTAAAAAGCTTTCCTTAACTGGTACCATAATCGCTTAACCACGGCAGTTACAAAACAACAAAACAAACAAACAAAAATCTGTGGTTTACTCTTTACGTACTGCACGTTAACCATTTTCTGGATGCAGAACAAGCCTACAGTCATTGTATGTTTTCATTATTTTAAGACGATCGTAACTTACTTTAGAAGTTTTTATCTCCTGCTCCATGAACTTAAATTTAAAGGGACATTATAGTCACCAGAACAACTCTAGCTTATTGCATTTGTTCTGGTGAGTAGAATCATTCTCTTCAGGCTTTTTGCAGTAAACATGGTCTTTTCAGAGAAAATGCGGTGTTTACATTAAAGTCTAGGGATACCTTCACTGGGCATTCCTCAGATGGCTGCTAGAGGTGTTTCTTGGGGCAGTCCTGCCTAGTGTGCAGCACTGCCATTCACTCTGTCCATCCTCTGCATGGAGACACTGAACTTTCCTCATAGAGATGCATTGATCCAATTCATCTCTATTAGGAGATGCTGATTGGTCAGGGCTGTGTTTGACTTGTGCTGGCTCTGCCCCTTATCTGCCTCGTTGACAGTCTCAGCCAATCCTATGAGAAAGCACTGTGATTGGCTCAGACCACCACTTCTGATGATGTCAGAAGGCAGAGGCAGTTCACCAGCAATGAGGGGCAGAGCCAGAAGCTGCTGACTTTAATTCAAGTAAGATTTTACAATATTTAGGCAGGCAAGAGGGGGCTAGATGGTGGTTTTAACAATATAGGGTCAGGAATACATGTGTGTGTTCCTGACTCTATAGTGCTCCTTTAATACTTACACACAGGAGGCTCCTATAGGCTCTAGAAGGATATTAACAGAGCAGGAGATAAAAAAAATAAATAAAATAAAAATCTATATTAACTCCTTAAGGACCAAACTTCTGGAATAAAAGGGAATCATGACATGTCACACATGTCATGTGTCCTGAAGGGGTTAAACAGACTTTGCAATAAATTAAACTAAAATATCTAGGAAGGGTTTTGTAAGGCTGTGCAAGTCACATGCAGGGAGCTGTATCACTAGTTCTATATAAACAAAAGTGATTTAACTCCGAAATGGCAGAGCATTGAGACTACAGAGGCATGATCTATACACTAAAACGGCTTCATTAAAGTCTGCTTAATTTGGGATAACAATAAAAATATATCAAATTCTTTAACCTAGAAGGGCATATTTTGCTTTTTTCAAGCACAAGTCATGGTAAAATACAGCTCAGTTATACTTATTGTAAGACTGCATTGACCCTGCTTTGGTTAAACTTGTAGTTTCAACAAGTATAATGGACAATGCAGCTAGAATGTATTACAAATTAATTCGGATTAGTATACTGTAATTATTCGCTCACCTGAGCTCTTCTCACCCACCTCCTTCTTATCAAGGTACCATGGTATACCAGATTCCAACAAACACGTGAAATAGATGAAAATAATAAGTGATGTATATGAGTGGCATAATGATGTAGATCTAATCGATATTAATGTGAGCAGCTTCATGAAGAATAAGGAAAATCACAGATTTGCTTTAATATTAAATGACTTTCATACTTTCAGATTGTAAACATAGTCTGACCTCAGCTAATTCGTGCTGCATCTTTAAATGATCATGAACTTGTTCCCGTAAAATCTTCAGTTCTTCAAATGTCTGCTCCTCCTCAATCTGATCCAACCGAGCCTTGAAAAACAGAAATGCAAAAATCATAAAACGATCTGCAAACGATCAAACATGACAATTTTTCAAGAAACATATTTTTCATATATTCAAATTAAAGGGATTCTCCAGTGCCAGGAAAACAAACCCGTTTTCCTGGCACTAGAGAATCCTGGAGGTGCCCCCCTCCCTCCTGCCCCCCATCCCATGTTGTTGAAGGGGTTAAAACCACTTCAGACACTTACATGAATCCAGCACGATGTCCCTCGACGCTGGATCAGGCTCCGCATACGCTCCTCCCCTGCCGGAGAGAGAGACCTAATGTGCATGTGCAGCAATGGCTGCGCGCATTAGACCTATCCATAGGAAAGCATTATTCAATGCTTTGCTATGGGGATTCCGGCGACGATGGAGGTCCTCATGCATAGTGTGAGGGGGACCAAAAGTCGTCTAAGATGCTAGAAAGTCCCTCTAGTGGCTGTCTGGTAGACAACCACTAGAGAAGGAGTTAACACTGCAAGGTAATAATTGCAGTTTATAAAAACTGCAATAATTACATTTGCAGAGTTAAGGGTGATGGGAGTTGTCCCCCAGATCACTTCAATTAGCTGAAATGGTCTGGGTGCCTACAGTGTCCCTTGAATTTGCTACACAGAAGACACACTCTCTCTTTCTCACACACTCACTCACTCAGAGTAGAGGAATAGGTCCAATGATGTAGATGTCAGAAATGAAGTATTGTTGAAATCATGCTATAAAAAAAATAAAAAAATAGGAGGCGAAAGGAGGTACTACCATTTAACCGGGGACAATATAAAATGGCTACTAATACCCATGCTCGGTACTTGGTTGATCTACCTGTTTTTCTCTTACATATAATGGAAACGCTGTATAATATGTGTACAAATATGAATAAAATACAAATTGAACAAATAAAGAAATATTAAATAAATCAAGATATTTCGAAAAGTGCATTGACAAACTATTTCCGCATTTTTTTTTTTTTTTTGAGCAACAAGTATAAAACTCAGACTTAGCTAGGCATGAAAATGAATCACCCTAACATTCTATTTAAGCAAATTATCGACATACAGATAAAAGACACATACAATACAAAGGATTCATGAATGCATACCTCATCTACACTAGATAACTGTATTCCTGTAAGATGATCATAATGTTTATCACAATAAAAGACAGCATCTCGAGCTCGATGCAGCATATACGCCACTGTTGCACGCCGTCTTTGTTCTCGGATTTCCGAAAGGTTTGCATTCAGTGCAAAAAGCCACCATTCTTTGCAACTTGTATTGGAGGAAACATTACAAAGGCAAGTTAATAAAATTAGCTTATGTATATAAGCATAAAAATAAACAGTTTAAGTATCATAACTACCAATATATTTTTCTATTTTCTGTAAATTTTTGCTGCAGTGATTAACAAATATCAATTCAATACTTAAAAGCCTCTGTAGTTATAAGCTATGATAATTAAGTTTGAATAAATATGTGATAAGCTAACACAAGTCTCACTGTAGCATTTATTAGCTTGCTGCAATGCATACAATTGCAAGTATTTTCATGAATTAAAAGGGACATCACAACAATTTTAGCTTAATGAAGTGGTTTTAGTATATAGTTCATGGCCTGGCAGTCCCACCGCCCAATTATCTGCTATTTAGGAGTTAAATAACTTTGTTTACGCAGCCCCAGCCATACCTCCCTGCATGTGACATACATAATCTCCCCACATTTCCTGTAAAGAGAGATCTAATGTTTAAACTTCCTTTATTGCATAGTTTGTTTAACTTAGAATTTTGTAACTCCTGCACTCTTAAGAGCCTGCAGAAGCCTCATGTGTGTGATTACAGTTCAATTATCAGAGCAGGAGATAAAAACGTTTAAAGCAAACACACTGTACGGTCATGTCTGACTGGAAATTAACCCATTTTGTTTTCATGCAGGCTGTGTGAGTCACAGCTAGGGAAGTTTGAATAGCGCTGCAAAACAGAAAAAAAAGTGACTGAACTGCAGAAAATAGGGCAGAAAATTGGGCATTATTTATAAACTAAAACTGATTCATTAAGATAAAGTTGTTTTGGAGCTTAGAGTATCAATTTAAGCTGGTTAAGACTGTTTAACTACAAAGTTTATAAACACATGCTTGGCAGTGTTTTATGGTTTATACACTACAGTCCAATTGCAAACAAAACAAGGGCTGGTATTGTTTGAAAATTCCCTGCAGTTTCCTTATCACTGTTAAAATGGCAGATATGCCACAAATGAGGATAAGTCAGAGTTGGGATTCACGCTTGCTTTTTGTAATAATTTTTCTGCAATTCTTTTTAATGCATTATATCTGTGACGGAAAGAAAAAAAATCCAACCATGTGAGGCCCTTAAACATCCTTAGATTACACTGTAAGCTAACTAAAGAATGTAATTTTATATATATATATAGATATATATATATATATCTATATATATATATATATATCTATATCTATATATCTATATATCTATTATACATTTAATCTTTTTCATCGTTCATATTCAATCACTGCGAAAGGCAGTGTATAAAATTAGCACTATAAAATAACATGTTTAAGGAACACTTCATTGGCCAAAACAGATTTTTTTTAAATCACTATTTAGTAGATATCCCCACACTGAAAAGCATTTATTTATGCATTTTGTTATTGGTGATATATTTAAAAAAACAGGATGCAAAATCTGCAGATCTCTCAGGCCTGTTCAAGCCCCCCCCCCCCACCCCCCCCCTTTGTAATGAAGTTATTTTAGTGTATCAAGTGTTCTTTTAACTCATTAAGTGAAACTTACTTTTGTAGTACAGAAACTTTTGGCTTCCACTTCCGGTATTTCATTTGCCGCTCTTTCCTTTCAAACTCATCAATAAATTCCACAATTTGTTGATATTGCTCCTAAGTAGAAAAAAAAAAACACATTACTGGTCAACTCTCATGATGCTATAAAAGTATTGTTCTTCAAACTACACAACTAAATATCACATGCACTATGGCGTACATGTAGGGTGGCAATAAGGTTAATAGTGGAGTCAAGGAAGTTGGCTTAGTATGTAAGCAGTTGCTGGGCAGAGTTAGCCAGTTATCTAATCAGATGTGGGTGACAAACAATAAAGAAAAGTATGTCCCAGAGTAGTGTAAACAGCTCAAACACCTGTGAGGTATCCCCTTCACCTTCACACATACATATAAAACTATACACAAAAATAGGTGGAGCTGTAAATACGTCCCTCGCTTCAAAATACAGCCAACAAAGCTGAAACAGAAAAAGAGGGAAACAATAGTGCAGATAATTTTTTAAAATACAGAGTAATTCCGATATCTTTAAATTGCACACTCACAAATGTAGAGCCATAAAATAACCTGGCTCTGGTCTGGATGTCAGTAGGATCCTTAAAGGGAGATCCAAACCCCACTCCAGGTGATAGAGAAGATTTTCAAGTAGTATTTTCAGGAATAATGAATACTTTAAATTTCTACAAAAGTATATAATTTATTCCAAAACAGGTCAAATAAAAAAGAAAAGCATAATTAAAAGTCCAACTACTTGAAAATCTTCTCTGAAAATCTCCCCTTAAGGATCCTACTGACATCCAGACCAGAGCCAGGTTATTTTATGGCTCTACATTTGTGAGTGTGCAATTTAAAGATATCGGAATTACACTGTATTTTAAAAATTATCTGCACTATTGTGTTTTCCTCTTTTTCTGTTTCAGCTTTGTTGGCTGTATTTTGAAGCGAGGGAAGTATTTACAGCTCCACCTATTTTTGTGTATAGTATTAGATGTAGGTGATAGTGTAATGCTGGGAATGTAAAAAAAGTGATATCTAGGCACTCAAGTAGATAGCAAAACAGCAACTTTATTGGGGAGCAAGCACAGCAATGTTTCGACCTGACCGGGTCTTTGTCAAGTGTATTGCTCGGGGACTGGAGGTGGCATAGAATAGCAGGTCACAAGCTGCAAAACAGTGGGAAGTTGAGAAGATATATAATCAGAACGTGTGCCAAAAATCCTGTCAGTCAGTTGATTGTAGTTGAAGAGGGGCACAGATGGACCCTCTCATCCATGCAGAGCTTACTGGTTGATGGCTGTAGAAGACCAAAACCCGGCTGACTTATGTCCTGAAATCTCTGGGCAGGGAGACCTGGTTGAAGAACTTTATCTAAGGCTCCGGTTGCATTATGCTTTGAAGGGAAGCATCAAGCAGTCACAACGTATCCTGGAGCCAGAAGGTGTTGTCTAATGGAGCTACATGAGATGCTTGCTCACGCAGACTTATCAAATAAGAATATATGCAAAAAAAGTGAAGTTGCAACCTGCTGGCAAAAAATGCCAACACAGTACTGCAATGCCAGTCTTCAAAATTTAAAGTGACATCTGAAAAAAAAAAAAAAGGATGTAATACAAGCCCGCCTGCCCATCTCTATCAAGAGCAAAGTAGAACTGAGGGCTTGGGTGAAGACCTTCTCCTGAGACATAAGAAGCACTCTGATACAGGGAGTAAGCTTCAGCTGGAGAAGATGCCATTCCTAGAAAATATGATAGTTCAATGCTGAGCTACTTCTTGTGGTGAAGATGATGAGAATGCTGCTGAAATAGCTAAAATTGGTGAAGCTTTGGCTTGGTGTAGTGGGAGTTTTGCAAAGTTTCCTTTGTCTTCTCTTGATTTAGTTCACAAAAAGAGAGCCTGGGTCTTAAAGGCCAATTCATTTTTTATATTGTTCAGCTGGCACTTTATTAAATTATAAATTTGATAAGGATAGCTGCTCAGTGTCCTCTGCCTATTTGATGATGTATTTAGCTGGTTTTGTAGATTTGGTCCTGGCCCACTGACGGCTGAGATTGACATAGAGCAGGTTTTTAGATGATTGCTGGATCACCCAGGAGTTTTACTTCATTAGGGTTTTCATTTAATAATAAGTTTAATTTTGACAAAAGTCTCCCTATGGTTGTTCTCTTTCCTTTATTTTTTTTTTATTATTCAGGCTTTTTTCATTATTGCAATGGGTGATAAAGTTTTGAGTTGGTTTACATTCAATTGTACATTTTCTTGATGATTTTTGTTTATTTGTTCTATACAAGATGTACAGTGTTCTAGTTGTTAGACTTTTCCTGTCGTTTAGCGGTTCGGTTTGACATTCCTTTAACTGAAGAAAACAGTTGGTCTATTTACATGTATCCAATTTCTTGGTATCATTATGAATTCTGTTACTTTAAGGTATATGCTTCCAGACTTATTTTTGTCACTCAAGAAAGCAATGGTTAGACCGTTTCAATCGTTGCTTGGTTTCTTGGCATTTGCAGGACACATTATCCCAACAGAAAGAATTTTGTGGAAAGATGGTTATGACCTGTTCATTGGATCTGATGGTGGCGCAGAAGGACCCTCCCTCCCTCCCCATTTTGATTGCTATTTTTGCCACACAGAAAGATAAAGATTATTTTAGTTTTAATGCTTCATGAAATGCCTTTTACATAACACTGGGGATACTACAAGTTCATTCTCATCTATGCATTTCGAGACAGTGAACAATCATTGATTTCATAGCTTTTTTTGGAATTTTTCAAAATACTGAATGTGGTTAAAGGACCACTCTAGGCACCCAGACCACTTCAGCTTAATGAAGTGGTCTGGGTGCCAGGTCCAGCTAGGGTTAACCCATTTTTTCATAAACATAGCAGTTTCAGAGAAACTGCTATGTTTATGAATGGGTTAAGCCTTCCCCTATTTCCTCTAGCGGCTGTCTCATTGACAGCCGCTAGAGGCGCTTGCGTGCTTCTCACTGTGATTTTCACAGTGAGAGCACGCCAGCGTCCATAGGAAAGCATTATGAATGCTTTCCTATGTGACCGGCTGAATGCGCGCGCAGCTCTTGCCGCGCGTGCGCATTCAGCCAACGTGGAGGAGAAGAGGAGGATCGGAGGAGAGCTCCCCGCCCAGCGCTGGAAAAAGGTAAGTTTTCCCTTTCCCCCTTCCAGAGCCGGGCGGGAGGGGGACCCTGAGGGTGGGGGCACCCTCAGGGCACTATAGTGCCAGGAAAACAAGAATGTTTTCCTGGCACTATAGTGGTCCTTTAAGGATTCTAACGTGCAAGTATTTTATTACTTTAGTGACTATTTGAAAAATATCCACATTCTCTAAAATATATGACTTGCAGCAATATTTAAACGTTTATTAATGTCCAGGCTAGAATGTGTTAATACAGTGGTTCTTTGCAAGTTTGACAGGTACCCAAACTTTGTGCATGGCATTAGCTGGCTGATGCATCTTTCAACTTTAAAAATAATCTCAGAGATCCATTTTTTAAACGTCATATAATAAAAATACATACATAAAGGCACAATGTGCAGTTTAGTTGATAAGGGCTACTTGTGAAACCCAAAACCATTTATTGAAGAGCACAAAATACAACATTTCAGGACCTCTGCCCCTTTCTCAATGTACAAGGGCATTAAAGATTGAGAATGGAACAGGGTTTTGAAATGTTTGTCTTTTGTGTTCTTTAAATTCTTATTGCTAATTGAGCGATATCAATTTTGCATATATACTGTGCTAGTGAGAATTTAATTTTTTGTGCCATTGCAGTTACCACACTCCATCTTTTTCTGTCAATAAGTCTCCATTACACTAAAGAAGGCAGAGAATACAGTAAATATTTTTTTGTGAGTAGCTACATCGGGCCTGACATTTTTTGTTCTAGATCAGCGGTTCCCAAGTAGACGTGCACATAGGGGTGCTGCAGAATGTTTCCCCGGTACTATGGTTAACATTACCAGTGAAACATTACTACTGAACAGGGGCCTAGTCGGGTGCCGCGGTCTTAAAGTCTGTAATGTAGGCCGGCTGGGAGGAAGTGACAACCTGTCACTTCCTCCCAACATCCTGCAGGGAGACAGCGCGGGAAGAGGAGCACGAAGAGCTCCGGACCCCTCACTCCCACAGCAGCAGGACTCCAGCTGACACATAAGGTAAGCTGGAGGGAACAGGAGGGTTGCTGTAGATATAAAAAATTTTTTTTAAAAATCACATGTATATGTGTGAGTGTGTGTATGAGTTTGAGTGAGTATGAGTGTATGTATGTGTATATATATATATATATATATATATCAGTGTGGTTCTGTATCTGTGCACATATTTGTGTATGTGCATGTGTGTGTCATGGTGTGTGTTTTTATGTCAGTGTGTGTATCTGTGTCATGGTGTGGGCATTTATCAATGTTTGTATGTGTCAGGGTGCATGTGTGTATGTCGGTGTGTTTCTCTGTGTGTGCATATGTGTCGGTGTCTATATGAATTTGTGTGTATGAGTCAGTGTATTTATATGCATCTTTGTGTTAATGTGCATGAATATCTGTGTATGTATGTATGTGCATACATTCAAGCAGTCAAACACCAGCACAACATACAAGCACACTCCTGCAATCTAACACAATTACTTTCAAACACACCCCTGCATTCAAACTCAAAAAAATTATATAAACACACCTCTTCACTCAAAACACAAATACTTCACACAAATGTACATCCGCATTTAAAAGTGAACATTACAATCAGACACACCCCTGCAATCAAACGCAAACATTACATACAAACACACCCCTATATTAAAACACAATAACTCTACACAAGCACCGCTTCAAACACCAACACTGTACATTACACTATAGCGCCAGTAAATGCGGCAGCGCTGTACAGATATACAACCTAGAAATTTTGACTTGGGGTGCCTTGGAAAAATACTGAAATATTAAGGGAGCCTTGAACCACTGATCTAGAAGTTGCAATCAATCATTGTAATGGAAAAGGAAATTAAAGACTCACATAACCATGAACACAGTATTTTGGGGGGGTTAATTTTAGGCAACTGCTATTCCACTTTGATTTGATGTGTTTTTGATTGCTAGAACTCTCTACCTTTTAATTACTCTGTACTAGATGAATGATTTCTTCAGGGTGTTGAGTCTTTTTTTGATGCATTGCTCTAATTTGTAATTTTAAGCATATTCATCCTCTATATATGCAAAAGATATTCTGAACCTCAATATGTTGACTAGCATATTCAATACAATCAAATTCCAGAAATGACAGACGACAACATCTCAGACAGAAAGTGAAATGGTTTACCTGAGACAGAGTCAGTGGAATGGTCTTAAGACATATATCACATTCAATACGCGGTTGATGTCGTGACCTTAAAGGATCTTTGGAACAATTTCTCTTGAAGAGAGCTGAAGTGTAAACAGGTTTGAGAATATACTGATGCTCACGACTTTCCATGCTTTTATCCATTGCTTCCTATGAATTTGGAAACAGTTATTCACTAATAAAAAGTACTGCAATCTTCAAAACTGACTGATACATTTAATAAATGTTCTGGATACCTGTAACTTCTCAGGAGGCAAGCCACCCAGTAAAGTGCTGTTAACATCCCAATAAATACTGAAGTCTTCAACTTCCAGTTGTTTTTTCCTCATTAATTTCTCCACCTTTAAAAAAGAAGAATGTATCATACACGCACATGTACACATATTATACTGGGCCTTAGTATATGAGCATAGCTGAGAACTGTCATGATATTTATCTGGAGCTTTACACTTCCTATTCTGATAAGAGCAGGAATAACTGTAGGCAGCCAAACCACTTCAGTTAGTTTCAGAGAACCTGCAATGTTTACATTGCAGCACTAAGTCAGCCTCTAGTGGCTGTCTACCATTAGAGCCAACTAATCGCAGGACGTTGGAGGGTGTGGAGTATCACATCGGGGGCTGGGCCTCACCCAAAGTATAAGGCCTAGTATAAGGCTCATTTTAACCCTTTATTTACCGGAGAGAGGGGAGCACGAGGGAGGGGGGAGCGATAGTGCCAGGAATACAGTATTGTATCCCTTTAAGCAGATTTCATGGTAAACAAAATTTGCTGTTCAGAGTCTCTTTTCCTTAAAAAATGTGGGGTCCTCTGAACTACACAGCTTTTATCTTCAGAGAAATCCATCCACCCTAAATAACAAGCTACACCTCACAAGAAATATAGTGTACTGCAGTGCCAGAACGAATGGAGGGGCTTTAGCGGTTAATAATGACCAAATAAGAAGTAATTGATGCATATTGGTACACTGTAATGGATGGAACAAAAAATAAAATATTTTTTTTTTTTTAAAGTACTCACTGAAACAATTCTGTGTATTTCTGTAGTGTATTGTATTTCATATCTTATGAGAACAAGGAAAGGACAGCTGCTTGTAGTATGTTTTACGGGCTTGTTTTAACAGGGTTTTTTTTCAGCCAATCCTACTGAGATTAACTAGCATTCCATCCTTGATAGGGTTAATGTCTTCTTGACTGAATCTTAAGACTAGCAGCCTTGTACATTGCAAGGACATCACATATGTAGTTTTGCACCTGACAATGCCAGAACGTTACATACATAGTCTTGGCACATGACCATCTTTGTTCACCTCTGTTCTAAGTAGACTCCACGCAGGAATGCCCCCCTAGATAAGTTTTATATCAATGATTTGTTATATGCATTCACCAAAGTTGTGAGCACGAGGCTGACATGCATTTCAACATCACATATTTAATTTACTTTCTATTGGTTCATGCACCAAGGCAACTCTCTTTCATGAGGCGCAATTAAAGTATTCATGTATTGAGAAGTATTATTGTTTTTATTGGTGTGTCTGGGATCCATGTAGACACACCGTCTCTGTATAAAACCTTTGTTACACCATTAAACAGGCAGAGTAAGCTCTGAATGGCATTTTGTCTCAGTAATTTTGTTCTGCAAGCATGCTTGAAATGGTGGTTCTCCTGTCCGGGCAGAAAAATAAGTCCATGGCAACGCTGAGGTTTTAGAGTGATCGATCACTACTTTCTGGAAATAACTTTTCTAACACCTACCCTCCTCCAGTTTTTTCCAAGCAGGTCGTTTTTTTTATAGTTAGTCCTAATTTAGAAGAAAATAATTGTATTCTAATTAGATGACTATGATTCTATTAATCTCATGATAACTGCAGTTAATCCATTGATACCATTGAATAATGGGTACAAACATAACTGTTTTTATTACCAATTAGATTGATGGGACCAGCTGAAAAGCTGGCCATTACCCTGGTTGATAAGTATGAACCTGCCCTTAAAAGAACCACTAAAGGCACCCAGACCACTAAGTATCAATGAAGTGGCCTGGGTGCAGGGATCCTTTCATTTTAACACTCCAACGTAAAACACTGCTATTTAGTAGATACAGCAATGCTTACATTGCAGCGTTAAATACTCCTCTAGTGGCTGTCTTGATGACAGTCAATAGAAGTGCTTCTTCATTTCACTGGTGGAGCACAGCACTGACCGAGCAGGTGCTCTTTTTTTTTTTTTTTATTGGGCATAAGAAGAGCCAGTGTCACATTGTGAAAAGAGGAACGAGCAGCTGCAGGGACTGGAAAGAAAGCCCATTTTAATTTTTTTTATAAAATTGTGTGTGGGGTCGGTGGAGAGGGGACCATAAACTAAATTCAAAGGAGAACATTATAGTGATAGGAACACAGGTTTGTATTCCTAATGCTATGGTGTCCCTTTTAATATTAGTTAAATTTCAGTTAGGTAAGCATGATAAATAAGGAAATAGGTAGTGCCATACACAACTCTCCCAGCCTGGAGACTTTAGTCTAGAAATAGGCCACGTCTGTCTGTGTGAAACATGTGCAGTTCCCTCTTTAAAAATTAAGGTTCAAATATTTATTTTAGTCAGTTAAATATCTAGGAGCTCGGTTACGCTCCTCTGACAGACACTTGTACAACTGTACTTCTCAGTGCATAGATTAATTCATTTAAAAAAAAAAAAAAAAAGATATCTATGCAGTTTACATTTTATTTTATTTTTAGCAGCAGTGGCTTTCTAAAGCACTCAAATCAACAAGAGTCTCCAGGTAGATAGGGTAACATTTGATAATGCATATCTACAAGGTTATCTACTAAAGTGAGAATTCAAAGTAAATTTCAAATTTAAGGCTGGAGTAACCACACTGAAATCATAGATCACTTTGAGATATTTTCCATTTTGTCAATTCTGACCCTAAATTTTAAATTCACTTTGAATTCTAGCTTTAGTGATTAACCCTGTTTGAATTCACCTGAATTCTCCCTTTAGTAAATAATCCTGTTTGTTTACAGTGCACTTGCAATAATTTTTTATTTTTTTTTAAATAATAGCATAACATTTTATCTACATTACAAAGTGTTTGCAAAGGAACGTAAGAAGATATTTAACATTTTAGCTTGCACCTCTAAAGAATTGAATCTGCTCCCTACAAAGCTCAGCTTTTAGGCAATACTTAAAATGTATACTGTAAGTGCCAGGAATACATCCATTGACAACTATCTATTGATTTATAAGGACAAATAAATAGAGGGACTCTACACATAAATATCTGAAAGAACATGTCACTAAAGAACCACAACCCAGTAATGAAAAAATACATTTGTTTGTTTTTTTAATTTAACTTTGATTCTTTCAGAAGAGAATCAGATTGACAAAAGAAACACACTTAACTTGTATGTATTTTAAATTATACCCACTATTGCAAGTATAAAATATACTCCAATAAAGCATTAAAATGTCAGTAGTTATATCAATTGCATTTTGTTGGTACTACTAGGAACAAAACATACACTCTTTGTGTAAATCAGTCCTTTTCGCCCCCCATTCAACCTACTTTCCTTTTCCCCTCTTTCCTAATATTACCAAAATAACAACAGCTGCATATTACAGACAGCTAGGTTTTTTGGTCTTTAAAACACAGAGTACAAGGACGTTCTGGCTAGAAAGAGACATATATAATTGAAGAGTCGCATAATTAATTAATACAAATGGCACAAACACAGCTTTATCAGAAAGTGAGAAAAGATTTGATTATAATATACAACTACTCCAACTTGAACATATCATCTTAAAAATAAATGCAATTTTATCATCCACTCATAATTTAGGAGATTCAATCTGAAGCGTATGGGGTGACCCACTTCCTTACCGGTTCGTGGATAGCATTTTGTACAGAGACATTTTTGATGCAAACCCCAAAAGCGAATGGATGAGAAGGATCTGTAATACCGTCTTCAAACCTCAAATGCACATCCTGAATTTTTAACTACATTAATACAAATAAGAGGATATACAATTAATATCAGAATGTGCTGTATATCAAGAATTTTAGAGATCATATGATTTTTAAGTTGTTTGGTAAAATAAAACCAAGTGTGGTTTGATTATTTAATGTCCTAAAGTATAGCATTAATGATTAATCAAAGTTATCTTAACAAATACACAAAGTAAGTAGGGTATCTTCAAACGATTCTGCACCTTGGAATGGAAGACTAAAGGGGAAACAAAACATAAACCGGACATTCACCGAATGTGTACATTGCAAAGTTCAATGTAGGGAAGATACAATACAATGTGAGCACTGTGCAAATAAAGCAACTAACAAATGTATATATTAAATTATATTATTTCCTGAACTTTGCTTTCAGAGTTATAAGGGCATTTAGCTAAGCCCCCTCATTGCTAAGCACCACATCCAACAATGCCTTGCTTATCACTGCAGGTACTGTGGGAAGCGTGTTTACACTGTAGCTTTAAGGAAATAGATTTCTATTGAAATTGTCAGTTTTATAAACTGTCACAAATATGACAGACTCCAGGCACTAACTTTAAATGTGACACATGTTATGGTTTGCAGAGTAGGTAAACGTTATTCATAATGGGAGGTAAAAAACAAAAAAAAAAACATTGAGAAAAAAAAAAAAAAAAAAAAAAACGTCAAACTGTTTTACTTACTTCAATGTTATCCACAATTCTAGTTACAATAGAAGCAGTGACAGAATACCAGTAGGATTCACCTTTTTGTTCCTGTTCACTCTGCAGCAAAATAAAACAAATTTTATACACAATTACAGTAACTCTATTTAAGAAAGACCCAGCATATAATAAATGAATGTAAAAAGCATACATGTCAAGTGGAAAATAAAGACTGGAGAGTTTGGATAGGACAGAAAATGAATTTATGGGCCTTGAATGTTTGTAAAGCGGATTCTGTTTTCTTTCTCGTTATGGAGATGTTAGTATCAATGAATCATGAAGAGATGGGTGAGTGTAGGTTGGAATGTGAAAGTGTGATGGCAGTGATTTATACTGACTCAAAACGTATCTTTTGTGGCATACTGCCCACATATAATGTATATGATTCTGTTTAACAATCATAGTAGTGTTGTATAACTGTGTTCTAAGCAATTTCTCTGTATGACTTTGTAAGTGCTACCTATGTATACTACCTATCTGTACTATTTATTTGTTCAGTTATGTACTTTGTCTATAACATTGAGATCCATGCTTTATAATCCATGTCCTTAATAAAGTATAACTTTTCTACAATGGAATTTGGATAAATTGGGTGACAAGGCAGGTAATTGGCAAATGAGATTCAATAAAGATAAATGCAAAGTCATTCATTTTTGGAATAAAGAACCCACAAGCCACTTAAATGAAGTGGACTCGGGGAAACAATTTTGGGAACTAGTTTTAAAGCAGGATATTGCAAAACTAGAAAAAGTGCAGAGGTGAGCTACAAATTAACAAAGGCGATGGAAAACATTAGTTATGAAGAAAAGCCTGCAAAACTGTATTTTTAAAAAACAATTTTTATAAACCAGGCAGCTCAGATGCGATATGATAGCACTATAGCATTATTTACAGGGTCAGTAGTACAAACTGTTATGTTCTAACTTGTCCAATAGCACGAATATACAACAGACAAGACGCCACTCCTTGAGACTGGAAGAAAGCTGTTTTTGCTTACTGTAGATGAAAGGGTTCTTTACAGTAAGAACAATAAAGATGTGGAATTATCTACCCAAAGAGGTTGTCTTATAGGTTATAGGAAGGACAAGATGCTTTTTGTAAGCACAGAATATTCAAGGATATAATTAATGTGTATGTAAACAGGTTGCTGATCCAATGAGAAATTCTATGTCATTATGGAGTTAAGATGGATTTTTCCTCTTTTTGTGGCATAATTAAAAAGTGACCAGAATGACCTCACATCAAATACAGCATTTATTAATCAATACTGAAACACAACTTGGAATTGTGCTTGTGGAAAACGTATATTAGATACACAAATCTAGTCACCAAGATAAGTTCTTAGACAATAAGTTATACATTTACTGTGTATATTCTCTGTGTAAAGAAATTCTCCAGGGCTGTGTGACTTGCTGTAGGTCAACATATGTTCTTAGTAAAACTTTTTTTTTTTTTTTAGAAAGTCTTTTAGAAATTCTCGACATAACATAAGTCCATGAGCAACGCAGCCAAAAACCTAGGTATTCCTCCATCAGGATGAGTATGACCTATACATTGCACAATTAAACAGAAAAAAATACTCAAAATACAAATTGCCCAAAATAAAAGTACAACTACTTACTTTCCATTTCTCTTCCAGTGTCCTCAGAAGGACCTTTTTACGGGTTATCTCCAACAGCTTTTCTTTGACCTCATCAAAATCTTCTAGTTTGTCAGGGGCACCAATTAAATGAAGTTTGGAAACAGAAATTACCCATGGATCCAAATGGGGCCGATAGAAAGGTATCTGTATCTTTATTTTGTCAATGAAACCTAGTGGAACAAAATAAGTAGTTCTGAGAATTTTTTTGTGGCGATATTACAAATGTCTCTTTCATATAACACATTACTATTTAAGTAGAAAAAATAAAAAAATTATTTTAATATTGCGAATATATCACATGCTACCAAGTGAAGTTTTGTTTCATCGGTATAGCTGTCCACATTTGTATATCTATATTTTATGACAGATGATTAAAAAAAATACCAAGCAGGTGTAACCATCATTAAAGTGTTGCACTAAACCCTGAAAACTGAGAATCCCTATTTCCAACCTTCTGATGAATACATTAGTCTAGGAGCAAGAAAAGTGCTATACTATAGGTATCCAGACCACTTTATCTCATTGAAGTGATCTGGTTGCAGTGTCCCTGTCCCCCTTAGACATGCAATGTAAAGCAATGCAGTTTTAGACAAATTGCAATGTTTACATTGCAGTGCTAAGACTGTCTCTAGTGGCTGTCTAACATTTTTAAATGCCTGAAGCCCACAAAACAAAGATTAATCTATTGATGAAGCAAAGCGTAACTAGAAAGACTCAATACAAATGAATTACATCAAGAATAAAATAAAATAGAGGAAAATTGAGAATAATTGCAATAGCCATGCAAGCCTACTTTGTTTTAATAATCAGCAAGACTGAACTTCCGCTTTATTTTAAACATACCTGCTTTTACTTCAAAAGGTAGCTCCAACTCTTTCAATGCATCTTTTTTCAATGGCAAGTTTTCCAATTCCACTGCACCTGTGAATATAATTTCCATCTCAGTAAGACAAAAATATTTTACCATAAAACTTTATTTTCTAAAAACATGCAGAGCAGTTAGGCTTACCGTATTTTTGAGTAGATAACTTACAATTTCCAATGATCCATTAATACAAAGCAGCTGCAACAGGACCCCTAAAATCTCAGTAAGTGTGTTGGCTCTGTATGTGGTTTGTCACTAAATGCTCCGTCACTGTTCTATTTAGTGAGTGACATTAAAATCCTGCAACTTCAGCTACTGCTGCTAGCAGCACCACCAGAAGCCAAGATCTCTTTAGAGTCTTGATCAGGGTAGACAAACTACAACACTCCAGAGCTGTGAGCTACATCTCCCCTGATGCTTAGCCAGCATTATGACTGTCAGAGCATTATGGATGATGTAGTTCATAACATTTGGAATGCCGAAGGATGCTTGCTCCTGGACTCTAGACCAACTGTTTTCCACCTTAGGAAACCTATGAAATAATCCTCACGTGCCATTTTATTACACCAACCTGCATGCTTTACTATATTACATAACCAAGTCATTAGCATACAGTACTACCCTAAACATTTTATTTTTTCCCCAAACATATTGTATTACACAATATGTGACTAGTGTTTGCTATTAAAGGACAATGTTTGGGCCATGGCTCAGCACTAAACTATCAATCCAGAGTTCCAGCGCACTCTACTGAGTCAGAGAGCATTGCAGACTCCTAGCATGCACTCCAACTCAGTGAGTGCTGGAGCTGCGAGGAGCGATTACGGAGGTCAACGTCTGAGGCATGTGCTCCATGTACTAGAGCCTGATAAAGAAAAGATTTGGCTTGGGTTAGCGTAAGATGCAGTACACCCTATACTAAAAACATACATCCTGCACACACTCCAAACACACAATATACATCCTGCACACACAGCCAGCACACACACATAGTGGAGCCAGCACGCACGCGCGCACACACACACACACACACACACTGCAGCCAGCACACATACACACAGCCAACAAACATATTATGTATAGCTAGCACATACCATATAGCTAGCAAATTTATTACACCCAGCCAAAACACACACATACACTATGGGGGAGGACAGAGGGCAAGACACTAGACTAAAAAATTTGAACATTAAATCTAATTTTAAATTTTCTCCCGATTCTATCTAAATGATCTGTTCACAATGCTCAGAATTAAAAGTGGACTAGACAATTGCAAAATAGCCAACCCAGGGATTTTTCCAGATTGCTTACTTCGGCCTTAAAGGAACACTACAGGGTCAGGAACACAAACATGTATTCCTGACCCAATAGTGTTAAAATCACTATCTAGCCCCCACGGTTTCCCTAAATAAAGTAAAATCTAACCTTTATTCCAGTCTGCCAGTGCTGCCTCAGGCCCTTATCCGCCTCCTAGGCTAACATTTTAAGAAGTTTTTTTCATAGGAAAGCATTAAATTGGCTGAGGCTGTCAGCAAAGGAGGCAGGGCGGGGGGGCAGAGCCAAAGGCCGCCATGGTAAATCAACATCTCCTCACAGCACAGAGATGCATTGAATCAATGCATCTCTATGAGGGAAGTTTAGTGTCTCCATGCAGAGCGTGGAGACGCTAAAGGTCCCCAGGAAACAGCTCCACTGACCTGAGGAGTGGCCACAGGAGGTGTTCCTAGGCTGTACTGTAAACACTGCGTTCGTGTTTAAAACCAAAAGCCTGCAGGGACTGACTATACTCACCAGAGTCAACTACATTTAGCTGAAGTTGTTCTGGTGTCTATAGTGTCCCTTTAAATTTGCATTTTCTCAGTCAAATCCTATTTAGTGAATTCCTCTGATTGATTGCAGAATTATTTTACCTTATAGGCTTATATTCTTTGAGGCAAATGCTTTACCTTAAAGGGACATTTTATTAGAATTATAATGAATAAACATAGAAAGGATGGGTACTTTTATTTCCCTAATTCCCAACAAATCATCAGATTCTACATGGTCCAAGAAATGTCTCAGATTAAACAAACAATTTAAAAAACAGAAAAATCATGAATGAAACTCCTTGGAAAACAGGAAGGCTCCTATTGGCTTGCTAATAGAATACAGATGATATTACATCAGTGCAGGTTCCCTTACAGAAACCTATAAGCGAACTAGAGTGACATAGGGTTTATAAGCACACACTGTTAGCAGACAGTGTGCTAGATCAGGAGTAGGCAACCTTTGGCACTCCAGATCCTGTGGACTACATCTTCCATAATCCTCTGACATCCATTAAACTGACAAAGCATCATGGGAGGAGTAGTACAAAGATCCTGAACAGTGAGAGGGAAGCATAGCTTCCATCTGGGATGGGGCAAAATTCAATTTAAAATACTGTATAAAATTGAGATAAATTATTCCACACCTAAAGGAACTCGCCAGTGCCAGGAAAACATAACCGTTTTCCTGGCACTGCAGGCTCCTGCAGTGCCCCTCTCCCTCCCACCCCTATCCCATGTTGCTGAAGGGGTTAAAATCCCTTCAGTGACTTACCTGAATCCAGCGCCAATGTCCCTCGACGCCCACACTCCTCCCCCACTGAAGTCAGCCGGCGGAGGATACCTAATGTGCATGCACGGCAATAGCCGCGCGCATTAGACCTCCCCATAGGAAAGCATTATTCAATGCTTTCCCATGGGGATTTCGGCGTCGTTTAAAACACTTCTCGGGTTTTAAGAACCCAGAAGTCCCTCTAGTGGCTGTTTGATAGACAGCCACTAGAGGAGGACTTAACCCTGCAAGGTAGTTATACACTTGCAGGGTTAAGGGTGATGGGAGTTGGCACCCAAACCACTCCAATGGGCAGAAGTGGTCTGGGTGCCCGGAGTGTTCCTTTAAATCAGATGCGTGACAGCATTTTATGTCCTTCAAATTAACCCAATTTTGAGAGAAGCATATACTCGACATAAAATAGGTTAAACATGCAGAGAACTACATTTTCACACTAAATATCAAAAAAAGGAATCTGTGAAAAACCAAAACATGTGTTGATACAACTAAACCCAATAGGAATTTGCTAACGTGATTTCCCAGTGAGAGAACGATTACTTTAGTGCAACAAAAATTTAAAGAAAATAATAAGAAGCAGCAATATTAAAAAGAAGGAAAAAAAAAAAAGGAAAAAAGATTGCTGGTAAATAAAGGACAAAAAAATATTTTACATTACCTTTCAAAAGAGCTACAGAAAGTTGATCTGTATTAAGGTTATTGACATATTTCCCCAGGTAGGTGTTGAGGACCCACGCAACCAAACCTTCCAACATTGCTGCTCCTGGACCAAGGAAGTTTTATAATCGAATAACTTCTGTTCATGTATTCATAGTAGCTGACCTACTTGGAAAAGAAGATTAGGAATCATATGTACCATTAACGCTGTTAGTTATTTCATAAGTGCATTGCAGCCTATATTTTATCCAGGGCAGCAGCCTCTGAGCTCAATGTGCCTTAGTTTCTCACGCAACCTGTTAGATCATTTTACCAAACAGATTAGATTACTTTTTAACACATCAGCAGAAAGGATGCAAAGGAATTCTGAGAGACACAAAATCATGGTCCAATTAAATATATAACATAACAGGAGAAATTAAAAGGTTTCCTTCTGTTATATATTCACCCTGTTACCAGAATTAGTTTCACAATTGTAGTATAGCACTTTATTACCTATTTGAGAACTGAACATTTCCTATAGAAATGCACCCATGAAGAGAGGTTACAACAAACACCAGCTTAACCACACTTTCAAAGTGACAAAAGACAAACGGCATTGAACGTTACCAAACGCTTTTAAAATTACAAATAAATTGGATCACGCAAATTTCCAAACTACAGCGCAAAGGCAACAGCACTTGCCTTGTGGAGTTGGGTTACTCAGCAAATACATTATCTATAATGGAAAGGGATAGCTCTCATCTGGTGTATGGATTATTTGTTTCTTACTAGATAAGTGTATTGTTTGTTTGTTTTTTTCCTGATTGCCTAAAATCCTGTCTAACAGCTTGATAACCTGGTAAAAACGTATATTGGTGAACACGACTGCGTGCAATGATCTCTTGAGCCAGATCTTGGGGTATCTTTAGAGCTAAGGAGTGGAGCTTGTGCTTGTTGTGTACTAATCCAACATGCACATACAATATTTATGAATATTTGATGAAAGGAGAAAAGAACATTCTTCCTTTTGATGTCACTAGGCTCCTTTTACTACAGGAAAGAGACACTACATCCTTTTGCTGCAGGAAAGAGACACTGTATGCAGGGACAGTTATATGGGAACTCTTTTCACTATAACATATGCAATTAGCAGAGGGTCTTAGGTTGTTTAGAGTGACACCTTTAGGTGCAGAATATAGCATGAAAAAGCACACAATTAAGTGAAAGATAGGCGCTTATAAAGTCGTTACACTGGATTGGGCACTCCTCAAACCCAACATATAAAATATAAAACACACAGAAAACAGATCTTGCAAGTTTTCTCCTATATTCAGGAGACTTAGGATACATTGTAATGCCTTTGGACAATATGTGATTGTTTTTGTTGTTGTTGAGGTAAATTGGTAACGAAAAGATTAATCTATGCATGCTGTGTTAGACTCCATGCATACTGTATTCTGCACACAGAAAACAAATCTCGGTGTTTAGGTGATATACCCACCACCTAAAAAAAACCAAGTGATAGTGTAGGGCTATATAACTGAATTGAAGCTTATCCCTCAACAGGTATAGGAGGGTTGAGTAGCATACATAAAATAAAAGAGAGAAAAAAAAAAAAAAAAAACAATAGTATAAAACTCTGTATATACAGTGGTTTGGTATAATATGTGATAAATCCAAAACTCCCATTTTTCAGAGCCTTTTTAGATATAGGCACTAAACATCAAACATTGGTTCACTTCCCAGGTGGAAGCCAGACCTATACATTCTCCGATTTACCACAAGGATCAGCTGTTTTTTTTTAATTTGTACACTGCAGTATTAAGTATATATTAAGTATTATATGCATATACTGATAAATAAGTTTTAATGTAAGAAACTAAACACAATGTCTGGATACTAATACAGACTACAGGGCGCCACAAGCACTAAAGCATATACTATAACAATATGGTATGAAATAATCCCATAAATGAAGAGTGATCTGTGGAAAAAAGTCCACTTTATTGAAACAGTAATATCCAAAAGTGCAACATGCACAATATGGATAAAATAACAATACAAAATAACAATATTAAAAATAAATGTACCAAGAACCCCTAATGGATAGCAGCTATAATCATAAAAGGAAAAATAGTAAAGTGCCAAGTGCTGAAATACAAAAGTATAAATACCAATAATTAAAAGACAGCATAAAGTGCACAAATACTGTATGATGGAATACTTGTAGAAAAAAGACTGCTATACCAAAAACTGCAGGGATCTTGGAGATGCTCAACGCGTTTCGTCGATGTCGACTTCCTCAGGAGTTTATTTTTAATATTGTTATTTTGTATTGTTATTTTATCCATATTGTGCATGTTGCACTTTTGGATATTACTGTTTCAATAAAGTGGACTTTTTTCCACAGATCACTCTTCATTTATGGGATTATTCCATACCATATTGTTATAGTATATGCTTTAGTGCTTGTGGCGCCCTGTAGTCTGTATTAGTATCCAGACATTGTGTTTAGTTTTTTATATAGGGGTTTAGAGCAGGGGCGGGCTGGGCCGGGGGGCAGGGAGGCAATTGCCCCCCAGGCCGCCCTAAAATCTGTTGGGACCGGCCGCTGCAGGGCCGGCCCTTTAAATGCTGCAGCCGCCTGAGCGCTCTGTGAAGAGCCTCAGGCGGCTGCGGCTGCTCCTCCCCTGCCCTCCCCTGTAGCGTGGCCGAGCTGCTCGCTGATCCGCGGTGCCCGGCCGGACTGATAGGAAGGCGCACGCTGAGTGTGCACTTCCTGTCAGTCCGGCCGGTTACAGGAAACAGAAACTCCAGTTCCGCGCGGAGTTTCTGTTTCCTGTAACTGGCCGGACTGACAGGAAGTGCACACTCAGTGTGCACTTTCCTATCAGTCCGGCCGGCACCGCGGACCAGCAAGCAGCTCGGCCACGCTACAGGGGAGGGCAAGGGAGAGGTGAGGAGGGGGGGAAG
>OW240921.1:87122052-87133561 GCA_933207985.1 Pelobates cultripes | reverse complement strand
ACACTGCAGTCATACACACACACACTGCAGTCATACACATACACTGCACTCATACACACACACTGCACTCATGCACACACACTGCATTCATGCACACACACTGCATTCATGCACACACACTGCACTTATACACAAACACTGCACTCATACACAAACACTGCACTCATACACAAACACTGCACTCATACACAAACACTGCACTCATACACAAACACTGCACTCATACACACAAACACTGCACTCATACACACACACACTGCGCACATACACACACACACTGCGCACATACACAAACACTGCACTCATACACACAAACACTGCACTCATACACACAAACACTGCACTCATACACACACACACTGCACTCATACACACACACACTGCGCACATACACACACTGCGCACTCATACACACACACACACACTGCTTTGCTCATACACTACACACACACTGCGCACTCATACACACACTACATTCATCATATACACACACTGTAAATAAATATTCAATTAATATAATTTTTTTAGAATCTAATTTTATTTAGAAATTTACCAGTAGCTGCTGCATTTCCCACCCTAGTCTTATACTCGAGTCAATAAGTTTTCCCAGTTTTTTGGGGTAAAATTAGGGGCCTTGGCTTATATTCGGGTCGGCTTATACTCGAGTATATACGGTACATCTTTTTTGGACAGTTTATGTCCAAGTATTGTAGCATTATAGGTTTCTTCTATCTTGCACAGTGAATTTTAAAGTGTGCTCAGTGACATAATTGCATTTTAATTAAATCATAAATGTTATAACGTGTAATTTCACAAATTACATGTTTGCTGGCATTCAGCCAATGTGCATTGCTTCAAGAAAAAAAAAATATATGTATGTTTATGTATATATATATATATATGTATGTGTGTGTATATATGTATGTGTGTGTGTATATGTATGTGTGTGTGTATGTATGTATGTGTGTGTGTATATGTATGTGTGTGTGTGTATGTATGTATGTGCATATATATATATATGTGTGTTGTATATGTACATTGTGGATTAAAGATCTGGGATAATTAAATTTCTTTCTATCAACAGATGACAACAAAAGAGGGGTAAATTTGTCCACTGAAGCAAATGATTTAAGCGATGATGAATACAAAACTCCTCTAGCAACTCCTCCTAATAGTCCACCACCTGAAATGAGTGCAAACACAGGAACAGATGCGTCTAGTAGCACTGGAGCTGACTCACATCATGATCTAATGGAAGAAAGTTTACTGAACAAGCTGTATGAAAAGTATTCACTTTCATGTATGGACTTGCAGATAATGGTTGGACATGTGAAAGACAACTGGAAACACATTCAAGATAATGAAGTAGGCCCAACCCATGTTGTGGAAAAGTTCAACGTGCATTTACAGTTGGAACGTAGGTTGGTGTACACCTCAGATCCCAGTTATCCTGGTGCTGTCCTTTCTGGAACACTGCCTGACTTGAAGATCCATATCAATGAGGAGAAAATACTGGCACTAAAAAAATGTTTCACTAGCTTATCAAATTCAGAAACAAAACTTTCTGATAATACCCTCCTTCGAAAAGAAAAGATATTCATAGATACAGAGAATAATGGAAGGTTGCAGAATTCGGTGATGAACCTAACTCAAAGTATTGTCACTCTGGAGCAACATACTAGAGAAGTCCTTGTAGAGTCCAAGCTTCTTTTAGCAGAGTTTAAAATAAATTATATGCAGTTAGGTGTTGAAAGTTGTGGAAGATATATTTCGGTTCTCAAAGTGTTTGGTTCGAATGCCCATTTTGTAAAGAGGCCCTATGATGCAGAGGTATCCCTTACTGTCCATGGTCTTCTAATGGTGGACACAATGCAAACTTATGGTTCTGACTTTGACCTTTTGATGGCTTCCCATAAGCATCTGAGTTTTGATGCACCAACTGGAAGCCTTCGTGAAAGCAGGGCACAGTCTCCTGCCTCTGAGGGAGAAGACTTTGCCCCATCCAACCCATGTAATTTTGAAAACAAATACACTTCCCTTGAAAACATTACTTTAAAAGATCAAGAATCTCTAATAAGGCTGGAGTACCAGTTTGTTAGCTCTGAATGTCCTTCAATGAATTTGGACAGTTCTCTGCAAGTAATGACTGTTCAAGTTAACAACCTGGACATCATTCTTAACCCAGAAACAATGGTAGAGCTCATCGGTTTCCTTCAGAAATCTTTTCCTAAGGAAACTGAAGATTCAAGTCCTCACCTTTTGAAAACCGCTTATGAGATGAATTTAGAAAAACAAGAGTCATTCCAATCTACCTATGAGCAGAATACTCAAGTGGCTGTAGAAATCCACAGACTAAACATACTGCTTTTCAGGACTGTGATTGATGACTATGGCCAAAGTTGTGGGAAGAAAATTGCAACTGCTAGCATAGGAGGAACAAAAGTTAATGTGTTTTTGGGTAGCAGGTGTGATATTAATGGATCCCTTGGATGTCTGCAACTCATTGACTTAGCACAAGATACAGCACATAATCAATATGTGATCAGCATAGGAAATACTGCTGCTTATGAAAGCCAAGGCAATGGCATGGAATCGTTTGAAAACATGTTTTCCAGAAGAGATTCCACCACCATTCCCATAGAGGCTTTAAGTTTTACTTTAATTGAACAATCTAAAGAAGAATTTTTCCTTAATCTCAAGATGGCTTCCTTGCATTACAATCATTCGGCCAAATTTCTTATGGAATTAACCATGTCAATGGATGAACTAGAAGACAATTTCCGTAATATGTTGAAAAGTGCAGCCTCCAAAATGTCTTCTGTGTTGGCAACCAAAACAGCTGAATACAGCGAAATGGTCTCTTTATTTGACACCCCTCGCAAACACAAAGACTCAATGCAGCTTGACGAATATGATGGGTTCAGTCCACGTGACCTTAAAACTGACACTGTAAAATTAAACCTTAATATTAATATAGAGTCTCCAATTGTGTCTATACCACGGACTCCTGGCAGTCCTGAGCTGCTAGTAGGACACTTAGGGCAAATATTTATTCAGAACTTTGTGTCTGATGATGACAATTCTAGAAGTGATCGGCTACAGGTAGAGATTAAAGATATCAAGCTCTATTCATTGAACAGCAGCCTTCTTACAGGGAAGAAAGAATATCATCACTGTGAATTAGATTCACCACATACGCATAGATCTGCAAGTGTCAGCAGCCAAGATGAGCAACATTTTACCCGACATGATTTCTTTGAATCATTACAAAAAAAGGAAGGTGAGAAAAATGGTATATTATTAGTGTAACCTATGTAACTAAATATATTTGTCTTACTGTTGAATTTGAAATATATTTCAGTGTGTTTTGGTTGCCTTGTACTTAAAGGAACTCTCTAGGCACTATAACCACCAATGAAAGCTATAGATGCTATGGTGCCAGGGGTCCCCAGACGCAATCCACCAGTAACATATCAAACTTAATAAACTTGCCTTACTTTGTTGCACGCTCACGGTTCCTCTGGGCTGAGTTAGTCTCATAAGCAGAAGTTTGTACTTTTACGTCAGTTGACACTCATCCAGTGAATGTTGGGAAGATCTCCAGGTCATTCTTTATTTTGGCATCATGTGTTCTTTTTCTTGGGTGGTGGTATTTTGTAGCCAAATAAAACTGCTACTTCAAAACCTTTCACAAATTCCTGTAATGAAAAGTTAAAGGAGATAACAGAACAAAAATGGCTGCAGTGCAAGTCTAACAAGGCATCACTAATATTTGTTGAAGTCTGGGTTTTAGACTTTATGCCAGTGATCAGCAACAAAGTACTCTCCATTATGAATTATTGTTTAAGGTTTTGTCATTTTGTCTAGCTACATGGTTTGTCTACATGGAATGGAATTTAACACCCGTTTTTGCAATATGTGATCTGTAAACAAGTTAGACAAAAAACTAAGGATCTTCTGTTTGTGATTAATTTCATCTTATTACTGCCACCAGCTTTTCATATATTAAACAATACTACCATACAATTCAAAATGGAAAAGTTTGCAATACAGCGAGAGTCAGAGTTGGCATTTCCTTTCATGGAAGATTCCTTAGATGTTGGAAGCATTATGAAAGTTGAGGGAAACTTTGTCAATCACGTTCAGGTAAAACTGTCCTTACACTTAATCACACGTGTCTGTCTTACTTGTGTCTGCGTATTTGCAAGAACATGTTAAAATGTACTTTTTGTTCAGAAATGATATCAACAGGATACTATAGTCTCCAGAACAACTGCAGCTTAATGTAGTGGTTCTGGTGTTTATAGTCTGTCCCTGCAGGCTTTTTAATGTAAACACAGCCTTTTCAGTCACTCAGATGGCCACAAGAGGTGCTTCCTGGGTCAGTGCTGCACTGATGTTCAGCGTCTCCACGCTCTGCATGGAGACACTAACATTTCCCCATAGAGATCATTTGAGTCAATTCATCTCTATGAGGAGCTGCTGATTGGCGCAGAGCAGTGTTTTGCCATGAATGTGCGATAGCCTTCCAATGCTTTCCTTTGGGCAAGCATTGAATTTATTGGGATCATCAACTTCGATGATCTTAGCCAAGGGAGTGTATCCGTGCGGCGCTGGGAAAAGGGGAGTAATCACCCTTCTCACCGTTGGTAAGGGGGGCTGAACAGTTATTTAGTCCTAGAGTGTCAGGAATACACATTTGTATTCCTGACACTCTAGTGTTCCTTCAAAGTAACAGACAGGCTTGTATTCTTAATAGGTAAACATACTTGAGTCTGACTTTTATATATCTTACAATGTTTACAGGTTAATGTCAAAATGGGAATAGACAGACCTGTATTGAAATCAATATTCCTGTGCATTGAAAAAAATCTTGTTCTGTTGAGAAAAAAATATTGACCCATTTTTCAACCAGATGTCCTATATAGCCTACTATATATTAGCTGGTGAGATAGCTAGTTGTGTGATTTTTTAATATTATGTTTACTTATTCCCTATATTTAACAAATATTAGGTTTTAAAATTCTAATTCCATAGTGAACACTGCATTTAGCTCCATCCTGGACTGCTCTCTGCCAGTCATTGTAATAAGCTGTCGTTATATGTTAACACAGGTTTTAGGGGATTTTCATTGTTTTATTGAATAGTGTAATTTCCAGAAATGTGACTGTTTTCCTTTCAGGGTCTTGCATCCAATTTATGCTTTATCTATTGAAATATCTACATTACGTACAAAGGACAGCAGATACATTAACACATTATATGGAGTATAATACTATTTGAATTGTTAGCCTTATTACTATTCAGATAATCATAAACCAAGGCGAAGATCCTCTTTGCTGTCTAGTACATAATAAAGTTATCCCATACTGCTTTTTCAGATAATAATTTTTTATTTTTTTTTAGTAAAATAGATCAGTAAAATCACAATGTACTATTACTAAAATGCATAAGAAATGAGAGGTGGGGAAATAGAACACAGATGGCATAGTATCTATTAAAAGGTGAAGACCAAGAGAACTCTCCTTCAGATCTTTTGCAGTTTGTCTTCACAACAAGTACACCATATGCACTGTAGAGCTCTGTAGTTACTCTGCTTATTTGCTGTTGAGTGCAATACTACAGTGAGCTCTGCTTTAACAATCTCTGTTTCCGAAGTATGGATCATTAGATTGGAGCTGTGTGTTCTCTAAGCTGAAGAGTCAGTAATGATATACCTCATAATTATTAGTGCAATACAAAATGTTAATATAAATGGTTTGTTGAAAATGAAAAGTGGACCATTCATGTCTTGTCAATTGTATTTTAAACTGAAACTACATTAAATTAAAAAAAAAAAGTCAACACTTAACCTTGATTCTCCCTTTGTAGGTGGTTCTTGCGAAACATGTTTATGAGCAGGTTCTACAAACCCTTGACAACTTAGTATACAATGAAGATGTGAACAAGATACCTCAAAGCACCGCGTGCCCTTCCACTCAGAGATCACCCACCACATCTACGTTTAAAAGTCCTGAAGGTTTTCATGAATCTAAGGAGAATAGATTTTTTACTTCCCCAAGCTTTAGGTCCACCTCAAGCAAGTCTTATGCTCCATCAGTTGCACCATTTACCCAAATTCAAGCAAACTTTCATATTTCAGAATTGCAAATTCAATTAAGTGGTGATCTTACACTTGGAGCCCAAGGTCTTGTAAGCTTAAAGTTTCAGGATTTCGATATTGAGTTCAATAAAGATCACCCACAAACACTAGCTATACAGATTGCACTACGTTCACTTTTAATGGAAGACCTTTTAGAAAAAAATCCAGATTCAAAATATAAGAACCTCATGGTATCCCGAGGAGCACCAAAACCTTCAAACTTAGCTCAGAAGGAGTATCTGTCACAGTCTTGTCCCTTAGCATGTCACGCTGAGTATCCAGATATGCCACGATCCCTTCCATCACATATGGAGGAAGCACCAAACGTCTTTCAGTTATATCAGAGGCCGTCTTGCCCTACTCGCAAGAAGCAAAAAGAAGTTAAGGCTTCTGAATATCCTTTAACTCCACCTCCTTCTCCAACTTGTGATGAGTCAAACGTCTCCAATGCAAAAGATAGCTTTGACGATTCCTTGGTTCACATCAATATATGTTTGGTAGACAAAAAGCATCCAGAGTTCTCTTCAAAATACAAGCAGATTAATCGTAGTGTTGATGTTGATTTTAACTGCCTAGATGTTATAATTGCATTACAAACATGGGTGGTGATTTTAGACTTTTTTGGGATTGGATCCACTGCTGATAATCATGCTGTGAAGCAGCCTGCAGAAAGTCGTCAAACTACAAAGTCAGAGACAAGTTCACTGCAACAATTACCTGTTCGTGAGAATACTAATACAAGGATGGATCTTAAGGTATGGAAACCCTATGTGACTGTTCATTAAGGTGGAGAATTATATAGTATTACATTCACGTATATTGCATAGATCTGTGATATGTTGCAGGAAAATAATTGTTACATGAATGTGTGCTACCTGTTGTAAGCTTTACCTGATATTCTAAATTTATTCGGCCATCACTACCTTCATGAATGTTTATGCCTCAGGTTAGTCACTTGTCCCACCTCATCCAAACTAGTCCTGCTTCCTTTTCCCTCATTTAAGGAGACATCCAAGCACCAAAACAACTTTTAGCTTAACAAAGCAGTATTGATGTAAAAATCATGTCCCTGCAGTGTACCTGTTCACTTATCTCCCACTTCTGTTTATGCAGCCCTAGACACAACTCCCCTGGCTGTGCTTTCATTTTCAGCTTAAACTTACTGCACAGTGTGTTTACTTAGTCTTTACATAACGTCTCAAAGTCTTTCATACAAGTCTTCATGTTATAATGATAATGGAGGTTTAAATATATGAACACCGTGTCATAAACCTTTTATATATCATTGTAAAATAACATATTCCATACACAATATATTACATTTCCTTGAGGGGGGGGAAAAAGCAGTAGACCCCCTTTTCTGTTTTTTCACAAGGCTACGGCTGCATTAACAAAGTGATTTTAATCCTAAATGGCAAAGCATTGAGACTGCAAGGGTTTATCTATGCACCGAAAGTACTCCATTCAGCTATAGTTGTTTTAACTTACAGTATCCCTTTAAAGTAGTATTTAGCAGTATTGACTTTTTTTGTTACCCAATTTTTACCAGTTAGTAGTTTTTCCTGTATGTGGCATTACCGCCCCATACTCTGTATTCTACATTTTGATTAAAACTATTCATAATTCCTTAACACAGCATATGAACAGTGTACTCGACTCTATGTACAGTTAGTGCACCATCTGACATGTATATGTAAAAGTAAATATTTTTTAATAAATATTATTTAGTGTTCACATATTTAAAAGTTCATTTGAATTACTGAATTGTCATACAAATTTCTGGCAAACAAACTAAAGCAAACCGAAATAAGCTTATAATCAAGGAGGTTTTTTACATATTACCCAGGCTTTCAAGGAGCCTACACCATGGTTGAAATTTTAAGAAAGGTAGTGAATCTATTTCTGTGCATTCAGCAGAACTCTATTTGTGTGATATTCTGTGATCTTACAAAGGGCCAAGTATAACTACTTTTTTTTTTCTCTCATTTTTTTTATGAAGGTTCACTCTCTTTCATTGGTCCTAAAACAGACAGCAAGCGAACTAGCTAAAGCAAGTGTATCAAAACTAGCTGCTCACCTTGAGATAATTGGTGAGTACGGATAATCTACAGAGGGTCACTGATTCATTTTATTCAAGTTTAATAATTTTTGCCTCCACAAAAAAATGTTTTACTGGGTCGAATCCCTTGTATGCTCACTGCAAGAAGGAATGAAAAAATATTAACCAAGCACAGAACATGTGATTCGTGCTTCAGAAAATTCCACGTCCACACAGATCACTCTGTAAACCAAAATGTAAAAAAAAGCACACTTGCATAATCCTGGTGAAGTAAACGTCACCAAGTGTTATTGCTTGAATGGGTCATATTTTGAACTCTGTCTATCCTCAGCAATATTTGCCAGCAGCTTATATTGTTTTTTCAGCAATACTTATAAAGTAAGGCAGTGTTTGGGACTTAAAAAGGGCTCCATCATTGAGTTTCTGGGGTCGGGTGCACTACTGATGATTGGAAAAGTCAGATTTTTACTTGGGTTGCGTGTTGCTGTATTCTATATTAAAGAGCGGTTTGTTTCCCCTTTGTTCAGAAGGAGACCTAGAATTGCAGGGAAGCATCGGCAGCTTGTCACTGAGTGATCTTACTCAGCATGGTGAGCTTTACACGGAGCGCTTTACCACCAGAGGACAGGAAGCACTTATATTTCACATCTTCAAGTAAGATTTATCCAGAGAAACAATAATTATAAAATGTCAAAAATACATTTAAATTAACTTCCTTGATTTAGTGGGAGCAGAGAGCGAATATGATTTGTATTCGAAGAACAATGACTAACATTTCTCAGATATTGTGAACTTTGTTTGCTGTGATGCTGTTGTGGCATGAACCAATCATCTGGCTGTTAGGTTACATTTACAATGATGCTTATCGCAGCTGGATGTCTGGTGTAAATTATTACTGGTTTACAGATATAACTTGTATTTTTATTCCCCTGGTTAAAATAATCTTTGTAAAAGTATGTACTCTCTAATCAATGTAAGTGCTAAGCTCTGTTCTAAATGCAATTCCACAAGAAAGCATCCTTATTTTGATTGCAAACATTAATTTATTGAGTAAAGTTTGGTTGACTTCAACGTTTTCTTATATTAAAAAATGTTTTCAATCAAACAATTCATTTTTAATTGCAGTCTTCACATCCATTAACCCCTTAAGGACCAAACTTCTGGAATAAAAGGGAATCATGACATGTCACACATGTCATGTGTCCTTAAGGGGTTAAACAGTATGCATGATGCGGTTTTTAACTGGGGGCCTTTTAATCTAAACATGCACAGGGACACTCAAACATGATATAAAAATGTTATTTACAATATCAGTGTTCCTTTAAGTATGATAGAACCTGAAATGTTGGTTCTGAATGTTTGTGTGAGAATGGAGATGCCATTTGCCTTAACATATATTCTGCCTAACCTCTATTTTTTTTCTTTTATTGTACATAGGTATGGACCTCCTGATCCTGATTTAAAAAGAGAATATGACATGCGTGTTAGCCTGAGGATGGCCTCAGTACAGTATGTTCACACACAACGTTTTCAGTCTGAAGTTGTAGCCTTTATTCAGCATTTTACACAGCTACAAGATGTTCTTGGTCGTCAGAGAGCAGCCATACAGGGCCAAACTGTAAGTTTGCAAAATAACAATATCAACCTGACCACAGTATACTGATGGCATTATATGATATGTGTCTGAGTTCTGATTTAACTTCTCTCTCTCTTTTTTTTTTAAAAAGGTTAGAGACCATGCACAGAGAGGATCTCGAATCTTGCTTGATATAGAGGCAGGGGCTCCAGTACTCCTTATCCCTGAAAGCTCAAGGTCCAATAACCTAATTGTTGCTAATCTTGGAAAACTTAAAGTCAAAAACAGATTTTTGTTTTCAGGGGCTAATGGGACATTCTCACTAAAGGATAAGGTACATTATTCTTTCAATAAAATATATAATATGCATGTAATGTCTGATTCACATTTCTAATCATTTGTTGTAGTAAGCCAAACCAAGCACATGAAGCATGATCATGTTTGCTTTTCATAAGACATTTCAAAGCTCTGTCCTTTTTTTGCAAACCTCCCCCCCCCAAACATATCAGACCAGTTGGTGTGTGTGGTGGACTGTGGGGTAAATGAAAGGAAGATATACCTACCTGATGCTATCTAGTCTGAGCTACATCTTTTTGTTGGGTTCCACAATCAGATTCTGGCACTTCATCCTCCATCAGATTGTGTAACTTTTGTACTCTTGCACTGAGTGAGTATGAGTGAAAGTACAACCTAGACGTCTATCAGTTGCGTTGGAATTTTAGTGCTTGGTGGGTATTGTTTTGTTACTGCAGCATAACCTTGTTGTGAATTACTGCTTTCCTGTTGGGGGATGTGAAGATGCTGGATGTCCTCATGCACAGCTTTAGGATGTCCAGCATAATTTTACAAAAACTGCAGGAAAGTAGACAGCCACTAGAGGCAGCCTTAAAACACTGCAGTGTAAACAGTACAGTTGCTCTGAAACTGCAGTGTTTTTAACTTGCAAGGCTAAGGGAGACAGGGACAATGTCAATGAGATTAAGTGGTCTGGGTGCCAATAGTGTCCTTTTAAAGCCTTTAATGATCATATAGAACAAGGCTGCCACAAATCTCAATGCACCAAATATGTATAATACATTAAATTTTTTATAAAAAGTACAATGCTTGGGGTACCCCCAATTAGACTATTAGCATTATATTGTATTTTATGTAAATAGATACTACAGGTAAGTCGCATTCTATATTTAATCCAGTTTACCATTTTTCTTTCTTTTATTTACTCTGAAGGACTTGATTTTACATGGGTCTTCATACAAGGATCCAATTTTGCTTGAGGTATTTAATTGGTTGACGAGCTGCCTCAGTTGGCTTTGAATGCCTTTCTTTAACCCTTATGGAATTCAGTTGGATAATGCAACGGAGAACAGTTAAATCTGCCACTTCGTTTTCTAAGTGACTATCTAGAATTTCTATACACATGATAGTTTAATTGGTAAATGTTTATTTATGTCCACATATAGTAAAATGCTATCTGGTGTTTAATACATTGCTACACTACACATTTCTGTTACAGTATTGTAGCCCTTTCACAACTCATTACACACAATTTATAACTGTTAAGAATTTGATACAAATGCCAGCTAGAGTGGACATAGATAAATAATCCAGATATGCTGGTTCCATTAAATTCCATAAGGATGAATTTTCTGTGCAGTCTGCAGTGTTTTTCCAACTCAAAATGTTTCTTATTAAATTCTTCATTAGGTGTAACTGTTTAAGCATCACATTTAAT
>OW240921.1:87100964-87121740 GCA_933207985.1 Pelobates cultripes | reverse complement strand
ACAAGTGGGCATGTAAGTGCTAGGGGACAGTCCTTAGAAAGCATGGAGCGAGCGCTTTTGGGCATGTTCCCTTTCTGAAGTTCTGGTTACATGATCCGCATCAGTGGCCCACCCTTTTACACCGCCCATTGACTTCCTGCTTCACTGGACACTGCTGTTAGGGAGTATGGATTTACTTGAAAGATGAAAACATGAATTAGAGAGAGAGAGAATAAAACGTTAAGAGATTCTGAGTTTTCTTGTAGCTGCAGCCCTCCGGCAACATCTCTATATATGTGTAGCTTTCCTCTTTACGAACACATGGTCAGTTTAAACTTCAGTCAAAATACTTTTTTTAATAAAGCCAATGATGTCTAACATCCAAGTTAATACATTGTGTAGCAACTAAACTAAACAGTTAGGTTCATCATTTGGTGGCCTTGAATGTCAACAGATTTTGTTTGTGACCATTGCCTGCAGGAAGTAACACAGGCTTCCTCAAAGCCTGACATTCTTAATTCTATAGTCCCCCTGCTCCTAGTTCGAATCTTCTTGAGTTATGAGATGACTGAGGTGGGAAGCAGTAATTGTTTTTCTCCAAATATAATAGCCCCAGAACCTCCCCAAATTGTACCAGTTTGACTCATTTCTAGAGGTGTTGTTTTTTTTGCATTCTTGAGGACTGTTTAGGTTCTTTCAGCAAGTTTGAGATGAACATTTCTGATGTTATTTGTCAGCAGTTGGCCCGGTATTCCTTCATGAATCCCTTGTTTATTTTGTGTCTTTCTTAAAGAGTTTTTATTTACCTGTGGTATGAAGCATACTTTAATAGCTATATATTATTCTGTATGTAATAAATAGTTTTAGCTTTCTAGATGTTGTTTTGGACATATTTATTAGCCTATTAAAAGGTTTATTTTCTTTGCAGAACACATCTGCCTGCTGGACTGCATAGTGGTTGATCTGCAGGATATGGACATTTTTGCAGCAGAGAGATGTCCAAGAGTTTTTTCCGATGGTTTGGAGCAATCAAGAACCGACCTCTCCTTTTCCTCCTATTATATTCGACAGATGGGTGGCAGCCTTCTAACGGAGTGCTGTCGACTGAAATTGCAACTTGAGAGGAATTTGGACAAGTGAGTATTAGTCACATAACTTTTGTCTGTTTTTATATCTGAAATTGCTAGTGGGTAGGGGAATGTCTGTTTTAGCTCTTTTGTGGGATTAAATGAATTTTAATAATTAAAGGGACACTATAGTCACCCAGACCACTTCAGCTCAATGAAGTGGTCTGGATGCCAGGTCCCTCAGGTTTTAACCCTTCAGATGCAAACATAGCAATTTCAGAGAAACTATGTTAACATTTGGGGTTAAGCCAGCCTCTAGTGGCTGTCTTCCTGCCAGCCACTAGAGGCACATCTGCGACGCTGGAGGCATATTATGCCTCCATCGTGCAGAGCATCCATAGGAAAGCATTGAGAAATGCTTTCCTATGGACACTTTGAATGTGTGTGCGGCTCTTGCCGCGCATGCACATTTGGCTCCGCTGACGGCGGTGGAGGAGAGGTCACCAGCGCAGAGGGAGCCCCGGCGCTGAAAAAGGTAAGCTGCTGAAGGGGTTTTAACCACTTCATTGCCACGGGAGGGGTACCCGGAGGGTGGGGGCACCCACAGGGCACTATAGTGTCAGGAAAACCGCTTTGTTTTCCTGACACTATAGTGATCCTTTAAGTGATATAAATGCATATAAGTCATTTCATATATGTTCCTAACTATACGTTAAGTCTTGTCCCTGATTGGACAACTGTCTGCAGACTTTAAAAATACACCACGCAATCTGCCGAGGATAACCCCAACTGAGAAAATAGTTTTACAACCAGAATCAATGAAATGTTTACAATGCAAACTTTATAATTAAATCAAATGTGATTGATTCAAATATTTGAAACAAGTAATTAGCCCAACTTCAGGATTAAACATGTAATAAAGGTTTGCAGAGATAATTCCACCTGTTCTTTTTCTTTTATAGTTACTTGGATACCAGGTGTATAGCTAATATATGTTTTAAAAACCCTAAATCTTAGGTAGTCTATGGTGCATATCATGTATGTTTTGCGAGTTTTTGGCATATTGTACCTGGTATGCTGGTTTCAACAATCTGGTATTAAGGGCTTTCTTTGTTTACTTTTTAATAGAAAGAGAGAGATTCTTCTTTTTTTGCATATTCTAGTTTATAGATGGCTCACTTAACTATTTATATAATGATTTTTCATGATCCATTGTAAGTACAACAGGCTCTTTAGAAGCACTTAGTAATTAACTTAACTCTGTTTTCTGGGACAGTGTGTAGTTTATTTCTATTCCTACTTTATTTAATTTTTTTTTTTTTTTTAGAGAATTTAGCCATGCAGTTCCAGATATGTCCATTCACGGTAGCTTATCCTCTGTTCACTGTTCTCTGGACTTGAGTAAATACAAGTTAATTCGGGGCTTGTTGGAGAATAATCTGGGAGAACCCGTGGAAGATTTTATGCGGCCTTACGATTTACAAGATCCACGAATTCACGTAAGAAAGACATTTTTGTTTTTTGCATTTGGCAATACATTAAGTTGGAACCAGCATTTATTTGTTTTGACTTGTGCTGTTAATTGTATAACCTATAAAAGGGTAGGCAACCTATGGCACTAGTGCCATGCACGGCACTCGAGGTGCCTTTGCACGGCACTCAAGGCTACAAGAGCCAAACAGGCTCTGGTCTGTCAGGAGTCCCAGTGAAACTTCAGATATCTGCTAATACGAAAAGGTGGTGAAAGACAATCTTCCATTTATGCATTGCAGCACATAGAAGAAGTGATCTCAGATCACTTCCTCCGAGCAGTTGTGAATGGGAATCCACACTGGAGTAGAGCAGCACACAGCTTCCTGTTGCAGCTTCTGTCCTTGAGCTGTATCTAGCCAGCCTGGTCGCCACTAAAACCCAGGGAAGCCTCAGAGCTGCAGAATAACCCTCCCCTCATACAAATAATACAAACACACACACAGTCCGCACAAGCACACCAACACCAACAATCCACATACATGCACACAACCCCACATGCAGCCTCTAACACGCAATACCCCACACATACACACACTACCAAATACACAATGTGACATATCCATTCACACACAATTCCACAAGCAGCCCCCATACACAGCCCAAATTCATAGGTATTATACACGATACCACAAACTATTAATGAACATATACAATAGCTCATATACGCACAAATACAACGATACAAAGCAAATGCAGTATATATAACACAAGCAGAATATGGCAACATGCACACCTCAATTTAAAGAAATAGGACCGACACGCTACGGGACATCACAATCATATTTTGACACAGTGCTGCTAAAAGGTTGCCTACACCTGACCTATACGATTCAAAGATCAGAGCAAAAATGTAAACATGATGCAGTGTATGGTGCTCTGATTAAACTTCAATTTTAAAATGTTAAAATAATGCTGACCCATGAGTGGTGTAAAACTGATATCTTCACAGATACAAACTGTTTTACTATCACAGCCAGCTGGCAGCGTTGCTACCAACCTTTTGATAGGCTTTAATTGCTACAAGCCAGAGGCACTGTGTTTTTTTTCTCTCTAAAAAGGTGCGGGTTTCCTACTATATGTAGCTGTATATGAAAAGAGACTTGTTAACACTCTAGAAATATATTAATAAATCAAGAGAACCTATGTGGTTTAGCCCTTCAAAATAATTGAAAATAACAAATGTGTGGTTATATGATTATTGATACCTTAATGCTTTGTTTGAATTATAGTGAAGTTCTGCCAAAATATGAAAAAAAGATATGACTCTTTTTTAGGCAATAAAACTTTCATGAAATATTTCACAAATGTTTTTGAAATCAAGTGTTCTATTTAAATATTTATCTTTCTTTATAATTTATTGAAGACCGTATTGAGTGGAGAAGTTTACACTGGCATATCTTTCCTTATTGATATGGTTAATGTTAGCTTGGAACTTCTTGAAGACAAAGATGGATTGAGCAATTCACTGGCAAGGTAAAGTAATACATTTCAACAAAAATCATCGTTGGCATATACTTAATTTTTTTTTATTATAAGGGTTTTTTCCTCTACTGATCAGCTCACAAAATTCGATGATGGTTTTATGATTACTCTTTAAGGTGGTCCCAAATATTGCCCAATATTGCACAGGATAAGGCTTGACAAACCAAATCCACTGCTACTAAAAATATTACTCCAGTCCCCTAATATTTTTATGCATTTTATGTAGATTTGTAGGTTTTCTGTGAATTTATGTATCGGTTCTTAGAAGCGAGTACTGTTGCTTTTATGTTTGTCTATGTAACTCTTTAATTCTCGGCGCAAATTTAATTTGTTTTTCTCTTGTAGGTTTGACTTTAAAAAGTCTAAGTTCCTTTTTGAAAGTTTTTCCAACCAAACGAAATCCATAAATTTAGTGTCCCACTCCATAATGGCATTTGACACACGCTTTGCTGGACCAAAAGTTCCATTAACTCACAAGATGAATGTATTCAACTGCATTTTACAACCATCAAAGAGCAACAGCAATCCAGGATCCCTACAAATTGAATTACATTATAGGTAGGATGTTTTAACAGAAACATTCATTAAGCTGCCAAGATAAACTCATGGTGCAATATATTGGGTTCCCTTGTATATTTAACAGTGCTCAACAAATCCATGGCAAGAAGAAAATAGTACCCAAAATTTGTCTGCTTGTTTGTCAGCTCTTCGACAAAAACCCACTTGACAATGTTATTAATTTCCCTCTTTACGCTGTTCGTGCTGAGGAGGGAGTGTAGATTGTAGGTCTGCAGTTTCTGTGCGATTAGTGGTTTGTAGTCTGTCTCTGCGTGATGTGATAACAGAGGCATCCTGAACTACATCACAGCACTCCCAAGCAGCATTCCTAAGAACAACACTGGGATGAAGTCATCTTACATCACATGAACTTGAACTCTGTCCCTATAACATGATCAAGCGTGCAAAGGAAGCAGGGTATGCTGTTGTGTCCCTCATAGTCAGTCTAATTCCCTGCTAGATTCCAGGAACTAGGGTGTAAAAAATACAAGCATACACATATTTGTTGATGTAAAAATTAAAGGAGCACTATAGTGCCATGAAAACAAACTCTTTTTCCTGGTACTATAGGGTCATTAGGTCCCCCCTTCCGCCACTTACCTTTCTCCAGCGCCGGGCTCACTCTCCACCCCCTGCCGACGTCAGATCCGAATGCGCATGCGTGGCAATAGCCGCTCGCGCATTCAAACCGCCCATAGGAAAGCATTACTCAATGCTTTCCTATGGACGTCCAGCGTCTTCTCACTGTGAATCGTGGAAGCGCCTCGAGCTGCTGTCAGTGAGACAGCCACTAGAGGCTGGATTAACCCTCAGTGAAACATAGCAGTGAAACTGCTATGTTTTTAGTTGCAGGGTTAACACTAGAGGAACCTGGCACCCAGACCACTTCATTGAGCTGAAGCTGTCTAGGTGCCTATAGTGGTCCTTTAATACAGTGAAACTCTTTTCACACAATTTTTTCTAAGCATATCTCTAATATTTAAGCTTGGATCTTGCATCCACACTAAACTACATGTCCTCTTCTTAGCGTAAGATATATAATCTCTCACTTTTTCATGTTTTGCAGATCGACAAAGGACAGCTCCTGCTTTACTGTTGTATTAAACAACCTTAGAGTATTTTTAATATTTGATTGGTTAGTATTGGTGCAAAAGTTTCTTCAGACTCCATGTGATAAAAAGATTACCGATGCTGGTTCCTTGCTGCACGAACAGGAGCCAGTTGCCGGCGGTGGCACACCAGTTATTCCTAAAACCATTAAATCTGGAGTAGTAACAAAGAGATCATCTGTACCAATCACTCCTGAAAAGCATCTGGAAGTCAAGATCAATGTAACTGGTGAGAAATAATACATTTTATTAGGAATTGTGAATAACTTGTTGATAAATGAAATGCTCAGGGACCGTAGAACTTGAAAGAATTATAGTTTATGAAACATATTTAAGAAAGAGGAAATATGTAAATTGTTATGTAGTTGCCATTGATATACACTTCCCATTACCTAAAGTTTCTGAATTTAGGTTCCATTGCCTTTTCTTCTGAATCTCCACTTATGGTGAATGCACTTTACAAAAAATCCAAATTGGAGAATTGATCTATACATCTGAAACTAGTCTTCCTACAGGTTGCCTGATGTGACACCAGGTGACCTGAGGCTCTCTTTGGTCCTATTTGGCTAGTACTCATCATGTTTACCAAGTGTCTTTGCAACCCTAGTGAAAACATGCATTTGGCATTCTATTCCTTCAGGATTTATGGGTGTCTTAGAATTGATTGACAGATGGGGCAGTTGCTAACAAGTTAAAGAGCTTTAAATTAAAATCTATACAATTGCTAGCTTAATAATAATAATGTATATGTGCAATTTAAAGAAAACCTATAGGCACCATAATATCTTCAGTCGATTCCGCATGACTGCTATTCAGTTTAATCATCTCTTGCAGAGATGCTCAGGCTGAGTAATGCCTGTAGCCCGGCATCCAATTACTGTATGGTAGAGGCAGGGTTATGATTTTTACTCAGCCAATACCAATTTATAGCAGGGGATAGCGCAGTGATTAACAATCACTGTCAGCCCACCACTGCCCATTACCTTTAGTATGTCATAAAGGTGACCAGTCATCTTTGCTAAATGGTGAGTAAACTGTTTAACGTTGATGCTGGACCAAACCCCATAACCACTTCAATTAACTTTACGTGGTTATGATGCCTATGATGTACTCTTTCTGCTCTTTAATGTATAGCAAACATGTGTGTACCATGACAGATACACTTTAGGTTATGCTGTAAATCTATATATACATTTTTTCGATTTTTTTTTTTTTTTTTTCAGGAACAGAGTTTGTTGTGGTTGAAGATATGTCCTGCTTTGACACCAATGCTATAATTCTCAAAGGAACTACTGTCCTTACTTACAAACCTAGACTTGTGGATCGTCCTTTCTCTGGTAGTTTGTTTGGCATTGAGGTAAGCTAAACAGTATTCATACAAATCAAAGATGTGATGAGAGATCTTCATGGTGAAAGTGAAATAGCAAATAACATTTTTCCTTTCCCTTTATTGACTTGCATGTATTCATATGGCCGTGTTTCCATAAAGATGTTTTGAACTTTTAATGAAGTTTTTTATGAAGTTCCCACAAGGATACGGTTGGTTTTGTGATCCTTTTTGCTAGGGAATAAACCATTATCTAGCTGTGCTTTTGTTTTTCTTATTGGCGAGTATGAAAATTGTTGCAGCTATAATATGATGAAGGGAGACAGGAACAGTGAGCTCATTGCAGCACGACATATACAAGGAACATACATTTTGAAATGCTCATTTAGGCCTAAATGGAATACTACACCTTTGGTGATAAATGTGTGTGACATTCATTCTGTCAATACATTTTAAAAGGGTTTATGTATTTTTTACATTTTGTTTTAGTTTCATACTATTTTAATATCTTAAAGAGGGACACTATAGGCACCCAGACCACTTCATCTCATTAAAGTGTGAACTGCCCCTGTCCTGTGAGAAACTGCAATTTTTACATTCAGGCACCCACTAGAGGCACTTTCTGCTCCCTAACAGAGTTTAACTCCCTGGAGTGCCGTTCTGATTCAATGCTTTCCTATATGCACGCGTATGCGTTTTGGGTTGCCCATTGGTGTGACGTCGTGGGAGGAGGAGACCTAGCCAACACCAAGGGAGGCTCCATGCTGGAGCGAAGGGAAGTAAAAACTTGTTGTTTTTTTAAACCCTTTACTTATACGGGGGAAAGAAATAGGGACACTAGTGTTAGGAACACAGATTTGTATTTGTAACGTTATAATGTTCCATTAAATATTTCAATATTTGTAATTTTTAAATATATAAAATTTGTATTATGATTTTAGCATCGTGGTATCACAAAAGTCATATTTATCTAACATGTTTATAAATAAAATTGAGAAGTACTGGAAATACCAATCACTTAAAGAAACACCTCTGTGAGATGTTTAAAGGTGAGTTTTACTTAAATATCAGCCCTTCGCTGTTCAGGCCTCTGACTTTTTGCTCCACATTCTAGGCTGAGATCATAAAGATTCCATCTGGAAACATTGGGAGGCTAGTGTGCAGGCATAGCAAAACTCTGCCAACAATCTATCAAATGCTCTCTAGGAGAGTCATTTGATCACATGATCGAAGTTTACTCGTTTATTGGAGTGGAAGACCATTACTAGAGTTGTGTTAACTCTGGTATGTAAATATTCCAGTTTCTACAAAATTGCAATGTTTTTTAAATTGCAGGGTTAAAACCACAGGAGCACTTCACCCAGACCACTTTGTTGAGATAAAGTAGTCTTGGTGCGCTTTAGTGGTCATTTAGTATCACTTTTTGTGATGCATTGTTTAGATGACGGTTATATAATCTTGACCAAAACAATAGCTGGGAAGGAACACAAAATTAACTTGTATCTTTGGCAACCCCCCTTAATTATTCTACCCTAAATTAATTGTTAATTTCAGGTGTTTTCATGCTGCTTGGCGAATGAACTGGAAACCGCACTGTCTATTATTGACCCTGTCCATGTGCAGATTGAGCTGGTGGGAAATTCTACATACCAAAACAGTTCTGGGCTTATGGATGCATTCAACACTGAGGATTTCCCCCCAATATTGGAGGTAAAACATGGTACTAAACGCCACGTTACTTCATTTCTCATGCAAAATTGTACATTTTTTACAGCTGCAGATAGTCTAACACTCCCTTACTTGCTAATCTGGGATTGTAGATCGTTACAAATCTATTAGCAAACAAACAAAATCTGTAATACATAGGTTTTTACATTGTCTCATGAATTCTATTTACAATTGCTTATCATTTATAGCCTTCCAATTTGATTTTAGAGACAAACAAGTTCTGTAATTTTCCATGGTCTATACTTTTATTTTTAAGGAACTATTTTGCACACAATCTCCTGCTGCTCTTTCTCTGTTGGAACACAGAGCAACCATAGAGAGCCCTTGCCACTCCTGGAGTTATATTTTATTGCATATATACTTAATGTACACTAAAGCACTCTGCAGTATTCCTTTTAAATGTAGATAAGTGTTTTCCATCCAAAATCTTTTTTTTTTATTATCTGTTAATCTTATCCACTTCTTCTATCACATGTTTCAGTGAGATTTTAGCAATTGGCTTGGAGCATCCAGCCACTACCTGGCTTGGAGCATCCAGCCACTATTGCTAAGTGACTTTGACTTTTTTTTTCCTGTATTTTATTGTTATACATTTTTATACACTGTTTATAGTTAAAAAAAAAAATGGTATAATAGATAATATCTAACTATTTACTCTTGAGAACCTTAAATTGAAAGTATTCTTTTTACACATTTTGTACAGTAAGGCTTACAAAACTGAGAAGTTATTTATTTTTTTAATTTGTATTTTTATTAGATTCAGTTGCATTCTCTAGACATCAGACTGTCCTACAATGATGTTAAGTTGTTTTTGGCTATCGCAAAATCAATTCCTGAGCAGACAAGTTCCAATACATCTGCTTCTGTGATTCAAGACCCACAGACGGCCTCTGGCAATTTGACTGCTTTGGTAAAAAATGGTGAAAGTGTGCCAGTTGCGGGCAGGGGCACGCATTTAATGGATCCGATCCTAGGTAGGACACATTTTTTGCATTACAATTAAAATAAATTCATTGTGAATGTGCACTTTAGATGCAATGCTGGGTAACGTGCCATTTGGATGTTTTGGGCCCATATGCCTTACTGATGCAGAATATAGTAATCTTAGCATAACTTCCAGCCTCTGCTTGGAAAAAAAGAGCATTAGCAGTGTTGTATTACAGTAAATCCAGACATTAAGCAAAACTCAGCCACGCTTATTTGAAGGCTAAGTGTATTAGCTTTCCACCTGTGGTTTCTCCTCTCAGCAGAGCTGTTTGCATTTTGTTAGCCATCCATAAACTCTTTATTGTGGGGGGAAGCTTGGAGCCTTGGTTAGGTTGATCATCATTGGAAAATTAAATAAACATGATGTGAAGAAGCCCATATACACAGAGATGAATGTTTTTGATGTTTATCAGCTACCTTCAAATACAATATTATTTATTTAGATCTGTGCCCTTTTGATATAATTGTACTAGGATTTCCTATTTACATATTCCCTTATAACAAAGAGGAGTTAGGCGCTCACTAAATAAACTAAAGGTGGGCAGCAGTGAACCAAGCAGGAATTCCCAATACCTGCTCACAGTAGTAAAACAGAAGAGACAAAAGTGGTAAACCGCGCCCAAACAGTGCAAATAATAATTAAAATATATACATACAGAGAGTCCTCTAATTAGGAATGTATAAAACCTTCAAGACAAAAAAGTACAGAACAATAATTACAAAAGATAGCCAGCACACTTTTTTTTATTTTTTTTATTTTTTTTTAAAAGACATCATAGAGCTATACACACAAAATATATAGGTTTATACCAGGTGTTGCATACCAGAAAATAAGCATGCATAGAAATCTATAAAAATAACCAATATTATAAAAATATGCTATACACAAAGTGAACCATGCACATATATGGAGATCTTAAAGTAATACACAGGGGAGGTGGTGTGTAAGCAATAACAATAGTATATAAATATGCAAAGTATATAAAAACTGGTGTGAAAGATTTTTTCTTTTAATATTTATTATAAAAAATTAAAAAGATCAAACTCTGCATTGAGACCTTTAGGGTGTAGTGTGTCTAAAAAATAGACCCACTCCATTTCTTTCTTGCCCAATTTATTAATTATATCACCACCTCTCCAGTGTTGGGACAATTTTGAAATGCCCATAAATTTTAAGTGCTGTGGATCATTACCATGTAACTCAAAATGTGAGGATACCAAGTGGGTTTTTAGCCCTTTTTCTATGTTTCTACAATGTTCCCCAATCCTGACCTTCAGCGGTCTTATAGTTCTCCCTATATATTGCAGTCCGCATGGACATTCTAATAAATATATCACGTTTTTACTCATGCATGTAATTGTGTTTTTAATACTGTAACTTTTATCTGTATTATTTGATTTAAAACTATGGATATATCGGTCCATTTTTTTTGGTTTTTTGCACGCTACGCAGCAATTGCATCTAAAAAATCCATTCTTGTTTTTCATAAAATTATTTATAACTTCTGACTTTTTCTGTTTTGTATAATTTTGTGTGAGTTGCATTCTCAAATTTGGAGCTCCTCTAAATACAATTTTTGGCTGGTTTGGAATAATTTTTCCTAATACAGGATCTTCTTTCAATAAATGCCAGTTATTCCTAATTACTTTTTTTATTTGTTTATTTTTATTATTATAATCTAAGACAATAGGCAATACAAACTCTTTCCCATTATTCTTAGTATTTTTTGAACCCTTATTTTGGGTTAGAAGATCCTTTCTATCTGTGTTTGTAATATTTTCTATAGTTTTATCTATTTTCTCTTTATCGTAACCTTTTTCAATAAACTTATTCTTCATCATGTTCGCCTGAGTTTTAAAAGTATTAGCATCAGAGCAATTTCTCTTCAATCTAAGGAATTGACTTTTAGGGATGCTGTCAAGCCAGCTCCTATAATGACAGCTATCTGTTCCAATAAAATTATTAACATGAACCGGTTTAAAATGAGTTTTTGTATTTAATCTCTTATCTTTAATATAAATATCCAAATCTAAAAAAGTGACGTGGGTCTGACTAAAATCTGCTTTTAAAACTATACCATCATTGTTTGTATTTAAAAAGTCTAAAAAAAGTTTTGCTATAGAGATTGGACCTTTCCATATAAAAAGGAGATCATCTATATAGCGGAAATAGGCCACCAGGCTCCCCACCCAGCCATGCCCGCTCCACACCATTCTCTCTTCCCACTCGGTCATGAAGAGGTTGGCATAGCTGGGCGCGAACCTGGTCCCCATCGCTGTACCGTTTTTTTTGTAAATAAAACGAGTCTTTAAACCAAAAATAATTATTATTTAGAATTAAAAAGATACCTTCAATTATAAAATTTATCTGTTCTTCTTTCATCTTTTTTTGTCTATCTAGAATAGTTTTTACAGCTTTACAACCCCTTGTATGTTCAATTATAGTGTATAGAGATTGTACGTCACAAGTTATGAGTACATAATCATCCTCCCACTCTATTGATTCTAATTTATTAAGTAGGTCCATAGTATCCTTAAGATAGGATCGGGACAATTTTACATAAGGCTGTAACATAATGTCTATATATTCTGACATATTTGATAGGATAGAATCTATACCGGAGACAATAGGTCTTCCTGGGGGTCTTTCAGTGTCTTTATGAATCTTCGGTAGGAAATATATGACTGGTATCTTTGGAAATTTCTTGTTTAAGTAGTTGAATTCATCCGTACTTAGTATATTCTTATCCTTGCCTTGATTCAGAAATTTCTCTAACATATTTTTGATATCAGAGGTGGGGTCCCTTGTAAGTTTAACATATGTCTTTATATCATTCAATTGTCTAAAGGCCTCCTCTTCATACATTTCTGTAGATAAAATCACTAAACCTCCCCCCTTATCGGCTGGTTTTATAACAATAGTATCATCGTTTTGTAACTCTTTAAGGCTTTCTCTCTCCCTTTTTGTTAGGTTATTTTTATCTCCTATATGTTTTTCACTCAAACTTCTTATCCCTTTAGATACCTTTTTTTCAAATATATCTATTGTGCTTGACTTAAAATTTGACGGATAAAACTTACTTTTATTTTTTAGAGAGCTTTTGACATACATATCGTCACTAGTATTGTTAATATCTGTAACTTGATTATTTATCGTATTATTTTTGCTTATATAAAATCTTTTTATAGTAGCATTTCTTACAAATGTATTTATGTCTATGTATGCTAAAAAAGGGTTAAAAGTTTTTGTGGGGGCATATTTAAGACCTTTATTTAGTACTTTCAACTGTATATTTGTTAAAGGTTTGCCTGATAGGTTGAAGATTCCTTTATTTTCATTCTCACTTAAATCTTTGTTTAAAATCTCTCTGTCCTTCCTTTTTTGTTTTCGTCTACCTGACCGTCTTCCTCTAAACTTCTTTTGCGGCCTCTCGTTGGACTGATATGGTCGGACTGTCTTTCCCGGTTTGATGGAATCTCTAAAAAAGATGTATCATCAAATTGTTCAGAGAAAGAAAGGGCATGGTATCTATTGTGTTTAAGTGCATCATCAGGGGGGCTATTTCTAGTATTCTCATATCTATTATGAGTCCTCCTTTCCTCTCTTTCCCATAAGTGTTTATTGTCTTTGTTTCGAATTTCCTTAGGAGACCTGTGCTCTTGTGTTAATCTATATGTTTTTGGTCTTACAACTATTGGGGATTCTTTAATTTCGATCTGTGTATGAATCCTCTCTCTATCTAAATTTTCTTTGTGGTGAATGGTATCCATATTTGTTTTGTGTATTGGCATACTTGTGTGGTCTCTTGATTGTGTTTCTTTGTGGGGATTATTTCTCATATGCATGTCCATTTTTTTAAAATCATAATTGGTGGATTGTTTTTGTCTATTAATGTGCATATTTTTATCTGTCTCCATTCTTTGCTTATTTGGTGAAAGGTGTGGTCTTCTTGGTGAATATAGAAAGAGGCACTTCCCAAACTAATGGGAAATTTTTCCAGTCAAAAGGGGTTAAAAGAGGTGGCGAAATGGAGCTGCATAACTTAGTAAAAGCACACAATAGAGGGAGAAAAGATGAAGGAAATGATCAACCCTCCTAAAGAAAAAGGGGGGGGGTATGATCACCTTCAAGCCACCCCAAAAAAAAAATAGCGTCTCAAAAATAAAAATAATAAACAACTTTAATAGGAAAAAAGTACAAAATAGAATAAATGGATATAAAGGGTCTAGTGTCTGAGGATTGTAACCAGACTCGCATAGATCAGTATATTTACATGTTATCGAACTCACTCATAAAAGAGTGGTAAATATATAAAGTGACTAATATCTTGTACTAGACCCCACAGGATAAACACTAATATATGGAAATCGAAAGGATAGAGAAGGTAAATAAGTGAGAGTGAAAAAATAAAGTGGAAATAACCTAACAAAGGTAAAGTACAATAGCTTGAAAAGGTTATATCTAACCACCAGGTAACTCACTGGAATCTATCCCTATAACAGCAAATATTCAGAGCAAAAAGCAGCTCAAAAAACGATGTGGCATCCTGGTATCCAAAAAATAATAATAAAAAATAAATGGATATAAAGGGTCTAGTGTCTAAAGAGTATAGCCAGGCTCACATAGATCAGTATATATACTTTGTAACAAACTCACTCATAACAGAGCGGTAAATTAATAAAGTGACTAATATCTAGCACTAGATCCCACAAGGTAAACACTGATGTATGGAAATCGAAAGGATAGAGAAGGTAAATAAGTGAGAGTGAAAAATAAAGTGGAAATTACCTAACAAAGGTATGGTACAGCAGATTGAAAAGGTAATGTCTAACCACTAAGTAACTCACTAAACTCTATCACTATAACAAAGTATCAACAGAAGGTCAGTGTAACATCTTGGTATCCATAAAGAAAAAACCTCAAATAGGTCTGAGTAGAAACAAAGAGCAGCCCAACGCGCGTTTCGGCGGACTAACCGCCTTTTTCAAGGGCAATCAAAAAGTGATAAAATAAACCGCAGATACAGTTCCCCCCCCGCCACTATTTAAATGTCTTTCCATACCTCCTCCTTATTGTGATTGGTGGAATCGCCGTGCTAATTAGCAAACAAAAACGCGCATGTCAGAAGCAAGACATGCGCAAGTGCATCCAATATGTCTTGTTTACAAGGTTGCGCATGTCCGAAAAAAGTAACGGAGATGAGTGCGCATGTCCGCCCACCGGCGGACACGCATGCGCTGAAGATTCCTGTCTACCCGAGAAAACTCCTAGATCATGCGCATGTCCGCAGCCTAATCGCAAAGTATCTGAGTACAAAGTGAACTAAATCTATACAGATTGCTCGGTAAAGGAAAATATATATCCATAATAGATAATAGCTAAAGCGATAGAATATGTGGAGGAATAAAAGAAATGTTATTCTGAGAGATAAGGTAAAGCGGAGGGCAAATTAGGAACAATAAATAAATCCACAAAGATGGTTGGACTTATCCAACCCAATCCATATTAGTTTTATATTTATAATCGAAGAGACTAGATAGCGAAATATAGAACATTCCACACCGGCTGGAAATGGTCAAAAGGTATGTATGTATAAAAAGATAAAGTAGTGAGATGTATAAACATCTATACATATATGTACTAAATTAGAGACACCAAAAAATGTAGTTAGCTCTATCTTAGTGTATCAAAATTATTTACATATTTACATATAGAGAGAGAGAACATGTCCAGATATGTATATATATATATATATAGAGCCCTATACATATATAGTTTAGAAGCCCTTACATATAAATGAACTAGAAAAAGGCAATATATGAACTAGAAAAAGGCATTTAGATAAAGGGAGCAAAGGAAAATCCCTCATTCAAACCCAAAGGCTGAAGGGTCTTGAGTTCATATATCCATCTGGACTCCCTTTGTCTTAGAGTTTTGTCATAGTCTCCCCGTCTCGGGGTCCTTTTAACCAGTTCTAAACCGCAGAACCTAAGGTTACTGGGATCTCCCTGGTGGTGTTCTCTCAAATGTCTCGAGATAGGAGTCTCGAGGCGATTCCTGGGGGATCTAACATGCTCCAAAATCCTATCCTTGAATGCCCTGAAAGTCTTCCCTACATATTTTTGTCCACACGTACATGATAGTAGGTATACTATGCCCTTGGTGTTACAATTAAAAAAGCTGTTAATTTTAAAGGAACCCTGTCCCTTACTATCAGTCACAGTCTTGGAACCTTTCAGGATAAACTTACAGGCTACGCATCTACCGCAGCCATATGTGCCTGTCGGTGGGGTACCCAACCAAGAGGCACGTGGCTGTGATTTCATAGAAAAATGGCTGGGAACCAAAAAATCTCGGATATTCCGTCCACGTCTAGCTGTAATACTGACATGTGGAGTTAAGACATCGCGTAGATGTACATCATTCAAAAGGATAGGCCAGAATCTTTCAAGTGATTTCCGTACTTCTGGCCACCCCATATCAAACGTTGCAATCATGCGGATTGTACCACTCCCCTGATTATGGTTCTCCTTAGGGGTGTCACATAGTAATTCATTCCTCTCTGTTAGGAGTGCTCGTTTATAAGCCCTCTTTAAACAACGATTTGGATAACCCTTCTCTTTAAAGTATTGTCGAAGTTGTTTAGCTTGTATAATGAAATCCTGGGTGTCGCTACAGTTTCTCCGAAGACGGAGATATTGGCCAACTGGTATACCCTCTTTTAGAGGTCGGGGGTGGTGGCTAGTCCAGTGAAGAAGGGAGTTAGTTGCTGTGGGTTTTCTAAACAGCGTGGAATGAACTACACCCTCTTCACTGATAGTAATAGTGACATCGAGGAAATTAATCGAGCGTCCTCCAAATTCAGACGTGAAACGAAGATTTTCATTGTTTACGTTAAGGAGAGTTACCATATCTGAGAATTCAAGGGGGGTACCTTGCCAAACAATCAAAATGTCATCGATGTAACGACCCCACCATAAAACCTTAGGTAGGTATTCATTCAGCAAATCTGAATTGCGTACCTGTTGTTCCCACCAACCCAGGTGGAGGTTTGCATATGAGGGGGCACAAGCCGTCCCCATAGCAGTACCCCTCACCTGGTGGTAGAACCGGTTATTGAAAAGGAAATAATTATGTGACAAAATAAATCTCAACAAACGTAAAAGGAAAGCTGTATATACATCATCCCGCGGGGTTCTTTGGTCAAGAAAAAAAGCCACATGATCGATCCCATTATCGTGAGGTATGGAGGAATACAAAGATTCAACATCCAAACTACATAATTGGGCATTAGAAGAGAATTTAAGGTTAGCCAGTCTATTTAGTGCCTGCTTGGTGTCTCTGATATAGGAGGGTAGGGTTTCCACAAGAGGTCTTAGGATTTTGTCAATGTAAAGACTACCGTTCTGTGTAAGGTTATCAACCCCAGAGACAATAGGTCGTCCAGGGGGCATCTCCAAATTTTTATGGACTTTTGGTAGGCAGTAGAAGGTTGCTATCTTAGGATGACGAGAGAAGATAAACTCAAACTCGTCACCAGATAGCAACCCCCCACTGCGACCCTCATCTAGGATCTCCTTATATGTAGATAGAAATTCATTAGTGGGATCCTGTTTAAGGATTCTATACGTCTCAATATCACTGAGTACTCTATCCGCCATTCCAAGATAATTATCCACATCCATCACTACAACATTCCCCCCCTTGTCGGCGGGTTTAATGATGATGTCAGCATCATCCTGTAAGGTCTTTAAGGCCCGTTGTTCCCGTCTGAGGAGATTATCACGTGAATGGATGCGGAGAGATTTAAGGTTAATTTTCTCAATCTCAGTCCTGGCTGCTTCTAAGAATAACTCAATGTTCCTGTAACTTGCAAAGTTGGGTGTAAAACGACTCCTGGGTTTTAAACCCGTGCGGTTGGGTGTAATATTTGAGTCATTCTCATCCAACAGGGCAAGTAAATTAGTGAGACATTGAAGATCCCTGGGTCCAAGTCCAAGATCTTTAGCCTTTCTTTCATTCTGGACAGAGTGGAATTTATGTAGAGCTAGTTTTCTAACAAAAAGATGGAGATCCCTAGTCCAAGCAAACTTATCAAAAGATGGTGTGGGTACAAAAGATAACCCCTTCCCCAGGACAGCTTCTTGGTCTAATGTGAGTATTCGTGAGGATAGATTGATAATCTGGGACTTCCGTTCTGAAGTCTGAGTGTCAGCTAAAACCTCCTTCTCCTCCTCCCAACCCCTCCCCGCGAATTGCGAGTCTGGTATCTCGTCCGTAAGCTCGGGAATTCCTCCTGATAACCTGGGGCTAAAAAATTAACCCCTTTTTTGAGGATCCCTTTAGGGTTAGAGGTGGTTAGAGAAGAGGTCGATTGTGACTGAGATTCCCCCGGATTACTATAGGTCTGACTCCCAGAGTCTGTATCTGAGGAATCATATTCCGAGGTCAGGCCATTATCAGAGGTGCGTCGTATTCTACGATTGAAAAATTTATAGACATTTCCGGATTGATAATCATTGGAATCTCTAAGAAACTTATCATGTTTTCTAAACTTTACTGACTCTTGGTATTTATCTAGATTTTGTTTCAATCTAGATTCGAGAAAAGTAAAATTGGGATCATTTTGAAATTGTTTAATTTCCTTTAGCTCTTCGTCCAAATCTGTATTCACTATTTTCAATTGTTCGTGTTCAAATTTGCAGATGATCTGCATGAATGTTTTGGAGCAGGAGGAGGCCGCTGTCTCCCATTCCTTCATTAGGTCTATATTATCAGAGTATGATGCAGGGATGTTCCGCACTCTAAGGCCCCTTGGTATCATTTCTTTACTCATATAGTTCTCAAGGGAAGAAATTTCCCAACATGTACGAATCTGTTTCTTATATAAGCCATGAAGTTTATTAAAGGACTTGTTAATATTGGGAGTGATTGTATTGGTATCTAATTTGGTATTGGAAAACACATTCTCTGCGTCTTTACACCAAACACTACTTTCAATTTTATTAGATAAAAAACCAGCCATAGTAACGAAATTCTATAAGAAACCAATCTCAGAACCCTCAGGTATTGAAACCTAATGGAAAATATAGAAAAAGAGGCACTTCCCAAACTAATGGGAAGTACCAGTCAAAGAGGGTTAAAAGGGTGGCGAAATGGGCATAACCCAGCGTAAAGCACAATAGAGGGAGAAAAGATGAAGGAAATGATCAACCCTCCTAAAGAAAAAGGGGGGGGGGGTATGATCACCTTCAAGCCACCCCAAAAAAAAAATAGCGTCTCAAAAATAAAAATAATAAATAACTTTAATAGGAAAAAAGTACAAAATAGAATAAATGGATATAAAGGGTCTAGTGTCTGAGGATTGTAACCAGACTCGCATAGATCAGTATATTTACATGTTATCGAACTCACTCATAAAAGAGTGGTAAATATATAAAGTGACTAATATCTTGTACTAGACCCCACAGGATAAACACTAATATATGGAAATCGAAAGGATAGAGAAGGTAAATAAGTGAGAGTGAAAAAATAAAGTGGAAATAACCTAACAAAGGTAAAGTACAATAGCTTGAAAAGGTTATATCTAACCACCAGGTAACTCACTGGAATCTATCCCTATAACAGCAAATATTCAGAGCAAAAAGCAGCTCAAAAAACGATGTGGCATCCTGGTATCCAAAAAATAATAATAAAAAATAAATGGATATAAAGGGTCTAGTGTCTAAAGAGTATAGCCAGGCTCACATAGATCAGTATATATACTTTGTAACAAACTCACTCATAACAGAGCGGTAAATTAATAAAGTGACTAATATCTAGCACTAGATCCCACAAGGTAAACACTGATGTATGGAAATCGAAAGGATAGAGAAGGTAAATAAGTGAGAGTGAAAAATAAAGTGGAAATTACCTAACAAAGGTATGGTACAGCAGATTGAAAAGGTAATGTCTAACCACTAAGTAACTCACTAAACTCTATCACTATAACAAAGTATCAACAGAAGGTCAGTGTAACATCTTGGTATCCATAAAGAAAAAACCTCAAATAGGTCTGAGTAGAAACAAAGAGCAGCCCAACGCGCGTTTCGGCGGACTAACCGCCTTTTTCAAGGGCAATCAAAAAGTGATAAAATAAAATAAACCGCAGATACAGTTCCCCCCCGCCACTATTTAAATGTCTTTCCATACCTCCTCCTTATTGTGATTGGTGGAATCGCCGTGCTAATTAGCAAACAAAAACGCGCATGTCAGAAGAAAGACATGCGCAAGTGTATCCAATATGTCTTGTTTACAAGGTTGTCCGAAAAAAATAACGGAGATGAGTGCGCATGTCCGCCCACCGGCGGACACGCATGCGCTGAAGATTCCTGTCTACCCGAGAAAACTCCTAGATCATGCGCATGTCCGCAGCCTAATTGCCGCGCAGGCGCAAAGTATCTGAGTACAAAGTGAACTAAATCTATACAGATTGCTCGGTAAAGGAAAATATATATCCATAATAGCTAAAGCGATAGAATATGTGGAGGAATAAAAGAAATGTTATTCTGAGAGATAAGCGGAGGGCAAATTAGGAACAATAAATAAATCCACAAAGATGGTTGGACTTATCCAACCCAATCCATATTAGTTTTATATTTATAATCAAAGAGACTAGATAGCGAAATATAGAACATTCCACACCGGCTGGAAATGGTCAAAAGGTATGTATGTATAAAAAGATAAAGTAGTGAGATGTATAAACATCTATACATATATGTACTAAATTAGAGACACCAAAAAATGTAGTTAGCTCTATCTTAGTGTATCAAAATTATTTACATATTTACATATAGAGAGAGAGAATATGTCCAGATGTGTATATATATATATAGAGCCCTATACATATATAGTTTAGAAGCCCTTACATATAAATGAACTAGAAAAAGGCAATATATGAACTAGAAAAAGGCATTTAGATAAAGGGAGCAAAGGAAAATCCCTCATTCAAACCCAAAGGCTGAAG